>JAQOOD010000007.1:18590291-19017951 GCA_029633175.1 Citrus glauca
ATTGTGATAATTTATTAAAAACTATAATTATTAATATATTATTGTTAATAATGTATTAATATATTAATTAATAGTAATAATTATATATATTAATTAATTAATAATAATATATGAATTAATTTATTAATGATTATTATGATAGTATATTTATTAATTAATATAATAATAAAAATATATTAATTATTGTGATTATTTCTTGAAAAACTATGATTATTAATATATTATTGTTAATAATGCATTAATATATTAATTAATAGTAATAATTATATGTATTAATAAATAATAATATATGAATCAATTATAATAATTAAATTTATTATTATTAATTATAGTTTTATATTAATTAATAGTAATAATTATTTCAATTAATTAATGATAATATATGAATTAATTATAATAATTATATTAATAATTATAATAGTATAATGATTAATTAATTATTGTGATTATTTATTCAAAAATTACAATTATTAATAATTATTTTTAATAATGTATCAATATACTAATTAATTAATCACAATAATATATTAATTAATTATATATTTGGCTTTTTTATTTTTGATATTTTTATTTTTATTTAAAGGAGGGACATTTTAAGAAAACTTGAATGTTAACAGGGACAAAATGGAAACTCTAGAGAATAAGAGATTGATTCCCACATCCCCATGGGAATCAATCTCCCATTCTCATTTCTAAATAATGGTGAGCCTCGCGATTCCAATTCCGATTTCGATTATGATTCTTTCTCTATTTTTGCGAAATAACTGCCGTCAATTATTATGATTCTTCAATCCATGAAATGAACGCATCATAAGATGAATCAAAAAGAAAAAAAATTGAATATAAGATTTTTTTTAAAAAAGGGACAAAAGTTAATTCCTGACATCACATTAAAATTAAGAATAATGATATAGCCACAAACTCTTGTATAAATTTATTTTATACAAATTGATGTGTTTTTAATTCATTGATTGAATTAAATATCTCTTAGTTCACATGATTTATTTATATTATTTTATATTTTCATTCAACTAATAAATTAATGCCACGTCAGTTTGTACAAGATAAATTTATACAAAAATTTGTGACTGTATCATCACTCTAAAATTAAATGCACAAGTACTTCTTGGTGGGGTAAACTTAGAATTTGTGAGTGTGCTTAGAACCAGCCCAAATAATTTGTAATTGTATCCCACGTGATATATTAGCTAGTTGGGTCCAAATGTTCTTGGCCTCCAACTGAGACTGGGGACTTTATCGGGTCGGGTAAATTTTCAGCGCTTTGAACAAAGTTAAAAGGAAATCGAATTGAAAATCCGTAGTTGTGTTCTGGGGGTTCGTACTCCGTAATCGTAAGCGAAGCTCTTCGCTGTTTCTGGTACAAAGAAAAAAATTTTATGTTCATTAATATATGCATTCGCTTGTCTGTTTTAACTTTTAGGGTTTTGTCTCTTTTGCCCGGAAGCAAAACCCTCCAAAATTTTGTTAATTGGCTTTTGTATTTTGCTTTGTTTGCCTAATTATGAGTATTTAAATCTGGGTTGTTTCAGTTATTTCAAAATATATTATATTGAAGCTCAAGACGTTTGTATTTTAGGTTCTGTTAAGTATTGTAAATCTTATAATTCTATGAAAAAGGAAAATTTGACTTTCTTTTAGTACTTAGGTTTGAAGATGTAAGGGTGTGTTGGGGATTGAGTTGCTGTGGCATTTAATCTACATAAGCTGTTGAATGGAATCATTAATTTTATGAGTACATGTGTGTGCAACATTAACTATTATTGAATCCTTTTAGCTAATATGCTTTCGAGGTTAAGTTGCAGCGTTGTCTCAGAAGCTGAAGGAAAGCAGCCTGGTACACTCTGTGGTGGTTTATTCTGTCCTTTGCACGCACCGAGTAGCACTACTTGCCCGGAAGTCGGACTTTGTTTTGGTTCACCGCCCAATCTAATCATACGAAAACTATGAACATACCTGAAGGGTTGGAAATAAAATTGGGAGGTTTACTGAAAGTTTGGTTCCCGATAGGAAATAGATTTTGAAAAGCCAGGATACTGTTGTAGTCTTTGCTATTATTTGGGTATAATCAGATAGGAATGTAGGAGAATCAGCCTTTTCATTTCTTGTTTTTATTCCTTTTTTTCTTTTTTTTTTCTTGGGTGAAAATTACTGACGCATTTGTATATACATTTTGTTTTCAAAATTGAATAATTGGATCTGGATTGCTTGTCAAATAGGCCCTGAGATATTCCTTTGTTTGTTCTTCATAGGCAAGATGTCAATGTATGATAATTTCGTTGGTGGCAAGCTGAAGCTTAAAGGAAAAGCTTTGGATGTGAAGGCTGGTGGGATGAAGAAGAAAAAGAAACATAAGAAGAATCGTGATCAAATTGCTCAAGTTATAGAAGATGACCTTTCAGCAGGTTGGTAAATCTTTCCTTATCAAAACAAGTAGTTGGTGTGTTTAGTAGTTCAATTTCTTATGTCTTATCTTACCCATGGTACCATACAAATGAGACTTTCTTGTAATCCTCTTTAACTTGGTTAGATTCCTTAGTTGTGATCTGTCTGTCTGCACGCATGTCAGCCTAGGTGTTGGAAAAGCTTTGGTTACATTGTTAGAGATATTAGATGCCTTTTAGAGTTTGGCACTTGCCACTGTTGTATTTCTCTAAATGTTACGGTAATATGGATGAATTGAGTTCTAAAACATTGTTAATATAGTTCGGCTGCTTCCTTTAGCATAAGGTTCACATAATGATGACATCTGATTCTTGTATCAATGCGCCTTCTGTTCACTTTATACTGTTCAATTATTGTGTTTATTCAATTATTGCTGTTCTCTTTGCTGTGGTTATGAGACCTTTCTTTGGTAAAATTGGTAGATGGTCATACAATCATAATATCTACTAGTGTGTAAACACTTTCTGTTCTGGTTAGATTGATTTGTGTAGTGTAAACATACATTTGCTGCTGAAAGTGGGTATTGTTGACATTTTTTGGTGCAACATAATATCATGTTGCTATTTTAGCTCACTATGACTATTTTATGAACCCCGTTTGATTGGTTCTTTGCTGCAGGTGGAAGCACAGAAGTATTAGCTGATCCTGATGAGAAAGAGACAAATGATGCTAACAAAGAAATTGGGGAAGAGAAGCCTGCTCCTTATGATGACCATCTCACGCCGGCTGAGAGACGATACATTGAGCAGAGACAGAAACTTGATGTTAACAGGTTGGCAAAAGAAGCTAATAAATCTCACCGCGATAGGATTCAAGATTTCAACCAGTATTTGGCAAACATGAGCGAGCATTATGACATCCCCAAAGTTGGCCCTGGTTAATTCAGATGAGATTTTGTGTACCCTTGCCTGAATGTTGGCCTTCTTTGCTTTTTTTTTTTTTTTGTCGTTAATTTTCGCATCATGTGAATATATCTGTGTGGTGTATCGCATATGTCGTAATATACCTCTCTGTTTTATTTGTTGACGTGAGACAGATGATGCGATTTGTGTTTTTCTTGCTGTTTTAGAACATAATTGAAATATTCTGTCCTTTGTTGAATTTGCTTGAGCTTGAAACTCCTCTTCTTTCAGTTACATAAAAATCTGAAGAAAATAGCTATGTATATGCATGCATCTGAAGGAGATAATTGGATTTTGTTCACAAGATTGTAAGTTTGTACACTTTTAAACAGAAGTGATTGGAAAAGCCATGAAAGTTGGACTTGTCTCAGGAGCTGTTAATTGAATGGAGTTGAAAGATTGAATTTGTTTATATTCAAGATTACTACTAGTACTCTTTCTACAGCTCTAATCAGATGAATTAGATCCTGTTAGTGAAGTAGGTTTCGGTATATTGTTGATAAACACAATTTAAACAGAGAAAAGTATTATACTCAAATGTGAATATTCAATTTATAATTTTGACAGATAAAATAATTTGGAATCAACTACTTCGTTCCAGATGGCAAAATTTTAAGTGTTACACGTTACAATGAGATTCACAGCTGTATGGATAAATTTTCAACATTTGTGTTCAAAATTTTAAATAATTTTGTCAACATTTTTCACGTTAAGGTTTCAAGTTTCAACCTCAGCTTATGGTAGCCAATAGTGAATACATTTGTGCATTCTCTCGTGACTCTGCTGGACTTAGAATTTTTCATTGTACTTGAGAACCCAATTTCTGACTCCAACCAAATAGGGAAAAGGGAGAGGCTTATTCAAAACTGATACTTGGTAACAGTACAAGGCAAAGAGAAGCCACACCTTCACCAGCATTCCCAGAAAACATTTTTTGAAAGCTAACTTCGTATTGGGTTTGCAAAAACCTCTTATACTTTCTGGGTTTAAAAAACATGTCCGAAGCAAAAGCAGTTTTGTCAATAGCAGCTTCACTTGCTGCCTCTGCAATGCTTATCGGGAGTATTGCTAATGATTTTTTGCCCACCGAAGTTCAAGACTACTGGTATTCCAGCCTGCATTTTGTTTCCCAATATCTTTCTTCACGCATCACCATTGTTATCGAAGAATTTCTGGGATTGACCATAAACCAAGTATTTGAAGCAACACATTTATACCTAGGTGACAGAACAACCACAAACTCAGCTAAAAGACTCAGGGTGGGGAAGAGTGAGAAAGAAAAGACTTTCCGGACAACTCTCGATCGAAATGAAGAAATGGTTGATGTTTTCGAAGATGTAACACTGAAATGGAAGCTAATCTGCACACAAGTTCCGCTGTCAGTTGAGTACATAAATCCGGACTTGGAAGATCACAATGCGTCTCTGCGGTCAGAAGTTAGACATTACGAGTTAAGTTTTTACAAGAAAAACACAGACACAGTCCTCAATTTGTACTTGCCCCATGTTTTGAAAAAGGCAAAGGCAATCAAAGAAGATAGCCATATGGTTAAGCTTCACACAGTTGTGCGTCACTGTTGGGATGCAAATGATGTTGTTCTTAAGCATAAAATGACTTTCAAGGACCTTGCTCTTGATTCAGAACTGAAGAAAATGATCATCAAAGATTTAGACATCTTTAGGAATGGCAAAGAATACTACAGAAGAGTCGGGAGAGTTTGGAAACGCGGGTACTTGCTATTTGGTCCTCCAGGCACAGGCAAGTCGAACTTGATTGCTTCTATGGCTAATCACTTGAAATTTGATATCTATCACTTGGATTTAACAGATATTCAATTCAGTTCTGACCTTCAATTTCTGCTGCTTACAATGCCAAGTCGGTCAATGCTTGTTATAGAAGATAATGATTGCTCTGTCGAGCTACAGAATCGGGAATCATCAAAAATACTAGCAACGAATCAAGGAGATAACAGGTTGACACTCTCAGGATTACTGAATTTCATAGATGGTTTGTGGTCGTGGTGTGGTGAGGGTCGCATTATTCTTTTTTCGACAAATCATAAAGAGAAATTAGACCCAGCTTTGCTGAGACCTGGACGCATGGATTTGCACATTCATTTGTCGTAATGCAACACATCTGTGTACAAGCAACGTGCGTTCAACTATCTGGGGATCAGCCATCATCATCTTTGTGAACAAATTGAAAGGCTGATAATGGAAATGAATGGTACGCCTGCAGAAGCGGCTGGTGAGTTGGCGAACAGCGCAGAACCTCAAGTCTCCCTTCAAGGGCTTATCAAGTTTCTCCATGTAAAGTTGCAAGCAACAAACTAACAAGCTAGCATTCAATTCTATTTCATCAGACATTAGCATTTCAACTGTCTTTTTCTATGCGGCTGCTTTGTAGAGGATTTATGATGAAAAATCTAAGGATCAATGACAATGATATAAGGATTTGCAATTCTGACAAGAAAGCCCGTTCCTTGTAATGATTTCGACTAGTAGTTGGCATATATGAGTATGAACTTAAATTAATTATACAGCTTTCATCTGCATTATACTCTTGTTTTCTTTGTTGCAGATGATGCAATTTGTTGGTTCTTCAAAGGACTTTGAAGTTCAAAATTCATGATGTTAAAATGCAAATTAGAAAGTAACAAATTGATATGCAAAGGATCATATGGGAGGAAATTGTTCAAAAATAGTAGCCTAAAACTCTTTTTTGGCATTCATCAATTGGGCACATATCCGAAAAAAAGAAAAATAAAAATAAAAATGTTGAATTCAGTCTAGTTAGTTTGTTGCAGTATCTTGTTCGGTCATCTTGAATGGGGGAAAATTGAAAAGCCCTTGAAGGGGGAGACCTCAACATCTCTGCTGTTCATCAACTTCCCTGCCACTTCTGCAGGCGTAACATTTACCTCCATTATCAGCCCTTCCATTTGTTCAAAAAAGATTATGATAGCTAATCCCCAGATAGTTAAATGCACACATGAATGTGCATGTCCACGCGGCCGGGATATCAAATTAGTCTTCACACAATGTAAATTGATATTCTAGGTGGGTTAAATTAGTCATTACAGTTTGAGTAATTTGAAAGTCAAGGACGGGAGGGCATGCAGTCAAAGTTCTCAAAATGTAAAGTCAGGACTGAAATTTAATAATCCGCACTCTGCCTTTTTGAGAAATCAGAATGGCCCTTTTACCTAACTTATTATTACTAATAGCCTGTAGTAAAGGGGCAGCTGAAGTGAAGGGAAACGGTTTAACTTCTGCTTTGAAAGCCCTTGTTCATCCACACATTACACAATCCATTACTTTCTTCTCACTGCAGAATCCCTCAGGTGTTATATATCTTTTTCTTCCTTTTTACTTTTCGAATATTTTCAATAAAATATTCATGATCTTTAAGTTATGATTCTCTTTTACAGGACTACAATGGTGAAAACTGTATCGCCAACAATTTTTTTTTGCAACAAAACTTCTCTTTCAGGGCGCAGTGGCAAGGTCGTGAATAATGATCCAAATCACTATACATTTTTTTTTTAATTATGCAGATCATGGTAGCCCCGAGATGCTTGGTAAGTAACGTTAGAATAAATTAAACTATTTTGAATGCTTTAGTTTCTTTTTCTTTAAGCTTAATTAGAAATTTTCATCACATCAATGATATGTGTGGGTTACTTGTAGGAATGCCTTCTGGAGATAGATAACCTTTACGCCAAAGATCTAATTGAAGTGTTAGAAAGGAAGCATGAAGCTAAATCTTATAAACGCATCGTAAGTAATTACTCTCTCTTCATGTGACTTCACTTAATTATAGAAATTATTCATGAGACTTAACAAATTTTGTTTTTTCCCTGGAAATATTGATTTAGGTATTTTACCTTGAAGCCTGTGAATCTGGATGCATGTTTGATGGCCTTCTTACAGAAAATAAGAACATATACATGGCCTTCCCATTCTGCCGTGATCCGGGGTAATATAACCGAATGTGCCTGCTGTATCACCGCTAACTAGGCTTCCAACTGATCAGACAAGCAAGCCCAAAGTCTACAACTTTTGCTTCAAATTCCTTATTGAGCAAAATGTTGCTTACTTTGATATCCCTGTGGATGATTCGCGGAGCAAAGCCGTGGTGAAGGAATGCTACCCCAGGAGCAGAGCCACAAGTAATTTTGCAGCATTTGTCCCAATTCGTAAACTAGTAGCTTCTCCTGTTTATGAATACATGATCAAGGTAAGACTTAGGCTTTGGCAAAGTAATAAACAAGTAGCTGCAAAATTGCATGTGACATTGCTCGTGGGTTAGTGTTTCATCATCACGGCTTTGCTCCACAAATCATCTGTAGTGATATCAAAGTGAGCAGCATTTTGCTCAATGAAGAGTTTGAAGCAAAAGTTATAGACTTTGCCGGTTGCTGGTTTGATCAGTGATTTTGAGAGCCATGTTGGCAGTGATATAGCAGGCTCATTTGGTTACATTTCCTCTTGAGTATCGGCGGCAGGAAGCCTACCCAGCGGGAAGCCTACTGCAAGGAGTGATGTATATAGCTTGGTCTGTTGGGTGGAGTACTAAATGTACATTGATATATCTCCTTTTCTTTCTTTTATGTTTGAATATGGTCTATTAAATGTTGTAAAGCTATTACTCAGGTGAAGTGACTATAGTAGCATAAGAAAGAAATATCTGTGTATAGAGTTTACAGAATGAGAAGAGATCATTGTGTTTACAATTTTATTTTCATTTTAGCTCATGTTATTTTTGAGTTTCTGTCCTATAAAGTAAAGCTACATTGCCATCATAGCAAGATTATGATAGCCTTTATATCTATTAACTTATGCCAAAGTACTGACAATTACCTTTTTCCAGCCCTTTGGGATATTTTTCTTAGCAATAAGGAAATTGGTTTCTGGCATTACTGCAGATATGAGTGGGAAGTTTGCCTTCTGGCTTAAGTTCTTTTTGCCAGTTTAGTTGATAATGATGCTGAGCTACTGTTTCTAAATCCTTCAATTTTTCCAGTTTTCTTGAAATGAGGGCCTATTATTTTTCTTGGAAGCAGTTTCTTTGTATTGTTGCTTGCAGTACAAAGGTCTAGGTTATATATGTTTATCGAATATTCATCCTTTGGCAATCAATATTGGCCTGTTCAGGGGTGGGATCTATGTTTGTTTCACCCTTTGGTTTCCCTTGTATTTCCTACTTCATGTTGTAGAACTCCTACTGTATTGGGGAGTCCCACTATGCTCATCATTATCCAGTTGGTGGTTATATCATTCCTATATACTATAAACATGTTGATGATTCCAGTTGTAGCTCCATTTGACATGATGAAATAGTGCTACCAGTTATGCTAAAGCATGGTCAAAATAAGGTCATAGGAAAATGCAATGCTAAGTTTGGCTTAGAGGTAGAAAGATTGTTGAACATTCTTGAGAATTCGGTGAATTCAACATCTTGTATGGCTAGTAGACACCATCTTGTATGCCTTGTTCATTATGTGAAAGGGTGGGGTTGTGAAGCTAGTAGTTCAAAATTGTGCATTGCTCTGGATTGTTTCTAAGATGGTGCGTTAAGTTTTGTTATGAAATATTCTTCTATTGGGGTTGGGGCAATCATGATTTGTCACTTGAAACAATGAAATTGATTTTTTATTTTAATTAATTTTTTTTTTCAACCGAGAAGAAGATTTAGTACTCATCACATGTATATGATTGTAAAGCTTCAATCTCTTTCTAAACCTCCTCTAACCACAGGAGAGGTTTCAAAATAGACAAGGCCATTTTTGCTATACAATGAGAAACTGAATTACAGGATCTAGATGGATAGACCACCCTATGTTGACTAAGGGGAGGCCTAACGCAAAATGCAGTACACAACAGCCAAATTAGATGTGTTTTTGATCAAGCTGACAGTGGCTTGTGGCGCATTTCGATTTTGGACAAATTAAAACAGAAGATTTCTCAAAATTAATCACCTTCCCTGAGGCTGCAAGAGTATTTGTCAAGGATGCTCTTTAGTTGTGCAAACTCTTTTTCATCTGCTTGAGCAAAAATTAAGCTATCATCAGCAGAGAGCAAATGCAAGATAGATAAACCAGCATTTCCGAAGCGAATTCCATGAATTCAGTTAGTGTGCTCTGCAAAATGGAGCATGCATGAAAGTGCGTTTGTGCATAGAATGAAAAGATGAACTAAAGTTTTCACAAGAAACACAAAGGTACAGTACTTCATTTGTACTTGCCCCCTGGATTGGAAAAGGCAAATGCAATCAAAGAAGTCTCTGATATATGGGGTTATGCTTGCATTAACATTGAGCTGCAAATAATGTTGCTCTTTAACTTAATCATCCAATGACTTTCAAGACCCTTTCTCTCGATTCAAAACAGAAGACGATCATCAAAGATATATTAGACATCTTTATGAATGTCAAAGAAGACTATTGAAGACGAAAGCGTGTTACTTGCATTGCTCAGTCAAATCCTGGGAAAGAGCTCCTTGTGAATATTTCAACTACTATTTGCCTATTTGGTAAATGTGAGTAAAGAATTTTAATCCATTATGCAGCTCTCATCTCCATTATATTCTCTGTTTTCTTTGTTGGCATATTGCAGACGATGCATTTGTTTGATCTCATTACGAACTACTTATTTATAGAGATTTTATACAAACTTTATAATTAAAATCTTAGAATAACTGTAATAAACTAGCAGCAAAGGGTCATATGAGAAGAAATTGGTTATAAAGATTAGTTATTTTACATCAAAGAGATCAGTTGCCAAAAAAGTGCCCTCAATAAGGCAAATTACTGCCCAAAAAATTTCTACAATTGGTTCCTGCCTTTTTAGTTTGTTGCTTTTTGTTGTTGAGTAATCTTTGCATGGAGAAACTTGACAAGCCCGTTAAGGGAAACTTCAGCATTTGTGCTCTTCATCAACTCACCAGCCACTTCTGCAGGTGTAACATTCACTTCCTTTATCAGCTCTTCAATTTGTTCAAAAAGGTGGTGATGGCTGACACCCAGATAGTTGAATGCAAGTTGTTTAAACACAGAAGTGTTGCAATATGACATATGAAGATGCATGTCCATGCGGCCAGGTCTCAGCAATGCCGGGTCGAGTTTCTCTTTGTGGTTTGTTGTAAAAACAATTATGCGACCCTCGCCACAACAAGACCACAAACCATCAATGAAATTCAATAGTCCTGAGAGTGTCACCTTGTTCTCCTCTCGATTCGTTGCTTGTACTTCTGATGATTCTCGATTCTGTAGCTTGACAGAGCAATCAATATCTTCTATTACAAGCATTGATCGGCTTGGCATTGTGAGCAGCAGAAACCTGAGCTCTGAATTGGATTGAACTGCGCTTAAATCCAGGTCATAGATGTCAAATTTGAGTTGATTAGCCATGGCTGCAATCAAGCTTGACTTGCCAGTCCCCGGAGGGCCATATAGCAAGTACCCGCGTTTCCAAGCCTTCCCAATTCTTGTGTAATATTCTTTCCCATTCATAAAATTTTCTAAATCCTCCGTGATTTCCCTCTTGAGATCTGAATCAAGAGCAAGCGTCTTGAATGTCATTGGATGCTTAAGCACAATGTTATTTGCATCCCAACGCATATGCATAACTGTACGAAGCTTTACCACGTTGCTTTCTTCTTTGATTGCTTTTGCCTTCTCCAGAACATGGGGCAAGTACAAGTTGAGTACTACATCTTTATGTTTCTTGTGAAAACTTAACTCATAATGTCTAACTTCTGATCGAAGAGACGCGTTGTAATCTCCTAGGTTTGGATTTCTGTATTCCGTTGATGAGGGAACTTGTGTGTAGACTAATTTCCATTTCAGCGTTACATCTTTAAAAACATCAAACGTTTCTTCATTTCTATCGAGGGCTATTTCGAAAGTCTTTTCTTTTTCGCTTTTTCCCACCCGGAATCTTTGAGCGGAGGTGGTGGTTGCCTTGTTACCCAAGTAATAATTTGCTGCTTCAAATACCTGGTTTATGGAGAATCCTTGGAATTCTTCGACAACAATCGTGAGTTGAGAAGAGAAGTATTGAGAAACCAAATGTATCTTGGAATCCAAGTAGTCGTAAAGCTCAGCTGGTAGAAAATCATTGGCAACGCTCCGAATGAGCATGGCAGATGCAGCGAGTGAAGCTGCTGTTGACAAAACTGTTTTTGCTTTGGACATTTTTTGATACCCTGAAAGAAAAGACTTGTGTAAATAAGCGCTTCCCAAAAAATGTGCTTTTGGAATGTTTGATTTTTTGTGATGATGGGTAGGCAAAGATAGTAATGCCTTGCCTCTTTTACATTCTTTCTAACAAGACTCATGGAATTTATAGAGAAAATTAAAAATATTAGACTTATGGGAGAAGTCCTTGTGCGGCCCTGTAGACTTTTGACCTTGACAATTCTAATTCTTTTACTTGCTTGCAGCCCAAGGATTCAAATAAGCAATTTTAATGAGAATCGGTCTTGAAGAAGCTTCTCCCTCTTAGTGGGGTAATGAGTTTTTGTGGCAGTCATTGTTGAAGGGGAAAAAACAAAAAACAAAGTAATTGAAAAATGAAGCCTAAATCAAATCGCAATTTTTTCAATGCACCGCCATCTGCAAGTGCATATACATACATTTTGTCTAATATATTTGCTTATCGCATTAGTCATTGCTTCAAATTCTTTAAAAAAAATTGTAATCCTCGTCATTTATCATATTGGTTCAAATTCTTAATTTTTTTTTATTAAAAGTTCAAATTCTTAAAAATTTGCGTGAAGTAAAATAAAAAAATTGTAACCTCGTTAATTAAACAATTGAAATCCAAAATTTATATTATACATAAGTTAGTAGATGACATGATATTATCACATAGTTTCATTATGATAACTACTTATCAAATCAATTTAGATTAGTTTAATTGGGTCAAACGACAATATTGCTCTTACATGGTTGAATACATATTTTGTATAAGTAATATAATACCCCAATCAAATGATGACACATCATATCCCACATCATTTGTGATACAAATTATTTATCCCAACTATGTATATGTAGCATCGCTTGCAACCAAGGATCATTTTGCTACCAACTATGGTGATTCTAGAAGATTTGGCAAATTAAACGGATCATTCTTTCATCTCTCTTTAATGAAATAAGCTATTTCTTAATAATTACTTCCTGTATGATTCTTTGCCTAGCCATCACTTGCAAGAGTCGTTTATTGTTGCTGTCACATAGTTTGAATTCTGAATATTTTATAAAATCTATTGAAATAATCATGTTGTTTGAATACTAGTTTTTGGCATTGAATGGTTCTCAAGATTTAACTATCTACCGCCCGCGGTACCAATTTCTGAGTCGGCCTTGGAATGAAGAGTCATAATTTGACTAGTATGGGTCACACACGTCTTACGTTTCTTCTAATAATCAAACCAATTCTTGGAAATGCTTAGAATGACAGCCAGGTCAATTTTGCCTCAACGGACCTTGCTCAAGAAGGAAAGTAGTTGTCAATTATTCCAAGTCATGGCCAGAAATTATGTGCCAATAAAAATTCCGTAAGGCATCTCACACAAAATGCAAGAGAAGGCTAAGTCTTGACAAACACTCCATAAAGCACTGTTTGTTATTTGCATTCATAGTTCCACTTTTCAATAGGCCAAAATCAGAAAATGCCTAAAGCAAAATCAATTCTGTCGACAGCAGCCTCACTTGCTGCATCTGCCATGCTTATTCGGAGCATTTGCAATGAACTTTTACCCACAGATATCCAAGACTACAGCTATTCTAGCCTTCATAATCTTTCTTACCATATCTCTTCGCAAATCACCATTGTTGTAGAAGAGTTCCAAGGGCTCTCGATAAACGAAGTGTTTGATGCAGCCAATGTGTACTTAGGTTCCATGACAACCAACAGCTCGGCTCAAAGATTTCAAGTGATGAAGAGCGAGAAAGAAAAGAGAATTGGCACAACCCTCAATAGAAATGAAGAAATAGTTGATGTTTTTGGTGATTTAAAGCTGAAATGGAAATTTGTCTGCAAACAAGTTCAAGCAACAAAAAAATGAAATTTGCTCCAACAAGATAATAATGCAAGACTGCGATCAAAAGTGAGACATTACGAGCTAAGTTTTCACAGGAAACACAAAGATGTGATGCTAAATTTGTACTTGCCACGTGTTTTAGAAAAAGCAAAGGCAATCAAAGAAGAGAACCACATGGTTAAGCTTCATACGGCAGAGTATGGCTGTTGGGATGCAAATGACATGGTTCTTAAGCATCCGATGAACTTCAACACCCTTGCTTTGGATTCAGAACTCAAAAAGGCCATCATGGAGGATTTGGATAACTTCATGAATGGGAAAGAATACTACACGAGAGTTGGGAAAGCCTGGAAAAGAGGGTACTTGCTATACGGCCCTCCAGGCACCGGCAAGTCAAGCTTGATTGCAGCCATGGCCAATCGCTTAAAATTTGACATCTACGACTTGGATTTAACGGATGTTCAATCGAATTCCGATCTCAGGTCTCAGCTGCTTAGCATGCCTAGTCGATCAATGCTTGTTATAGAGGATATCGATTGCTCTATCACGCTAGAGAATCGGGACTCGAAGGATCAAGCAGGACACAATCAAGGAGATAATAAGGTCACACTTTCTGGACTGCTCAATTTCATTGATGGTCTGTGGTCACGTTGCAGCGAGGAACGTATCATAATTTTCACGACCAACCGTAAAGAGAAACTTGACCCTGCACTGCTGAGACCAGGTCGCATGGACATGCACATTCACATGTACTGTACAGCATCTGTATTCGAGCAACTCGCATTCAACTATCTGGGGATTTCTCATCATCATCATCTTTTCGAGCAAATTGAGGAGACGCTAATGAAGGTGAATGTTACGCCTGCAGAAGTGGCGGGAGAATTGATGAAGAGCAAATGCAAATATGCTGAAATTTCCCTTCAGGGGATTGTCAAGTTTCTTCATGCAAAGATGAATGAACAACATAAAGTAACAAATTAATGAAATAAACTGACAAATAATTTATGCAGTACATTAGACAATTTCTGCCTTATTAACCATTGGGGAGAACGATCGTAGAGTGAGAACGCGAATGAGAACGAGAACAAAAACGGACATCAGTTTTTCCTAAGCAATTTAACAAAATCAATACATATGTGCGTCACTCAATACACACACTTATTGCATAAATACATAAATAAGGATTGGACTTGGAACTTGTGATCGCTAGTCAAAAAAAGGAATTGAGGGAACGACAGGAAGAACAAAAAAATACATAATAGAATCAAATTTACCACACTGCAACTAGAAGGCCAAACAAGCACTGCAAAGTGGCATAACATGGACCCACCAACATTTTGGTTCTCCATTCAATGGAACATCGAGAAGCCAACTGTTGTTACCATAAGATCAGAGGTGCCGCTGGGACTACAAAGAATCTAACTTGACACTTTCAATCATCGAGTTTCATCCTCGAGGGCGCGGAAACCAGCGGTCAGATCCTCGTGCAGCTTTTTGAATTTAGCAACCAGAGCTGGTTCTCCTTCTGCTGGGTCCTCAAACTTCTGTGATCTGCATTACCATGAATCAACAGATTATGACATACTTCCATTCAAATATATCAAATACCCTTTTTTTAAAAAAAACATTCATTTTTTACATGAACTAGCAGAACAGTTTACTTACACTAATCTGTAAAATAGATCTCCCAGCCGATGCTTGATAAGGGTGTAAGTTATCTTCTGACCATCCATACCAGCTCCTTTCTCTACAGCCTACAGAATTAGATTCAATTTCTATTATGTAAAAACCCAGAAGAAGCATCTCTCAGTCATAAAATTTCACACTTAAAAAAGGATTAAACCAGATGTCTCTGTTCAAAGCCTAAAAGACAGCAATCCAGTACCCTATATATATATATATATATATATATAGATATAGATATATAATCACTTGTACTGAAAAACAGAGCAAGTTAAAGCATATGCATATTTCCTTTCCTTCACCAGAATCTTTTAAAGACCAAAAGAAGCGACATAGAATCTGGAGATATTGGACTTTGAGGAAGATGAAATAAAAAGTTTACCTGATTGGCCAAGTTATAGAAATGGATAATGTTACGCATCATCCAAACAGACTTGTAGAAAGGGCAGAACTTGTCATATCTGTCAAAGAAAACCAATTAAAAAAGGGCATGTAAGAAACAGGAAAACTACTAATGACAAGTGAAACCAACATACCAAATAAATAAGAATATCAGAAAAATGGATGCTACAGAGATTAAACACAGAGAAACTAACACTTACGGAGTAAATGCGTTCTGAGCAAGATAGTCCTCCCTCAAAAGCTTAGCAGTCTCTAGCGTAATCTTATCTCCTTCAGCCAAAGCATCCTTTCCGACAAGCTGACAGCAGGAATATACATAGAGATTCAGATATAAAGAAAAATAGGAAGTGCATATTTTTCCAGAATCTTCTTACCTAATGGTACAAAATAATTGTATCATTGGTTTAGACACAACAAATACTTTAAATATACGAACTGAGGGGGCGGCAGGTTGGTCTACATATGTTCTTGGGATATATCCATTTTCCCAGGGGAAACCACCGAAATTTAGTGTATATGATTTTCTAGAAAGCTAACAAGTGTTGGATTGTATTAGACTTCATCTTCACAAAAGCTTGGTTATTATAAAAGTCCTATGATCACCATATAACACTTGCTTCTAAGCAAACACAAATTTCTAGACATTCAATGTTCTTCATATCATTGGGACAGGGGTAGGAGAAAAGAGGGACAACAATCTGGCATATCTATTGCACCTAGCAATTCCCTCTCATACGACTTTGAAATGGCAGAGAAAACTGTGAAAGCTTAAAGACCAAAGATAACCTACTTGCACAATTTCATTCAGGTCATCTTCTCTCTGCAGCACCTCTCTAGCCTTTGTCCTGATGTTAATAAAATCCGGATCAAATTGCTCATAGAAAGACTCTAATGCCTGAAAACATCAAAAGCAAACTAGTAAATACATAGTACTTTATCTACACTGACAATAGGAGTCAGGAAGCTTTGCAAAGAAGAGATCTTCAATATAACATAAATTATTAAACAACAGATTCAAGAACTTACTGTTGAATACTTCGAGTAAGAAATAAGCCAGTTGACAGAAGGAAAATGCTTTCTCTGCGCAAGTTTCTTATCCAGACCCCAGAAGACCTGAATAAAGAAATTGAAATTCATAAAAATGTGATCATACCAAGCTCTTTTTGTATAATAATAATTATTATTATTTTATCATATCATACTGGGACCAATGAAGAAAGTTGGAAACAAAGATCCATTAAGACTGAAAGTCAATTTGGCCATCACAACAATTTGGTGCACTCCAAACATGACGCATACAATTAGACAGCAAACACTTTTTATTGCAACTTTAATAAGATAATTTGTTTTACGTTTTTTTCCTGTGAAAATACACAGATAGGCAACTTCATTGTTTACCTGCACAATGCTGAGGGTGGCAGATGTTACAGGATCTGAGAAATCTCCTCCAGGAGGAGAAACTGCACCAACAATTGTGACACTACCAGTACGTTCTGGTCCACCAAGACATTTAACTTTCCCAGCACGTTCATAAAATGAGGCCAAACGTGCAGCCAGGTAAGCAGGATATCCACTATCTGCAGGCATTTCTGCCTGCGACAAAAATCAACAAAGATATTGTTAAAGAGTAGAGTCAAAATGTACATTCCAATGTGCTGTGCATACAAAGAATGCCAATGAAGGGGAATACAAAAGGTACAATAGAAAAAACATTAAATTGCCATTGTTCTTGGGTTTTCGTAGCAGGGCATTTCAACACCATGTGCCAATTCATTATCCAGATACTAATATCTATGCTCTTAGTTGCAGCAATATCTCCTCACACTAGTGCCTCTTAAATAAGCATCATGATTTTTTTAGCAGATGGACAATTCTCAACAAAACCCGTATTTAACTACATTTATAATGAAACATATCATAAATTTCAATCTGGGAGAAATCTACCAACTAGTCAGCCATATCCCACAGGGCCAGCATGCTAACTGTACTATTATCAACCATGACATTGAGCTGCAGGCACCAGTAACTACTATCCCTGCATTTAACCAATCAATGTATTCATTCTACATTGGTCTCTGATTGTTTTGGAAATTGTTCTTACAGTGACATTTCCCTCCCTTCATTGTGAGCTTTTTTCATGGACGTCTACATTACAAATTACAGATGCACATACTTTTCATCATTCATAGACTTTTCACTTTCTACCCAAAATAATAATATAATTAATTAATTAATTAAATTAAATAAATACATGCAAAAAAAATTGTACCGTTACCATGCAATAACTTGTTGTCCAAGAGCAACAATAGTGCCACATATATGAAGCATTGTTTTGCAAAGCCATCTCTTGTTTTCTCAACAAGAGTACAAATACAAAACATTGTTAAATCGTGGCGAGCTTTTTCCCAGTGAAGGAACTTACCAGCCGTCCTGAAATTTCACGCAACGCTTCTGCCCAACGAGAAGTTGAATCTGCCATCATGCTAACATTGTACCCCATATCTCTGAAATATTCAGCTATGGTGATTCCTGCCGATTCAAATTCACATAGGTAGAGAAGTATCAACATGATGCCCAACATAACAAGACTCACTTCCAGTGCATCTTAAAGTATCAGTGATGGCAAAACTTTCAAAAACTCTTTAACTACAAAGGCATTTAAAAAGCGTGTTCAATAATCTTTGATAAAGAATCCAGATGTCGACAATTTTACATGCTCGACTGATTAGGTTTTACCTGTATAAATCGAAGCCTCACGAGCAGCCACAGGCATGTTAGAAGTGTTGGCCACAAGTGTTGTACGCTTCATGACAGATTCTTCACGGCCATCAGGTAATGTCATTGTCAATTGAGGAAAATCCATAAGCACCTAATTAATTGATACCTTGAATCAAAATTCTTCAAGAAAATTAAAAAAAAAAGAACAATCAAGCCAAGACAAACACATACCTCTGCCATTTCATTTCCTCGCTCCCCACAACCAACATAAACAACAGTATCAGAATTGGAGTACTGCATGTAAATGGACAAGTCATGTAAGTATAAACTTTGTTACTCAGAAAATTTATCAATAAATCAACCAATCTTCCTTTTATCATAAATAATCAAAGTAAGAACATATTGAAAATATGCCAAGTTCACCTTAGAAAAAGCTTGACTGATAACAAAGTATAAATTTTGTTAATTTATCAATAAATCAACAATCTCCCTTTTATCATAAATAATCAAAGTAAGATCATACTGCAGATATACAAAGTTCACCTTAGAGAGAGCTTGACTAATAACAGTTTTGCCACAACCAAATGCTCCAGGAATAGCACAAGTCCCACCAAGAACTGAAGGGAAAAGGGCATCAAGAACACGCTGACATGGAATGAGTAGTCAGGTCACCACATCTTTCAAAAATAATATTCATAGATGATGCAACCACTATATTTTCTCTAAATCAGTTACCTGTCCCGTAAGCAGTGGAGTATCAGCAGCAAGCTTTGATGAAACAGGCCTTGGGGTACGTACAGGCCAAGCCTGCAAATGGTCAAAAACAAGAATTTAGAAATTTGTAGTCGTGTAATCATGGAATCAGACTCTGGAATAGGAATGATTAAAACAAAGTTACATACTTGAAGCATAGTAAAGCTCTTTTTGACACCTTGAAACTCAAGCTCTAACACAGTATCCTGCAAATATGCAAAGATCAAGTGAAAACTCATGAGAAATAATCAATAAATTGCATCAATCACATTTCCTCACTTTTGCCCTTCTTTCTAGTGTCATGGAGTGCATTAACAAGCTAAGAAGCACATGGACGCTTGAAAAATAAATGATTTAAACACAGATTCCTAACATCACACTTCAGGCCCTGCATTCAGTACCATTTGTCACTATTTATTTATCCTAATAAAGGCCCAAATCACCTCTTTAGACCATCCTCATTCAATCCCCGAAGTTTCAATGTTTGCAGATATTAACAACAGGACATACAGGTATAATAAACTAGGAAATAGTGTTTGGCATTGATTAACAGAAACCATGATCTCACCATCATAGTTTCTAGAATTAAAACGACTATGACTAGCATGGCAGTGTCGAAATAAGTAGTCATAAAGCTAGGAGAAACCTTATCCTTTGGGGAAATAAAACTTTCATAGCACAAGGAAATGAATAAATATCAGCTAGAAAAACATCCTTCAGCAGATAAAAGATACATCCCTCAAGTAGTATATCATAAACATAATCTAGAACTCAACGAAAAAATGAGTTGCGGCATCGATAATGAAGAATCAAAGATAGAATTAAAAAAACTACTTAAAGAAGTTAAAGAGACAAACCTTTAGAGAATATTGACCAGCAGGTGCAACATATGTGACTTTTCCCATGGCATCAGGAGGAAGAGCAACATGGTGCTGCATAAGACTGTTCTCAAAGACAGTCTGCACATCCAAAGCCATCCAGAGAAATCTTAGATGAAAATCAACACTACGAGAAATGTACATCATTTCAGAAGATAGAACAAACAAATTTCTATGCCAATAAACTTACAGCGTATAAGTCTCCACCAGTTAGAAGATCTCCCTCACCTGCAATCAGTAAATTGGATACAATTTAAGCAATACTTAATAAAAAAGAAAAATCAAATCAAAATTAATGGTCAATTATGGCCTAAAATATAATTAACTTTTCATCCGTTACCTATTTTTTTAGGCTGAAATTCCCAAAGTGTATCTTTATCAAGGGCTGGGACAGATACGCCACGAGGGATATACACATCACCAGATCTTATTGCAATGGTTTTCAAAGGCCTCTATCATAAATTTAAGAACCTCAAATAGATAAGCATAAAAATCGAATCCAAATCTGCAATTTATTAATCTAAAGTATTTATGATTATATACGTGATTTGAGCTCAAGTTCCAGTCAAACCTGAATTCCATCAAAAATATTTCCCAATATTCCTGGTCCTAGCTCCACCGAGAGAGGCTGCAAATATCAAGATTCACGTATTAGCTAATGCAATCACCTTACCCACCAGAAAAGCAGGAAAAGAAAAAAAAAAAAAATGACCTTGTGTGTTCGTAGAACAGGATCATTCACCATCAAGCCAGCAGTTTCTTCATAAACTGAAATATAAAAGGATTATAAATTTTCTTGCCAATTTCAAGTAAATTTAAGTATATATGATGAGAGAAGAAAACGAAGATAGGATTCAGCAGAGAATAGTGCTGAATAAAACATAATGACAAAAAAGAAGACAAATATCAAAATCAGGGGAAACCTTGGATTGTAGCAGAATCTCCTTCCAATCGAATGATTTCACCAATCAAATTGTCATGTCCAACACGGACTAATTCATACATAGCAGCGCCATTCATGCCATCTGCAATGACCACTGGTCCTGATACCTGTTCAAAAACATTCAAAAGGGGGTAAAAATACAGATAAAAATACAATATATGGGCTAACCCATGTAGTTCTTGAATTTAGATAGCATAACAAACTTAAAACAAAAATCAGTACTGTTCACTAAAAATCGATGACAACTATATCAACATTTAAGAAAGCACAGGCAATAAAATTGGAACCAAATATCTGAAGCTAAATAATAAACATCCTTCCATATGCAAAAAAAGATTTCTAGACAGAAAATTAACAAGTGAGACCAAATGACTTCAACCTGATCACTTTTTAACAACGAAACTCTCAATCAGGCAAAAAAAAATAAAAATCTATTAGTCAATCTATCTCGGGACTACTCTCATAAGTGCCAGTAAAAGCAAATAACTCAAAATTAGTTAGTTACGAATTTGACAATCAACTGCGATACCAAGGAGTACTGAAGTAAATACTGAGTGATCATACTGCTTTTTATCTCATTGTGTAAAACATATAATTTAAAACAGAGTAAATCATGCCAGAGCGCCTTATTAAACCTTAATTATCAAAAACACGAGTTCAAAAATCCATGGAATTGATTCACTCCAAATTCTACTTCAAATAGAAAGAAAACAGATCAAGTGAATGATCAAATAAACGCCAAATAAAATCAAAACATATCAATCAACAGTATATACACAATTATAAATCAGTTCAAAATCAACTACCAAAACAACGACAGATCGTAAAAGATAGAATTTTGATATACCTTGCGAACATATCCGTACTCGCTCTCTTTCTCTTCGTCTTCGAATGTGGTCAATCGAGCTCCGTAAACTGACGGCATTTTCTCAATTCAGCAAAACGACAGCGGATTTGTTAAGAGTTGATTTAAAGAAATAATTAAGCTTCAATTCTGCGATCTGATTGATTACAGAATCAAAATGAGATTTTTAGTTACACGGATCGATCAAAGCCCCTAGGGTTTCAATCGAGCGAATCCACAGATGTCCAGCAGAGAGAGAGAGAGCGAGAGAACGTGAAGTCGCTCCTGTGATTGTAAGGAAGAGCAGAATTATTACGTTGTAAAAATAAAATGGGTGTTTTGTAATTTGCAAATGGATTGATTTTTGTTTTTTTAATGGTGTAGGGAGGGACTGATCAGGTGCGGGGATATACACTGTTAGGTCTTAGACTTCCTTTTCTTGGTTTTGGTCACTCAAGGGAGACACGTGTTTTGATTATGATGGGTTGGGAGCAAGTATGAAGTATCATGACGCCGTGCTTGAGTGTCCTTTTGCACGTGGTGACTGAGTCAGGATGTGGGGTTCTGATTTTACCACGTAAAATTAGATACGACCAAATTTAGTAAAAAACGAAATCTCTCGCAAAGCCCTTATATTTTTCCATATTTTCTTAAATACAGAAACTTTTTAAAACTTATCATAGAATTTTATTATACATTTCCTAAAATTCTACATTCACCGTATCCTAATTCTAAATAATTATCTCATACTAAAAATAATAATAATTAGGCTTTAAAATTTAAACTAAAATAGATGGAGTTGTTTTATGTTTGGCTCAAACATTCTAAATATTGGTGTAGTTGAGAAATAGTTTTAATTCACAATCAAATTAGTCTTATAAATTTCTAATTTATTTTATATTACAATTTTTATATATTAAATAAATAACATTAAAATATCAAATAATTTCTTGAAACATAATGATCGTTAAAACTTAATAAGTAAATAGCGTATAAACAGGATAGCTGATTAAATCATATAATATTTCACTCATAACATTTAAGTATATGTGTAAATTTTATTTTGTTACGTCGATTTAGATTTTGGTGATTTGGCTTAAATTTATGTTGTTATTAAAAGGTCAATTCGTTATAACTCATTATTACTCATGCCGTGTCTGGTTTGCGTTGATTTGTTATTGTATTATTTTATTATTTTTTTAATTATGAAGTAATAAGATCTTGTCGTAGAATGGTCGATTTCTTCATATAAGTCCGTTGGGAGTGAAAATAATATTGTCACGTGGATTGGGGGATGTGCCGCGACAAAGTTGAATGGATGGGAAACGAGCAAAAAGGTTACGGCTTACGTGGCACATGCTGAGTGGGCTCTATTTGTCACTACCTCCTTTATTATTAATTTATTATTAACTAATTTTCAAATAATTGCCCAAGTCACGTGCCCAAGGAAACTGGCTCACTTTCTTGTTTCTTCTTTCAATTTAATTTTATTAACGAAAGTGTGTTGATCAATTATCCTAATTATCGTTGAGTTGACCCCTGTATTTAACTAAATTAAAGTAGCTTTTCTTTTAAAGAAAATGCCCATTTTTAGTTGGACAAGAAAATTCAAGTTTCTTTTTACACCTATTTTATACAAGGCACAATTTTTTTTTTTCAGTCAAAACAAAATTTCAAGGCACAGTTGATGACAAGATTTTCTTTTGTCTAAACCGTGGTCTTGAATGAGTCCTAATTGTGGGAGATACCTTTAAATTCGTATCACAATCCATATTTATTTCTGCTCACACCGTATATGTCCACAAGGGATAAAGTGCTGGCTAAAATTGCAGCTCCATAGAGAGCGGATCTTGAATTCCTGATCTTTCTTAAAGAGTGAGAGTGTTAAACCACTCACACCAATCAACTTTAATTTAATGATAAGATTTTAATTTAAAGGGAGAAAGAGACATTCATGCAACTAAATTATTGAGAAATAAAGTTTTAAATATTCCATATATTTTGGAGAATAGAGAAAGAATTTTTATGAAAACTTTTTTTTCTTATCATTATTTAGAAATGTGGGGACGGATAGATATCAATTTTTAAAAATGTTCTAATCTAAGATCCTGACTTTGTTAAAGTATAAAAAAAATTATTAAATTATATAATTTAATTGTATAATGGCATTATTAAATTGGAAAAAAGTCCTTCTCATTCCTAAGGTTTTATGCATTAGCACATTTCATCCTTATTTTTAAACAACATCCCAAAATATCATTCCGTTAATTCACTGTCATTATGGGTAAAAAAAGGATTTTCCATCAAACAGAAAATTAGAAAAATAAATACAAGTTGACATATGACTAAAAATTATTTTATCTAATCCCACTAAATAGGAAATACCTGAAAAATGAAAATTTTCTATTTCAATTAATTATTTTTTCACTTGTTTTTATTTTTGCGGCATGAAAGCCATATAAACCCTAGATCTAAGTACCAAAAATATCACAATTTTTTTTTATTCATATAAGTATACTCTCTAATTATAGTGTAAAATGACTTGAATTGAGTTGAAAATAAAAAAGATATTCAGCACATGCAAGCACGTAAATATTGGTGGCATTTTTGAGTTTTTCTGCTAATGATGTTAAGATATTATGTAAATTACAGTTTGTTCCTTATGACAATTATTCAATGGCTATATCAAACTATATCATTATTGATTTCATTTAAGAAAAAGTCAATAAATTTTGCATACTTTGTAGTGTTATTTAATTGTGTAAAAAAATATTTTAATATAGTTTGTATCATTTTAATAAAAATCATATTTTGCCCTCAATAAATTATTAGTTAACGGTTTTACACTAACAGTGAGTTAACGGAATGATATTTTAGGCTATTTTTTGAAAAGTATAAATGAAATTGGCTATTACATTAAACCCTAGGGATGAAAATAACTTTTTCCTTATAAAATCATATGGTTTAAAGTGCGTTTGGAATTGAGGTTGGTCAGCTGTATCTTAAAATCTACAGCAGTAAAATATTTGGTAAACACTAACTATTGTAGCTTATAAGCTATATTAATATGATTTTTTATTTATACGATGAAAAATCTATTATATCTTTAATAATTTTGTCACAATTATGATTTAAAAATTATATTTACTATATACTACTAACTTTTAATTTATAATTATAACTTTTTTTTATAGCAGTTGTAACTTTTAAGTTACAGTACCTAAATCTCAAACAGACTCTTAATTGCTTTGTCGATCTTTAACAAAGTCCATAATCTTGAACTAAATCAATATTTATCAACTTTATTATGTGTCGCATTTCTCTTTTCTTCACTATACTAGAGAAATTTTTATATGTTGAATTTTTTTTATCACTATAATTTTCAAGGTTTATTTTTAGCCGGCTCTCATATGAGAATAAATTTTATTTTTATTATGTGTGAGATTTTTGAGTTATATTGGAAATTTTTTTTAATATACTATAATTGTGTTGATTTAGATTGTGATTGTGTCAGTATTACAAAAACTTTGATCGATAAAATTTTGATGTAATTTGAAAAAAAAACGTGTGTAAAAAGATATTAAGAAAGAATTGAAGGGAGCACTTTCTTTGAAGCTTCCTCAGATCCGTAATAATTTATCCATAAAGGACACACGTCGAGATTCGACGATGACATGTGCGAGAAAAATGATGCAAAATGGAATAAGCTAAGAAGAATAAAGAAAAACATATGATTCCTATAAATAATAATAATAATAATAATAATAATAATAATAATAATAATAATAATAATAATAATAATAATAATAATAATAATAATAATAATAATAAAAAAGTTGTCATAATAGACAGTGAATTTTTTTTTTAAAGGATAGGTTACGTCCAACGTGAACTGTTATTAAGTTTTGGGATTAAAAAATAAAAGATGAATATACAATAATTTAATGTTTCGCACTTTATCTTAAAAAATATACGAATTTCTTTTTTGTTTACCGGAAGTTTACTATACTAAGTACGTTACTTTTTATTTTTCTATTAACACTGTATTGTTAGAGGATAATTGAATATAATATTGATAAAATAATTATTTTACTCGTGAATATAAAAATCATTTAATCATAACTAAACGATAAAGAAAATTTCAATTTAAAACTAATGGGATTAATAATAACTACAAAATTAATTATGTAAACTCTTAATATCTACTAATTTAAAAAATGTAAAATCATTAAAATAATTATCTTAACTAATTTACGGTGTGAATGGGGAACTCTTACCGTTCTTGTAGAATAGTCAATTAATTATAAATAAGTCCATGGGCAGTTGAAATTAATATTGTCATGTGGATTGGGATGTGCCACGAAAAAGTTGAATGGATAGGAAATGAGCTAATGTTTACGTTGCCCATTGCGAGCGCAAGCTATAATGTGTCACTACATCCTTTATTATTATTAACAAATTTTCTAATAATCAAGGGTGGAGCTCCGAAGAAAATTCTACCGGAGTCAAATTTAAATTTTTAATTTTGATGTTCTAAGAAATAATAAATGATAAAAAGTCAAATGATCAATAAAAAAAATGGTAACATACTATGGGAAAAAAAATCACTTTTATAATTCATGAAAGAAGATAATTACAAAAGAAGAAGCCTTCACTAATACAAAATTTCCAAGCCTTAAAGTATAGAGGCTATCAAAAGAAAATAAAAACTTAAACGGAAATCATCATAACTGCAGAGGGAAAAAGCTTCGTTAAGCTAAAAATATTCTTAATATGAAGATAGTAAACCTAACAAAGCCTCCAAAGGTGTGGTCGAGTTGGTTGCAGTGAAGCTGTAGTCTCTACCAAAACACGGGTTCGATTATTGAGAATGGTAAGGAGGGTAAAAATTCTATTTGAGCTTGCCCACTCCCCCTTACCTTTTAAAAAAAAACCCAACAAAATCATAATCTCCAACATTAAAATATAGGGATGACAAAAAAATACAACCTAGATTTTGACCCAATTGATATTTCCTAAAATTTTAGGGTTTTAGCCCAAATTTAAGGGACAAAATCGAGCTTAGGCTTAAAAATAAAAGTTTAATTAAATTTGGGTTAGGGTTCGGGTCTTAGGTGGCCTCAACCCAACCCGGCTTGTTAAAAACAAAAATTCACAAGCATGCACACACATGAACACATAACACACACAATCACACACTCGCGAACACACACATTTTCCATTCTAAACCCTAAGTCCTTAACGCAGAGCATAGGGGACTCTATTAATGCAAGAGAACAGTGTGCTGATGCTTTTGAGAAACTGGTTAAGCTTTCAAGCAATAAATTTTTCTTACATTATATATTTGGAAGAATTAGAACAAGGGAGCAAAAGATTCTTATGCTGACAGTTCCCATTCTCCATAATTTATTGTAGTGCATGTTTTAAAGCATATCTAGCATTAATGAATGAAGTAGAAATTTCAGGAAGCCAGGAAACTTTGTGTGCACTGATTGCCTCTAGATTGTAAATTCAATTGATCTCCTCTTGGTCGAAGTAAATGATAGTAAATAGTATTTGAGTTTCATTTCAGATTCCAAAAACAATCCTTCATTTCAGACTCCTTTGATCATGAAACTATATCACGGCTATCACAAAAACTCGAGTAATTCTATTCATATAACCTAAATAGAGTTGAGCTCGAGTTCCTTCATTTTAATTGATTTCTTATGATGCATAACAACAATTGATGAGATGGTGTCAGATATGATAGTGGGAGTTAGCTGTCAACGAGAAAATTAATTTTTAGCAAGAATACAGTTGGTCGCAGAACTCTAGTCCTTGGAAGTAATCTTAACCCTGGATTTTATATGCTTTAGTCTTAATTTATGCTTCAATGTATATGTTTTGATTGTGATTTATACTTCAGTTGTAAGCTTTAGTCTTGTACGCTTGGTTCTTTTCTTGTAACATAAATATAAAATACACAAAGAAAATACAATAACCTGCCTTTATCTTCTAATGTGAAAAATCCAGATTAATGACAACTGCAGAGCATAATTGTAAAGATAATTTTATTAATTAAACATATAAAATAAAAAGTTGATAAAATTCTTCTTATACTAGAAGAAACTCGTGCTGATATTGTGTTATAATTATTAATGAAGCTTTTAGGCATGAAGTAATTGCAACTTTAATAGATAGTATAGATGATATGGACCTGAGGGAGGCTAGATGAAATATGTCGAAAGACATATGCTGAACTCATGGCCTTTGTTTCATAATTCGATCAATTGTTGGATTTTTTTAATCCAATATTAGTAGATTCTTAATCCAACGTTGGGTTTTTATGAGAATAATTATGTGTTGCGAACTGTCATATAAAGTTAAACACAATTAAAAATGTTCTATTTAGATTTGCAGTATTATTGACTTTAATGTATCTAATAGGGTGTGGTGAAGAGACTCAATAGTATTCTAATTCTGTGATGGGCAGAATTAAAAAAATCTAATGATAATAGAAAAATGTTGTCTATATAAATGATTATGATTCTCAGGTCATACGTATCTTTTCATTCTTTTTGATATCCCATCATCAGAAAGAGAGCGCAAAGAGAACTAAAAAATTCTTTAAGAGAATGTGTAAATTTGGAAGGCCAACTACACTACTCTAGAGAGGAATTAAGCGTTATAAATTCAAGTACGTTTCTGCATAATTTTGTTTTTGATTATTGATGATACAATATGAATCTTCCTAGATTATAAGTGATGGTTTTCACCAAAGTTTTCTTGTTGTAACATCAATTGCATTACATTTGGTGGCTATTTATAGTAAGACAATGGCCAAAATTAAAACACATGTCAACCTTAAAGCTTGCAGTGAAGATGCATTTGTTGTGTACTGCTACAGGTGAGAAACCCATTGTGTGGATCCCTATAATATCGATCATATGATCAGATATTCAGAAGTGATTACAGGGTGTATACATGGGATTGCAGTAGTTAATGCAATGCAATGCAATCTCGTATTTAGTAAATTTTTTCATTTAGATTCTGGTGTATTGTAATGCAATATAAGGTGAATTATGTTATATTAAATAAATCAAAGTGATCTTGTGTAGTATGACACCGTTCATATAAGTTTTTTTTTTTAAATTTCTTTAATAAAAAAAATAATAATGTTAAACAAAAAAATAAAAACTCAAATATGTTGTTGTTGGCAATTGTCTGATGACGGCCAGCCGTGACGTGTGGTGGTGGTAGTAATTGAGGTGGTTGTAATTGAGGAGGTTTTGGGGGATAGCCGCACTAGCTTACGAATCAGTATGATATCCCAACAGTTGTTTTATTTATTATTTTTTTCACGTATTTGAATGTGAATTCTCTCAAAATGCACAATTAATATCAATCTGAAATTTATTTTTGCTAAGACATAAACTGTTAGATATGATGTCGGTAGATTGGTAAATATCACGAGTTTGTTGTTGGAATCATGTCATAACATTTTTATTATTAATTTCATAAATTTTAATTTTATAAAGAATAATTAAATTTCAAAGTAGCATTCTCATATCTCCCCATTGTTGGGTAGATTATTGGAGTGCATAAAAAATATATGTATCTAGACTTCAAGTAAATTTCAAAATATAATTTAGCCGCCAATGTAACAATTAAAAAAATGATATTTCTAACAATTATTTAATCTTAAATCCAAAGTACTTAGTTGAAATTTCCAACTTATTAGTCTATTTCATCATGAGTTGGACTATTAGCACCCCTACAAAACTATTTTACGACCACTTTTTAAATTTGCCCAATTAAACAACTAAATAAATTTATTATTTCACCAATTATAACATTAAGGTCTATGCGGAGTTTCAAATTTGTACTAATCATTTTTTTATGTGCTAATGATTTCAAAGCCTATTCCAAATGAACTTCGTTTATCTCAGCCAGAGTATATACAGTTTTTCCATGGAGCTGATAATCATAAAATCAAAATTATCAAATTATAGATATATTCTATTCTAGGCTGAAAGTGATAGACATACATAATTTAGTTAAGGTAATTTGTTTTACTTGCATACTTTCGTAAATCTTATCTTAGAACCATAATTTCATCTTTTCTTACAATTCTCGGCTGAGAACAGTGTCCTATCGGTATATGATAAATTACAATATTTACGTATCTAAGATATATTAAAAAAAATAAGAATATGAGAATTATGAAATGAAAATGAATACAGAAGATTTAATTATCTATTCTAAATAAGGAGCAGAAGCATCGTATCAAGCATCGTATCCCTCTATATCTAAATAAAACACTTCTTTTTTCATCACATCAAACACAACTTGAACCCAATGGAAGCTAAAATAGAAAAAGACGAAGAAAAGAAAACAAGGTTATGAAAGACAAGCAAAAATGAATAAATAATAATAACACTTAATTACAGTTTGAAATTTTTAGACCTGGGATTGTATAACATGAACAAGAATTGTCCTGTACGGATTTTTTTTCAAGCACTTGCGTGTGACTTCTGCCCAACTGGGACAGGAAACGCCTGGTACTTATCAAGGATGGGGTGACACAAAACTTGAGGACTTATGAATCCAATTGCTCTTTATCTTGTTTATTTTGGGTAACTGAGTCATACAACAACCTAATCAGTTTAGCTGAAATACCAAAACTTACCATTATTAAAGTGTAAAGAAAAACCAAAATCATTTATGCAATATATACTTCAATAGCATTAACTCCTATAACTTGCATCTTCTTCATCACATTGCACCAAAGTGGGTTACAATACCTTCTAGCTTAAATACATCATCATCAATCTAATATTTGGAGTCTTCCATATTTACTTGATAGTTATTCGAAACCAATTTCTCTATTTGTGGCTAATTTCTATTTCTTTAAGACCTTGCCTAAGGTTTTTAATAAAACTCTATCCAAAATATTGGCATATTAAACACAAGATCTCAATAGTAGCATTCCACTTTTCTCTGACACTGATGTATATTTATAAGTTAATGCACAAAATTTCCCTAAAAGACGCATGTTTCATATTTTGGGCATTCATACATTTTCTATCATGAAATTTCAAATATGTGGAAGCATATTACTTCCATATATGATCAAACCTACACGTCAATGGCTGTGTTAGGATATGCGAGGGCAGCTGTTTCCATCAGGACCATCACCTTATTGTTTGAGAACACGACACTGTATGCGTAGTGTGTTTTGTACTCAAAGTGAGAGATATCCAATGTTAGCTGGCTAATCAAGAGCATCAGATTTGCATGAAGGTTGACTTTTAGAAAGATTATGTAACTACGTAGAAGTCCTAATTTTAGCTGAGCATGTGGATTGATCGTTACCTTCTTTGTCAGCCTCGTGATGACATGTTTGTATATTATGCAGAGCATGGTGGCTAATATCTACTGGCTAATACTTGTTTTGGAAAAAAATTTCTTTTCTTATGACTAATTTCTAATGTCTGTGACTGTTTTTCTTTAGTTATAGTGTCTCTGTCTCTGTTGTCACTACACTGGAGCTGTCATCTTCAATGGCTGGACTCACCTGCCGATGAAAAATGGAGAAGAGTCTGAGACTGCAAGCCTTCATATTCAAGGATTTGAGCTCGTTGATGGGAACAAAACCTGGATTTCATCAGTCCAGTTGTGGCTACTGGTTGGGTAAGGTCAATATTTGTTAAAAGAGACAAATCTTGATGGCATTATGTAATTTGCATTGTTTTTTTTAATAATTATTAGCTTAATTTTTATTATGTTGCAGCAGGAAGAGCGCAGTGCAACATTGAAAATCAAAATTATGTCGTCCGTCTTTGGTATTGCTTTTGACTTTTGTAAGTTGACGTTTTATTTTGTTGCCCATAACAAAATTAAAAATAAAAAATTTGCATAGAATTAAGATCGGATTGTAGGGGAAGGATCGAAAACTGTGTCAGAACAGATTGGGCCGGCCCAAAATCTCGCCTATTGGATTCTTGCGAAGCTCTAACCTGACCCTGTCCTAGGCTTTAGCCACTGGGGCTCATTGTCCTGGTTAGCCAAGTCTGACAATTAGATAAATAAAAAATCACTAAATAACATATTTATTGAATGAATAAATGAATAAATAAATAAATAAAATTTAGGGATCCCAAAATTTAAATTCCTCATGGATTTATGTGGGAAGTATTCTCGTTTTGATTAGGTAAAATATGAGGACTACAATAAAGAAATGCTTATAATAATGGAAGAAAGTCGAAGCTTCAGAAAGGCAGAGAGAAGTATTGAAATATACTTGGTTCTCATTCACAACTATATGTGAAATGTTTACAAAGACTGGATATGCGTTTTTATAGTAAACGAGTGACCCATCATTTGTGGTGACCGTTGGAGGAAGCATGATATTCGGCACTAGCCATAGGTTATGTTTTCACCGAATTTTTGCTCATATCAGATTCACAATTATTTTCAGGTGCTTTAGTGATTATCATCGGATCTAGCTCAATATCAATTTAAACAAATGAATTTATATTAATAGGTAGGTTGGGCTAATAACAGTTTAGGTGTGTTTCTTTTGATGGTGGAGATGAGTGGTAGATCTAAGGCAATATAGGTGATTCATTGAGTTGATTATATAAGGGACGATAAAGAGAGCTCGGCAGAGCTCATGAAAGTTAATATGGAGAGTTAATATGAAGAGCTCCAGTGAACTACAAGGATAGCTAATCACCTGAGCTCATGAATACTTAGTGTAGCTGGGGTAGCTTAAGTGAGCCATATATGAAATATAATATGTTAATCAAAAACATCATAATAAATGAAAATAAGAACAGACGTAAATAAAAAATAATAATAATTTATGCAGTTCAACCGTCAAATAAATTTACATTTACAAGAATAACTCATCTCTAATCCATTATAAATGATGTTACATGATTCTCTTTACAATATAAGCAAAATGTTATTAAAGACTATTTATAACTAATAATAAAGGAGAATATAATTTAGTGGATATAAGAGATTAAAGAGTTCTCTAAAAGAAGGTTATGAGAAAAACCTTTTCAGAAGTGAGGTGGTCAAGATGTTCTATGGAGGGAAAAAAATGAAAAATTAAACCTTAAAAATGGTGGAAAAAATGATGGACCGGCCCAAAAATCTCAAAAGAGCTGGAGAGTGACAAGGGAAAAAAAAATCAATTTTATGCGCCTTGAAGTGAATAAAATATAAATTAAATATCTTGGGTACTCTCATCTTTTCTATTACTTGGTGGACTCTGTAATGGTGAGATCCTCTTTGAATAATGATATTATGGAGATTTTACTCAAATGAGCTTGTTGGCCAAAGTTATATATGATGTTTATCATCTAGATCCTTGTCCACTTGACGTTTGTTGATTGGTCAGCTTTAGTCCAACTAACATTTAGGAAGCACGTGTGTTACTAAAATTATCTTGATCTCTTTTCATTTTTACCTTTTGATTAACTTACCAAGATTATACTCATCCCTGGTTGACTTATATAGGACAACTGAATGCCACTTTTACCACCAATCAACGTCTTCCTTATTATTATTATTTTTCTTTTGCAAGGTGATCCCTTACAACTTACCCATAAATATTCTTCCAAATTTACGCCCAAAAGGTTCGATTATGATTTACATGAGCGGAACAAGGATCTGTAATGCATTATTAATTAAATAATAATAGTGAAGAGGGGAGAGAAAAATAATGACATCAAATTCTAATTTATATCACAATCACATGTAAGAGCCAATATATATATAATAAAATTTACAATCATAACTAATAAACAAATTTCCAAAATAATTTCACTTTTTTCTTTTTTTCTTTTGGGATAGGAGGGTAATGAAGTGCTCATGGAGTTATCGACCAATTTAGTGAAGGATTAATGCCCATGATTACAAGAAAACAAGTATGGTGTAAAGCCTTCATCTGCACCCTCAGACCATTATACCAGTTTGATTCAAAAAGCAATTTTATAGCCAACTCAAATGCACAAAAAATCAAGGGAAATCAAGTGCATACAGAATCAAGACACACGAGCAGCAACCCATCATACAAACTTTAACCTAAGCAATCTTCCAAATAATGTCCACGCACACTAACAATTGATGCATCAGTTTCAATTTCAATTTCTTCATTAACCCAAGTAACACAAAACAATTCTATTGAACTCGATATTGAAATTATTTGCCGCAAACAAAATATTATACCGAAAATAGGCTAATTTGTGGTGGGCATTCCCTTCCTTGTCTAAATGCCTTGTCATTCTCCTAATTAACAACAAAAATTGGTCGTATTTTAGAGTCAACAATCGTAAAACAGAAAGCCAATTTAAATTGTGTTTTTCAAAAAAACACTATTTATTTCTCCTTTTGCTATCAATGCCGAGGGGCTTAAATTGTGTCATCTAGTAGTATCATTGATATTGATGTTTATTCAATCAGTAACCGGCAATATTGCAAAAAAAAAAAGGTACAAGACTAGTAATATTATGCACCAAGAATCATTAAAAAACATTTAAAAAAATTCTTATTTGTCTTTTGAGTACAAGTTGCATAATTGTTGAATTAAAATTATTATCTTTTAGTGAGAAACGGACAATACCATATCTTTATTTGGTAAAATGGTTACAAAGATCTCTTTATTTTTAAAATAATTACATATATTCCTTTTTGGGACAAACCTTACAATGGGTTATGTGAAAAAATAGGGTTGGGTAACTTTAAACTCGGATTGGATTTAGATGAATTCGATTGGATTTTAGATGGTTTGGATTGAGAAAAAAATCTCCATCTGATTATAATCTGAACCTCAAATTCGATCCAATATGAAATAAATCAGATTAGATGAATATTTCAGATAAGTTTGGATTGAGACCAGTTCAGATTTTGGTTCATATTCAAATAATATTTGTCGTCTAGTTGTCGATGTCGTGGTAGTTGGATGTCAATGTAGTGGGCTCGTGGAAACTGGGATTGTTTGGTTGGGTTGCATCTAGATCGACGTCGTGGGTTTGGAGAACAGGAGAAGTGTCACCACCGTGAGCCATGTCGGCCAACTGCCGTAGCTTGGCGGCCTTGTGCCGAGCCATGGCAGGAAGTGGGCGTATTGTCACATTGGCTGGGGCACGGCAGTAGCGTGCACGCTGCGGCATGGGGGCAAGCAATGCTGGGCAGCGCGCACAACAGTGTGCGTGGGTGGCGTACGCAATAACTCACAAGACTGTGGCGCTATGGGCGTGCGGGCGTGAGGTATAGCAGCACGCGAGCGGGCATGGCATGAGCGCGTGAGCGAGCGGGTATGAGCGTGCGAGCATGGTGCTCAGCAGCGCGCAAGTCAATCGCTGGATTTCAAGGGCAGTTGCGAGATGTGGCTTAGTGGCGGGCCGGAGTGCACGCCAATGTGCAGCAATATGAGGCATGCACATGGGGGCTCGATCATGCGAAAATGAGAAGCGTTGTGCGCGGATTGTGAGCGGACAGTGGTTGCAGAACGTGGAGCATGGTTGGCCGAAATTCTCCAAGAGGTGGGCGAAAATCAAGTATGAGTGAGAGACATGGCCTTGGAATGCTAGAAATGGGGAAAACATGGAGAGTGGGTAGCGGCGGTTACACACTTGGAGAGTGGACAATGGCGGTTACGCCCCACAACTTCCTTATCTCCAGACATGGGCAGCGGTTGCCTTGTTCCTTGGGAGAGTGGTGATGAACTCCGTTGAACATGCTTAGTGGAGGCCGAAACCTTGGGGAGGGATTTGAGGTGGTGTGTGGGTGTCGCGCCACCTAACCTTAATGAGTGGGGGGGTCACTTGCAAACCCATGTATATAGATAGTGATAGGGTGTATGTGGGGGGCATGAGTTTTGATTTGAGCATTTGTGTCTTGTGCATACATTACTTGAATTATCTTCTAAAGCTTTTCTTGTTGCAGAATAGAAAAGTTGAAGGTCGGTGCCTTCGTAAAAATCAATACTTGTGTTCAGTGTTGTGTGCATGGTTGTTCTTTGTGCTGGCGAGAATACGTCCTTGCATAACCTCCTTTAAGCTAGTGTTGACGCGCTTCCTTATAAAATCGCTTCTGTTGGGTTTTGAGTTGGCTGGCTAAGTAGGGTCTTAGCGCCATCACGAGGGTTGCCAAACGCATCTTGAGAAAAGCCTGGTGACACATGGTTGATATTTTGAAAATTGAGATTAGGCTTTCATTTTCTATTCAGGAATTTGCTTTTACATTTTTATATTTAGTTATTTTATTTTTTTTTTAGAATTAGTGCAACAGATTGATTTATTGGGATAACTGGAATGTGATCCAATCCGAATCAATTCCAATCGGATGATGCAAATTATATTCGATCAAATATAATGCCAAATATGAATCCAATCCGAATTTGTTTCAATGTCCAACCCTAGTGAAAAATAGTGAATTTTGGATTACGCCCATAGTAAATTGATTATTTTTAAATTATCTACTTCACTTTTTAAAAAATTCAAGTTAACGTGATTGTTGTTAAAAGGTAAGAGGAAAACATGAGTGAATTCATTTGAAAATAGTCAATTAACAGATGGAGCATAAAGGTTATCTAAATTAACCCTGTGAAAAAAAGTTTATGTATCTCAAAAAAATAATAATTATGAAACCGTTCTAAAATTGAAGAGTTTACGTAACCATTTTGCTAAAATATGAAAATGTTGCTACACTTTTTCTTTATACTTAACATATAAAAAGACCATTCAAAAGATCTTATTAATAATTTTGTTAAACTAACTTTTTTTTTGAAAAAAAATATATTTGATCTTATTTTATTTAACGCATTCTGTTGATATATTTATTTCACAGGCCATCCGTAATTAGCATGGACATGCAGTTTACAAAAATCACCAAAATATAGCCTCTTGCATTGCAAAAAGAGTAATGATATGTAGCCCCCTCCATTTATCCAATAGCCCTCATTTTTTATATAATCCATTTATTTATAAAATTACCCTTATTAAAAAATAAAAATATTTTAATTTTTTTTCTTTACTCTTTTTCAAGCATCACCAATTCACCATCACCAAAATATCATTACTAGTTTACCACTGCCACCCACATCTCTTCGTTGCCACTGGATGCATCCTTACAATCACTCCATCACTTCGGCAGATTATAAAAGAATATAAACCTTAAAGAGCTGCGAGAATTGGGCTCAAGAACCTTCAATACTGTTATCGTGGGAAGTGTAGAGGCACTGTTCTTGCAATCCTTCAAAAGAAGAACACATGGTTTGTGTCATTTTATTCAGCTTTAAAAGCTCCAAATATTTTTATATTACTTCCGGTTTATGCTATTGCTTGCTAAACGTCTATATTCATTCAATAAAATAGATGACTTCTGGATTAAGCCCATTAAGCTCACGGATTTTGCACCATCCAAATATTTTCATTCCACAGTGTTGGGCATTATGGTCAGAGGTTTTGTGGCAACAATAGAAGCGGGTGCATGTGACAAAGAAAATAAAAAAACTTAAAATACTATTTATTTTTATTTCTCTAATGATAATTTTGAAAATATAATGAATTAATTGAAAATTAGGGGCTATAAAAATAAATTGAAGGGTTAAATATCACTACTCTTGCAAAAATATGCGGCAATAATGAAGAATCAGCTACAATACACCTAAGCAAATGCAATACGCAGTTGGAATTGGCAACAACGATTACATTAACAATTACTTGTTGCTTCAGTTCTACTCAAAAAATACTTCTTGTATGCCCGATCAATACGCCACTGTTGTTATTCAACAACATTCTCAACAATTAAAGGTTTTGATATATTTCTTCAACTTTTTGACACGACATTAACATATGCCCAACCATTTTAAATCATTTAAAAAATCATATTTACCCTTCATAAAATATATTTCTCCAATAATATTTCAACGTTCATGGTAAAATGAACTATTAGAAATTTATAAAAACACCCATGTGGTTTAAAAAAAATAAATCCATGAGGGATTAAACTTTCATTCTCCTTTATCATTTTAAAAAATTGTACCTTAAATTTTGTGGTAAACAAATAACAAATTTTTGTTAATTCACTCCCCCCTCCCCCCCCCCCCCCCCCGGCGCGGCCGGCCCGCCTCTTTCATTGGTGCTAGGCCTTAGAGGTGGGTACGGTTCGGTTCGGCTCGAATCGAAATTAAGCAGAACCGATTTAAATCGGTTATTTTATAAAAAGAACCAAATAAGAACCAAACTCAAACGTATCTTTTTGGTTCAGTTTAGTTCGGTTCGTTTTTTTTTATTCTAGGCTTATTGAGCGTATTTTGAATTTTTAAATTTTTAGCCCATTGGCACTCATGAATGTAATAATTTTTTTCAACAATTAGTTCATCCTAATTTCATTACAAATATTAACAATAAATACAAAGTATTTAAAACATATTTTATCAGTAATATCTTGCTAACTACCAATAAGGTACTCACAAAATATGAAATATTAAGATTTCAAAATACATAACCAAACTCCAATACTCCATCTACATAAACATAATCATAATATTGTAAAGAAAAATAAAAATAACAACAATTGCAACTTACAACACAAAATAAAAATTGTAACACACACACACACACACACACACACACACACACATATACTATAATCGTGTGTGTGCATGCCTATTTTAATTATGTTACTCAACCAATTAAAATTTAATACGTGTCTATTTAAATAAAATTTAAAAAATAATCTGGTTTTTTGGTTTAGTTTTTCGGCTCAGTTGAGTAAACTGAATATCGAACCTATATTTCGGCTTTTTTTGCAAACCATGTATTTTGGTTTTTTTAAAAAATTAAAATCGTTTCAAACAGTATGGTTCGGATCTGTTTGGTTCGATTTTCACTAGTGCACTGTTTTTTTGCCCACCCCTACTAGGGCTTGTGTGGCTTTGGAGCAGGGGAGGTAGCTTTAGCCGGATTAGGCCCAATCGGTTGTACACCCGGCGATATTGCTATGTATGGCAATGATTCTTCATGCGTAAACCTACATAAACAATGAAGGCTAAATATTTAACACCAAGCTAATAACTAGTTAATGAAGCGAACAACAGTCTGTAGGATACAAAATTCATCTATGTGGACATTTCTAGTTTTATGATCTAGTGTTCCATGTTGAAAATAGAGGAGGAATAAACTTCTCAAAACTAAAACTATTTAGACAATAGAAAAATTTTAGTAAACTGAAGGATTTTATTCATATTTTACAAAAGAAACGCTACAATACTCATGACTCACTCTTCTTTCTCTCTTCTAATTATTTACTCGTCATTTAATGCTCATAACAAAGTGCATAGGGATATTCATAGTAATCTATAACTAACAAACCACACCAATATTAAATTATAAAGATATGACAATCAATTTTTACAAATATCTCAAAATATTCAGGAATTATTTAGACTTAGATATTTTCACCTTTATTAAATAATTTTATATTAGAAATAACTGTCATTCTCTACACAATTCTTGAATTTTCCATGGGTTGGGCTTTGAATTTGGGCTTGGACAACCGTAAATTGGATTGGATCATGAAATTGGTGGTAGACTATTAACATACACTCCCCCTCCATACCAAGTTTCATCCTTTGATCCATATTGAGTTGTTGGCACAACTCTTCAAACTTCACGATAATAAGGTTTTTTGTCAACAAATCCCCCACTTAGTTGTTTGTCCGGACATACCATATTTCAACTTCATCTTGCAAGAATTTTTCCTTGATGAAGTGATAGTGCACCTCCACATACTTAGTTCTTGCATGGAAAGTTGGATTTTCCGCTAAGGTAATTGCAGATTGATTATTGCAATACAGTGGTACTGATCCTTCATCAACTACATCAACCAAGTGCTTTCTTGAGTTGCCATTGCTACTGCTCTATACTCTGGTTTGTGTTTGTTAATGATACAATTGGTTATATCTTACTACAGAAAGAAACTACTCTAGACCAAATTATAAAAACGAACCCACTAGTTGATCTTCTTGTATCATGATCTTCAAGGTAGTCAACATCACAATAGCCAGTCAACTTGCGACTTTTACCTTTCTTGTATAATAGATCGAAGTCAATTGTATTTTTGACATATCTTAATATTTGTCGAACCATTCATAAGTGAGGTTTCTTTGGATTTTGCATGTACTAACTTATTACACCCATTGCATATAAAATGTCTAGCTGAGTCAATGTTAGATTGATTAAAATTCGTTCTAATTTTCGATACATCATTCCATCTTGTAAATCTTTGGCTTCATGTGTGCATAATTTTGCATTAACTTTTGTTAGAGTTGAGATTGACTTGCATTTAGACATTTCAATAGCAAGTCTATAGCATATTTTTATTGGCAAAGAAATATCCATTCTTTTGTTTGATCAAGTTCTAGACCAAGGAAGTGTTTGAGCTGACTAAGTTCTTTCATCTGAAAATGAATTGATAAGTTCTCTATTGTTCGTCGAATCTTATCTTTATCGTCATCAATAAGAATCAAATCATTTACATACACCAATATAGTCACTAACTTTTTTTCATTATCTTATATAAACAAGTTAGAATTCATATGTGCTACTGAATAACCACTTTAAGAAAGAAATTCAGTAATCTTACCATATTATACCCTTATGCTTGCTTTAAACTATAAAGTGCATTTCTGAGCTTGCATATGTACTTTAGATGAGCTTTATTCTCAAATCATCTTGGTTGGTTAATGTAGATCTCTTAATATAATTCTTCATGTAGAAGACAATTTTTACGTCCATTTGCTATAATTTCCATTTCTTACTGTTTTGAGTTTTGCCGCTAAAGATAGCCAATGGGGTGGACGGTATGTGTCTATACAGCATGAAACGCCATGAGCACGTTTTGGTAGGGCATGCGATATGGCACGACGTGCATATGGGCTAGGCGGGGCTTAGAATTTTAAGCACACGAGCCTTAAAAGCACAACACAATTAGAGATGTGCTAAGACGACACGACGAAAAGACCTGCAATAAGCACATTTTATTTTTTTAATAAAACTAAACATAAAATTTAATAATTTTACAAATAACTTGAAATTGAATTTTTAAATTCATTTAATTCTTATTTAAAAATACTATAATTGATTTATATGTATGGTTTATTAAATAAATAATTGATATCATGATTTTAATGAATAAAATTATAAATATCATGATTTTATAAATATGCATTAATATTATCGTGAAATATGATCTATGACTCTAAGTAAGTCTAAGTTATCAAGGTCAAACTTAGTAATTAATATTATATTCTCTTACTATTATTAATTTATTATTATTGAATATGGACTTCAGTTTTAAATTTTTTATTCTATTAAATTTAAATAAAGGCATAGACCTAAAAAAAGTACATAAACTTGAAAAAAGTACGCTAGTAGCTTAGCATGCGCTCTTAAATTTTTTTTTAAAAGAAAAAACTTATTGTGCTTTTTTTTCTTGGGCACAGATGGTAAAGCCCATAGCACGGCATGTGCAGGCATGGCACCAGTAGGCACGACACGTGCGTCAAGCCAAGCCTAAGCAAAAAAAAAAAAATTAGTCACGGTATGGCACGGGCACGGGCACGAGCTCTCATAGACTCAGCTTTGATGGGCTGAACCGGCACAACATGCCCATTGGCCATCTCTATTTGCCACAGAACTAAACATTTCGTTATAGTCTAGCCTGTAATGTTGTAAAAATCCTCGAACTACTAACCGAGCCTTATACATTTCAATTGAACCACCTAGGCGCTTCTTAATCTTGTACACTCTTTTGCAAGACATTGAGTTTCTACCCTTTGGTTTCAGAACCAGATTTCAAGTATGATTTTGCTTCATTGCGGCGATTTCTTCTTCTATCACCTTTATTTAATGAGAATTATCTACTGCTTTTTCAAACGTCTTAGGTTCTTTTATTTTTTTTACTCTTCTACAACCATTGCGTTAACGTACCTGAGATTTGGCTTCTTTATTCTTTTGGATTTTCTAAGTTGAGATTTAGGAGTTCTTTATTCTAGTTCACTTGTTCTTCGTCTTCAATAGGGCTCTGGTGAGCACCCATCTTCCAAGGATTTTGTGCCTTATCATGCTCGATATTATCGTCTCTTAGATCTTTAAAATCTTTAGATTCTTCTTAATTCAGACAAATTTTAACAATTTATTCTTTCACTTGATCTTAATTTCTTTTGAATCTGGTAGTTCTTTTTTTAAAGGCCACCGCGAAGATGCTTTGTTAAACATCACATTTCATTTTGTATAGCACCATCCACTGCTAGGATGACAACACCTCCATCCTTTACTCTAGCTTTCCTACAAAAAATACAATGAATCACCTTTTTGTTAAATTTGCTTCACAAGTGGCTTGTGCGAAAACATAGCACACTCAAGTAAATACATGAAAATGGCTAATTGTAGGCTTCACATTCTATAGCTTCTCGTAAGATAATACGAATCCTAGTATATTCTTTGAATGTATTATACATCTAAAGATCTCCGCTAGATGCTAATTCTTTCATTTGCTATGCCATTTTGTTGTGATGTATTGGCACAAGTGATCTGATGTCAGATTATATAGTCTTGAAGATATTATGAGAACTCTGTGATGTACACTCTTTTTCATTGTCTGTTCATAGACAACATACCTTCTTTTCTAGTTCTCTTTCGACTATGTCTTTGAATTCCTTAAATTTAAAAAAAATGTCAGATTTTTCTTTCATAAAAAAGAACCGAATATACCTAGAGAGGGCATAGATAAATGTGACCATATATCTTATGTCATTGATAGAAAGTTGCTTGACAGGCCTAAACACATCAGAGTGTACCAAATTTAATAGTTCTTTTACTCTAAACTTAGACTCCTCATATGAGAGTTGGTAAGCCTTCCCATTTAACACTCTGTACATATTGTGTATATTTTCACATCAAGTTAAAGCAGACCTTTGAGTGTTGAATTGTTCATTATCACCTTAAACTTGTGATTGCTAATATATCCCAACTGAACATGCCATAAATTAATTGTCTCATTTTTTCGAGTCTTGTCTACATATGTAAACTCTGCTGATAATACATAGATTAAATTTAACCTTTGTCCTTCCATAATAGTTGTCCCCGAGAACATTACATCTTGGTACACCTTGGCATCTTGAAGACTAAACAAAATATAATTGCCTAATGATGTTTTAATTCTTGTGTAAATGCCGAATAATGGTACTATTTTTTTTGAAAAGGAATAATGGTACTTTATGTCTTCTTAAGTTGGTATCTTCCATAATAATTGAAATCTAAAATTCAAGCATGAAAGAAATACAACATAAATTGCATAAGCTTTTTTCCTTCGCTCCTTCAAAATGCCCTTAAAAAAGATTTAAAATGCTTATTACGAACAATTGGATTTGTTAATGATCAATGACCTTTTTTTTAAATTCGTTTGTTAATTAAAGTAAAGGTCCAATTGGCAGGTGAATTTTTTTATCTATTTTTTTATGCTTAGTTTTGGTAAAAGTACATTTACTAAATGAAGAAGAGTTAATTGACTAAGCTCTAAATATCTTAATTATAAACAATTTGATTGCAATCGATCATATTGTAAAATTTTAGGAATGGTTTTTGAATATCGTGATGATAAAATTAAATTCATTAAAGATGGACGGAGTAAAGAATCATTACATAATATTTTATGATCTCTTGAGATGCATCCAAGCTAATATATGAAACGTGAAATTCGTAATTTATAAAATTATTCTAAAAAGAAAGTGCACAATTTAGTACTGAGAATCTGACTTTAAAAGATCATATTTGTCAATTTATAAAAAAAACTAAATGAGAAGTCTATCATCAACTCATAGAAGACATTCAAGCTGTTATTGGACATAAACTAGAGGAAGATGTGAGCAACACATCTTTCAACAAATAACCTTTTATTTTAATATTCTTTTATCTTTTGCATTTTTACTTTAGTGGTGTGATTTTCCCCACATGCATAAGTGTATGATTATGTCTATCATGAAGATATTTAATTATGTGCTTCTTTTTCAAACCCTCACAATTTATTTGTGAGATTGTCCCAATGGTAGCAACTTCGACTAAACGATTTAAGAATGTTTGTGTGCTTTATAATATTCAATATAGAAAATGTAAAGAGTTCATTTAGGCAATTATAGATCTTAGTCCTGTTATAGTAGATAGAAAACTACACTTTGTATGTGGAAGAGGTGACGAGGGTTATTAAAGCTTATCTCAGAAGCTGTTTTTTACTAGAGGAAGCCAAATACTAGGCATAATCCTAAAGCCGTAAAACCTCTGGGATGCCTAATTAGCCCATCAACTAGAGAAGAGTTAGTTGTCTCAAATATGAATAGAGAATATTTGAAAAATAAAATCATGCTGATGCTTTCATTTTCTTACTAGGACACCTTGCAAATCTAGATACAATAATTAAATTTGCATATTGGGCCCATTTGAACATTCATAAAAAATACATATGTTTGTTAAATGTTAATAAATTTTATGATGGTTTGATAACATTTCTTAACCATGCAATTAAGAATCATTTTATTTTATTTTTAATGGTCGGTCCAACCGCCTGATTATTATTTAAATTTTTTTAATTTACTTATTTTTGTTTATATGGTCGGTTCTATTGCCTAACATTTTAATTTCAGTTTATTTATTCTTGTACATTAATTTATTTAGTTTTATGTTTTGTTTTATGGCTGGTTCTAAAATACCGCCTAATATTTTGTTAATTGTTTTCTTTAATTACTTTGTTTTTATGGTTGGTTTCACAGCCTAATTTATTTTTTTATTTGTTTTCAGTTTTTTTTGTTTCGCTTTTTTACTTATTTAATTTCCAGTTTACTTTTATTTCTATGATTTTCATTTAGCGTTTTATGTATCATTAGTTTAGCAGACATCATTAGCATTGCATGCAATGTTGGACTCGTACAAATAGTGGCAGATTAATTAGGAGATCACCTTCACCATCTTTAGATATGGCTGACATAGGAGCTGATAATTCTTCAGAGCATGAAGATAACCAAGCCTTACAAAATCTTCATGAACAGCCTATGACCATTAGAGATTTCATGCATCCTACTAGAACAGGGTCACCATCATGCATAGTTTTTCCTCTTGATGTATCATGTTTTAATTTCAAACCTGATATCATCCAACTTTTGCCTACTTTTCATGGTTTTGAGTAAAAAAAATTCATATTTGCATTTGAGAGAATTTGAAGAAGTCTGTAACACATGTACTGATCAAAACTGTAGCATGAACATAATCAGGCTTAAAATTTTCCTTTTCTCACTAAATGATAAAGCTAAAACTTAGCTACAAAATCTTATATCAGGATCTATCAGAACTTAGGATGAAATGCAAGTACAAGTTTTGAAAGAATTCTTCTTACCCCTCATAACAAATTCTTTCAAAAGACAAATCATCACCTTCACTAAAAAATCAGGAGAAACCATCTATCAATGTTGGCATTAGTTTAAAGAATTACTTAACATTTGCTCACACCTTTTAATATGTATATATAATAAAAAAATAAAATATTAATATTAATAAAAGAATATGCTTCCCTTGCCTATAAAAGGCAAGGGGATGCAAGCAGAGTGGGGAGAGCTGAGTAGAAGGAGTTTAGCCGAGACGTGAGAAAAGAGAGTGAAGTTGGGGAATTGTTTCTTTTTCTTCGTTTTCTCCTTTTATTGTGTAATCAATTTCCTTGTAATATATTTCAAAAGTTTGTTAAATAAAAAGAAAGTTTTATTTTCTTTCAATACGAGTGACTAATTTTACTAAACTAAGGTGAACAGTGAAACTCAAGGTTTCAAATTATTAAATTTTTTACTTTCTCAAGTGAGTTTTTAAGTTTATTTTATTCTTTTCTAGTTATTTTTATGTCATGTTAATATATTGATTTTCTTTGGATTTGTATGGTATTTTGGCATAATATTGACACATTAATACAGTGTGGCACATTAGGTACTTGATTCCATGCTAATTCACACACATAGTTAGTTAAGAATTAAATGATATAATAATTAACTGGTAAAAGTGAGGCAAAATATAAAAAATGAGAGAGTATTTAAATTATAGTTTGAATACTGAGAGTGGATCTCGTAATCTCAGCATATTTTAAATTGATTTCTAGTGATTTTTTTCTCGAAATTAATTTTCTTTGTCTAATAAATTGACAACTAAATTTTAAATTCTCTGTGGTTCGATCTCGGGCTCACCAGGTTATATTATAACTAGACACTCTTCTAGTTGGGAGTAATACACTTTTAAGTCGTGTCAATCATGCCTTTGGTGCTTTGTCATCTCTTGCCTTTAGACGCTTTACATAAAATTATAAGTATGCAGATCATTCTTGTATAGAATCAACCTAGGTTATTTCATGTAGAAAGTTTTTATTAGACCTATATTTTTATGGGCTTTTGGGGTTTCATAATTTTGTCCACTAAATACCTAGAGTTGACAAAATTTGACACGATCTAATTACTCGACACTAAAAAATGAGTATGGATCATAAAAATTTGACACAATTATTAAATGGCCTCAGTCCTGGTCGATACGATCTTTTTTCTTGTCGGGTTAAGGTTCAAGTTCTTAACCCATTTATCCGATTAATGAAATGATTATTTTTCCATTCAAAATTAATTTGTAGGTTTTTTTCATTAAAACTTAAATATTGGACATGATTATCTCTCTTTCTTTTTTGGGGGAGAGGAAGATGAATATATAGACATTAAGTCAATTATTGGGTAACTTGTTTATTTTCCGTCTCAGGTTAAAGTCCCCATATTTTGACACAATTATTAAACGGTTTGCCTTTGGTAAGTAAATTTGACACTACACGAAATTGAGACAATACAATTGCGAACCAATGACTCATTTTACAAGCTCTACAAATATCATTAGAAAAAAGAATGAAATAATGCTATTTAATTATAAACAAAACATAGAATATTGAATAAAGAGTGACAAATTCACACTCAAATGGTGGAAAAATAAGTATTTTTCCCATTTTGTTTGGGCGAAACTAAGCAAAACCCACCTAATCATGTTTTAAAATTTAAGCTAAACCTTTAATTCTACTGTTCCTATTTTTCTATTTTACCCCTAATCATAAATGCTGGCCAACCATAAAATATATATATTTGGAATAAGCATGAATCAAGCACCACAATGATTATCCTTGCGTTCCAAAAGAATCCGTCTCTAATGAATGCCTCACTGGCATGCAACTCCATGAATGCTTCACTGGCCTGCAGTGGTGCGGTGGGCTCCAATGTTGGGGTGTGGCGGGCAATGTCATGTCTTAATCAATGTTCAGAAGACACAACATTTGGTTCGGTGGTGGTGGACGCATGTAAATATTCATCAAAACTATAATGATAGTTGTTTTTACTCATCAAAACCATTACATTTAACCCAAAACTAAAAATTTGTATAGATATTTAACACCGAATACGAACAATACCCTTAGTATATCATGGACTAAACTTTACGCTTCTTTTGGGATATTTTTACCTACGCACAGAGGTTGCATATCAATTTTTTCGCCGATCAATTTTTGAACGCCTTAGAAAAACTAAAGGTTGAAATGGTCGGTGTTAATAAACTATGAATTCATACTCTAGTCGGTATTTTATATCCAAACAAATTAATTTTGTTTAAACCCTTTCAGCTGAACAAACACTAAAAGTTATAGTAAAAAATTTCCAATTTGGTAGCTTATTTAAAAACAAATGTAAGATGCTTGGATCGTTTTATTTGAATGAACTTTGAATATCAAAATTTAAGGATTAATATATCTAGTAAATGAGTGTAGTGAATAGTTTGTTGGATTTAAATAATAATCTTAACGTGATTTATATTCTTTAAATATTTAAATGTTATGACTAACATCACAACTAAAAGCAAAGTAATAAAATGATCAATAAAATTAATATCATCATCATAACAGGGTTTTTTCTCTTATTTTAGAATATAAAGGTAATTTATTTAATATCACCAAACAACAAGGGTGCTGCTCATTTTCCCCTCAAAATGATGTTGTTTTGGATGTATTCTTATGGGACATTTCCATACCACTATTTGTTTAAACTCACCCACTTCTAAAAAAATATCTACAAAAAATTCACAATATTTAGATAAATGAAAATTAATAATAAAATTTTTAAAATTAATCAATTAAATACTCCTTCTACCTTTTTTCTTACTAAGATTTCTTTGACCATTTTGGCTATTTTACTTTAACATAAACTTTATTTAACTATTTGATTCTCATTACATAAAATAATTAAATTACCTTAAGAAATATGTGTTCATGTGCCTAACAACTTAGGTACTTAATTTTATGACCTAAAATCTAAAGTTTTTAGATTAAATCTAATAATTTTTAATGCCCTATAAATAAGTCACATGAATTTGACAATCTAATGATTTATATGAGTATTATAGATAATAAAAAAATTATGTTAATTTAATTATATACTAATAAATCACTATTAAAGTAGTATTGACACATTATTTAGAGACAATTAATTTTTTATAAAAATTTAAAAAATTGAAGTTAAAATAAACTTTTGGGGCTTATATCTAATGAGGACAAAAGGACAAAATAGTTAATTAAACTATATAACTAAAAAAAATCTAAGTAAAAAAAATAAGTTGAGATAAATTTAATTAATTAATTCACTAAATTCCTTTTACTTGGTATCTCAAAAGATAGGATAGATTTATAAATTATCACCACGTCCATTTTCATCACCATTTCATAAGAGTTTAATTCACCTAGCATCTTTTTTTTTTTTAAATGCTACAAAACCCACATGTTTCATTAATTTGTCACTATAACGCTAATTCACTTCCAACCTAGGATGATAAGGGGTACAATTTGTTGTAGGTTTGTCACTATTAAACTTGCGTCCATAAAAATTTAAATTATCAAATCTACTTGTAATCCGCTAAGGGTTTTATTTTCTTCAAAAAAATCCATTGGCTGTAGGCTTTAACAATTAACAACGCACTTGCAACTCATAGCAGGTTTTTTTGGGTTCCACATTTAAACTCACCAATATTAAAAAATAATTTTAATAATACATAAAAATTTAAATTATATAATTTAAACAACAAATTTATAATAGTGGCTTAGAAACCTATATAAAATACTTAATTCTAGATTTTTTTATAGGACTCAATTCTAGATTTTATCAATATAAATGAGAAATTTTCATCATTAAAATAAATACAAAAAATATATCAAGCTAATACAAAATATTTCTGTTGTAGGTAAATCATCACCACTAAAATCAATGTCTTACTCCATTTTTTAATCAATATACAAGTATTGTCAACAATGTTAGTAAGTAAATTTTGGACAATTACTGTTAGGCTATGGTTATGTAGAAGTTCACCTACGGTAGAGCATGAATCTCGATCACACACGCAAAGTGATAAATAATAAAAAGCTCATTATAACTCACTATTTATTATTTATCACTTTGCATGTGTGAATGAGATTCGTGCTCCACCGTAGGTGAATTCCAACATAGATGAACCCTTACCGTTAACAATTAATTGAACAACAAAAAACCCAACTTTAATAATCGATCATTAGGTTCAAGACATTAAAGCAAAACAAACAAAATTAATCAAACTAAAATTAATATACTAGTAATATAAACTTGAAAATTAAAATTATTAAAAGCCTATTATATATATATATATATATAGAAATTTTCTAATTCAGAATTTTAAAATGTGGGAAAATTCGAGAAACCGTGTTAATTTCATAATGCTTACTAACCGTAGGGTTTTAAAACTTTTTTAGACTTTCCCTCACTTTAAAATTTCAGACTGGAAAACTATATATGTATGCATGCAGCTATCGTGAGTTAAGTTAGGTTTAGGAATGAGGAAGACTATGTTAGCGAGCAATAACTTTACCTTACATATATTTATGATACGAGTTTTTTAGTGTAATTTTTATTATTAAAATTTAAAACATAAATAATAATAAAAAAGAATTCAAGTCGCAGGTATCCACGGAATTTTTTCTTAGTACCAAACCCAACCACTACATGCAATGGGTTTAAATTTGAAATACAAAACCAACCTACAGCTCACAAAATTACCTGGAACGAGGTGATTTCTATTGATGGGTTTGTGGGTTCGTAAAAGATTTTACCATTCCTATTCCAAGCAGACAATGCCCGCATGTAAACAGTAAGCAGAAGCTCATGATATAGACCATAGCTCAAGTCCTATTACTTTGTCTGGAATTAGAATTTATACGAGAATGATTTTTTGTGGGATTGTGAGATATTCTAATAGTACTTTATTATGTAGTAGGCATTAAGTTTTATTGTGGGATTAGCAATGGGTCTCACAATAAGATCACTAAATTTGATATTAACAATATCAGTCTGTCCCACTGTAAGACCTACTATTTTGCCACATGATAAAATTAATGGGACAACTCCACACAAACTGTTTTCAATTTATACAAGTCTTCGCAACTTGGCATGTACTGCTCTTTTTTATTTGACAATTTCTTTTTTTTTAAAAAAAAGTATTGTCCAAAGGGTCGCCACCAAGCTGGAAAAAGGAGACAACCTCTTGACTAATAGCTTTCTGGTCTTGCAATTTCTCTATTTTTAAATCTTATCTTCAATTACGGGTACATTTGGCTGTGAGTATGGTTCAAATTCAATTATTCTTATGTTATTATCTAGTAATCACTAATTTATTAGGAGTGGGCAAAAACACCATTGTCTCTAAAAAGTCAAACTGGTTCGATAGTTTGATTTTTAAAATTAAAAAATGAATATTACAAAAATAAAAAATTTAAACAAATTATAGTTTAAAACTAAAAAGTCAAACTAAATTGAAAATCGAATCAATTTCGATTCCAATTATTATTTCTAAAAAAAATTGATGACTCAATTCGATTTGGTAGTGTACCAAAACGTTGCGCACCCCTATTATAAAAGTTCGATTCAGTAGTGTACCGAAACGTTGCACACCCCTACTAATTATAACTATGTATTTTGCATAATAAAAGGTCGGATTATAATATGGAATCCAATAACTAAGGATCAGGTTGTCATTAAGAAATTAAAAAAGAAAAAAACATTAGAAGTGATACAACCATATCAATGGAGAGTTTGTGAAACGAACACTCAGGGGTGGACATAAACCCACAACCCATGGGTTTACCCAAACTCAAACCAAATTAAATCGTTTGGGTTGGGTAAATCATAAATATGGGTTAGATGTAGGTTTTATATAGAAAACTATTTTATTATGGATTGGGTATGGTTTACCCATGGGTTATGGACAAAACTCCAACACTCAAATTTTTCAAATGAAATAAATGAAAATAAAATAAATGAACACAAAAAAGAAAGGCCACCGTTAAATTTTTTGCGGCGTAATTAATTGTCAACAGTTAGAAAATGAAAATAACAGTGAAAATAAATTTAAATTAAATAAATATTGTTGTAAATAACATAAATTTTTTTCTTATTTACAAAAATTACATGAATAGAAACTAAATAAAAAATTAAGTATTAAAACAAGAAATATATGTTTTGATATGAGGCAAAAATTAATAATAAAATTTTTTCTTGTAATTATTTATTTTGTGAATATTTTCTTATAATAAATATTTTTTAATATTTTAAAATTAAATGTAAAAAGTATAGGTAAAATATTTTATTATTTATCTTATAATAAATTTTTATTTGCCATTCAAGTTTTCTTATAATAATTTTTTTATCATTTTACTAATAATTTTCTTATATATTTATTATAAGAAAATTTTCATAAAATAAATAAGTATAAAAAATTTTTATTATTAATTTTTTTGTTCATATCAAAACATATATTTCTTATTTTTAATGCTTTGTTTTTTATTTAGTTTCTATTCATATGATTTATTTAATTTATAATAAATATAAATAAAAGAGTAGTTGAAAATAAGGGTAATATTGTAAACTTATACTATTAGAGGGGTTTTTGGCTATTATAAAAATAGAAGGGGGAAAAATGATATATATTGATTACTGTATGGGGGAACGTGTCAATCTCCTTAAAATTAAGCGTATAAGTAGACAACATAACGCAAAACTACCAAAACAATAAATAAAAATAAATATTACATATTAAATAACAAGTGGCAAAATTTATTATTAGATTGTTAATGTCATGTTTGTGAAAGTTTATTATTAAAGTTTACGTTCTTATTTATTGAGAAATAATAAATTTTGTGATTAAACTTTATTTTGATTTTTTAGTATTCTTTAATTTAAGGATTAAGTTATTGTAAAATTTATAATTTTTATCCACTATATTTTTTATATTTTAATATCAATTTAATAATTAGTAACAATTAATAAGTATTATAATTTTGATATAATTAAATTTTATTAAAATAAAAATTATTTTGATAATAAAATTCAAACCAAATCCAAATGGTTTGGTTTGGTTTGGGTTAGGTTAAAAATATTTGAGTTGGTTTGGGTTGGGTCTAAATTTTTATGATTTGATTTGGGTTGATTTAAAATCAAACCCAAACCAACCCATGCCCACCTCTATGAACACTATGATGTTTGATGTGATTGATAGCAACACCCTTTCATTTTTGCATGTGATTGAAGGCATCAATTTAATGCCAATAAATGCCCTGTCCTTCTTATTATCTATTACTTGAGGGTTTGGCTACAAATGCCGGGGGCATTGTAGCCGGCACTATTTTGACTGGCTGTCTTTGGCTGCTATTTGGCAGCCAAAGACTTGGTGCAGTCAATTAACAAATCGGTTGCATCATATTTTTTTAAAAATATATATAAAAAATACAATATAAAAATTAAAAAAAGTCAAAATAATTTTTTATAATATAATTAATAGCAAAAGATAAATAAATTAAATAGTATAATACAAACCATATAATACAATATAATATAATAAAATAAAATGGAAAAAAATAAAGAAATTGAAAATGAAAAAAATAGTATTTCAGGTTTAACGTCAGTTGTTGTATGTTTGACGTCTTGATTGCATGTTTGATGTAAGATGTTGCATGTGTTAAATAAAGTCAAAATAAAGAATATTCTCGAATTATTTTGAATATTCTCGTCTATTTCATGTTTGACGTCGAAGTTGCGAACTTCACGTGATAAGTTGCATATTTCACATGAAGTGTTGTAAGTCTTATGTTTAACGTCCGTTGTTGCATGTTGGACGTCACGGTTGCATGTTTGACGTAAGCTATTGCATGTGTTAAATAAAGGCAAAATAAAGAATATTCCTGAATATTCTCTTTGTTTCATGTTTGACGTCGAAGTTGTAAAATTTACGTGATAAGTTACATATTTCTCGTCAAGTATTGCAAGTTTCATGTTTAACGTCAGCTGTTGCATGTTCGACGGATGAAGTTCATATTTGATGTAAGGTGTTGCATGTTTTGAATAAAGCCAAAATAAAGAATATTCGAGAATATTCTCATCCGTTTCATGTTTGATGTCGAAGTTACAAACTTTACATGATAAGTTGCATATTCTGCGTGGGGTGTTGCAAGTTTCATGTTTAACATCAATTGTTGCATGTTCGACAGTTGGATTTAATGTTTAATGTACGATGTTGCATGTTTTGAATATAGCCAATATAAAGAATATTCCCGAATATTCTCATCCGTTTCATATTTGAAGACAATGTTACAAAGTTTACGTGATAAGTTGCATATTCCGCGTGAGGTATTATAAGTTTCATGTTTAACGTCAATTGTTATATGTTTGACAGTTGGATTTCATGTTTGACGTACAATATTGCATGTTTTGAATAAAGTCAAAATAAAAAATATTCTCGAATATTTTTGTTCGTTTCATGTTTGACGTTGAAGTTGCGAACTTTACGTGATAAGTTGTATATTTTGCGTGAAGTGTTGCAATTTTCATGTTTAACGTCAGTTGTTGCATGTGTGACGGGAGGATTTCATGTTTGACGTACGATGTTGCATGTTTTGGATAAAGCCAAAATAAACAATATTTTCGAATATTCTCCCTTGTTTCATGTTTGACATCTATATTGCGAACTTGACGTAATAAGTCGTATATTTCACGTGAAATGTTGCAAGTTTCATGTTTAATGTCAGTTGTTGCATGTCTGACAGTAGGATTTCGTGTTTGACGTACGATGTTGCATGTTTTGGATAAAACCAATAAAGAATACTCTGGAAAATTCTCTTCCGTTTCATATTTGACGTCTATGTTGCCAACTTTACGTGATAAGTTGTATATTTCACGTGAAGTGTTGCAAGTTTCATGTTTAACGTCAGTTGTTGCATGTCTAATAGTAGGATTTCATGTTTGACGTACGATGTTGCATGTTTTGGATAAAGCCAAAATAAAAAATATTCTAAAATATTCTCGTCCATTTCATGTTTGACGTCCATGTTGCGAACTTTATGTGATAAGTTGCATATTTCGCTAAAATGTTGCAAGTTTCATGTTTAACGTCAGTTGTTGCATGTCTGACAGTAGGATTTCATGTTTGTCGTACGATGTTGCATGTTTTAGATAAAACCAAAATAAAGAATATTTTAGAATATTCTCTTCCGTTTTATGTTTGGCGTACAATATTGCATGTTTTGGATAAAGCCAAAATAAATAATATTTTAGATGTTACCACTAAGCTGAGAACTTCAATGCTGATTGACGAAAGAAGCCAGCTCAGAAGCATCTGATCTTGTTTCTTCCAAGTGGTGTAGGCTGGATTCTCTCGCAAATCTGCATTGGAGTTTCTAGGTTCATCATCAAGAAATTAGCTAGTACAGATCTTGGAGCCATCAAGAAATCCTTCTATATCATTTACTCGAACTGAAGATAGGATTTGAGATTTCCAGATCATGTAATTGGAACGATCAAGTTTAATTGGTGTTGTGAAAGTGAATGACGAGATGGAAGAAGAACCATTTGTATTCGAGATGACAAATGCCATTAGAGATTGAATTAGAATGGCTCTGATACCATATTAAGTCTTATATGAAACTGTGATGTTGTTTGGTTACTGAGAAAATAGAAAGAAAGAAAACTTCTGTAACTGAAAATTCTATTATTATTGATCTTAATGAATCTGGAGGTTACAAGCCTTTTTATATGTGCATAGAAGATTCTGCACACATTGCACACAGGCACAAATAACTTCTAACAACTTCTATAACAACCTTTAGCTAACTCAGCAGCCATGTCAGCATACTCATTAACTGACTTGATTCTATTCTTAACCCAGGCAGTGTTGCCATGTATGGAACCAGTAATAGTTCAATGTGTGTAGATTCCATAAACATGGCATTCCAGATTTTCAATAAGAACCTCATACAACTTGTAGATGAACTCAACTACAATCTCTAGGATGCCAAGTTTATCTATGTGGACATTTTCAATATATCTTCTACTCCAACACCTGGTATAAAAGTTGAGCTTTCCTCACTAGAAAAGAACATAAAAATTATAATTGATCGCGGACTGATGTCCATTTCAGGAAATTCGGCGATTAACACTCCTTGCTGTGAAGCAGGAAATTTAACGATGAATGAAGGCGTTTCAACCTGCACTCCTTTCGGTACTTCATGTCCAAATAGAGGTGAGCACGTATTCTTGGATACAACGCATCCGACTGAAGTTGCCAATGTTGTTCTTGCTGGAAGATCATACAGTGCTCAACTTCCTTCTGATACTTACCCGATTGATATTCGTCGCCTTGCTCAACTCTAGTCCTGTATAGCACAAGTAAGATTAATTGGATTCTTAAAGGGGCCATCATTATCAATTCGGTACCATTTTTCAAATTGATGCAAAGATAATACTTTTGTTGTGGTGAAACTTCAATGTGTTAGCTTATTTAGCTATATATATTGATTTTGATGATAACAAATTATATGTATTGATTAAACAAAGATTTACAAATTGTGTTTTTATAATAAGAAAATGAGGCTATGAAATCAAAATGTTTTAGATTAAAATAAATGTGTTTTAAACCTTTAATATTGTTATGAGTTTCGGATTTGGACCTATTTGAATCTATTTAAATGTTTTTGGTTATACTTTAATTTATGAATATTTTGGACTAAAGTGAAAGGTTTTGAGAACTTTGAAAATGTGGGTATTATGTTGAAAAGGACCTTTGTGCGAAACAGTAAACTCTTTGGGGTCATATCATAATTTCAGAAAGTTTTTGATTAGCAAAGTAATATTTAGAAATTCTGGAATTGGACCTATTTGCAAAGTTTTATAACATTTTTGGTCATAATATAATTTTATAAAGTTTTGGGGTCAAACTGTGAATTTAAAAAATAATTTCACTGTAGCAGTCACTGTAGCAAAACGGCTAACCGTTTATTTTTTAACGGTTAACCGATAACGTCCAGAAAGCTTGTTTTGTCCAATTTTATTAAAATGAAGATTCTGGAACAAAACGGTGAACCGTTTACTGAAAACGGTTAACCGTTTATTTTAACCTTTAACCGTTTATTGAGAAAGGTTAAGCGAAATTTGTTTTGCAGGTTACTGGAAATTAACGGTGAACCGTTTACAGAAAACGGTTAACCGTTTATTTGAAATTTAGCCCAACGGTAACTTTGACCAGCGCAAACGGTTAACCGTTTATAGTTAACCTCTAACCGTTTTCGGGCAGACAAATGCATAACGGCTAGTTTTTGAGCTCAAACTATATAAACTTAAAGCCAATTCATTTTTGGCAATCCAAGCAAGGAAAAACAAGATCACACAACATATATTGAGCTTCCATTTCGTAAATCATTTGTTGTATCATCATTGTTCTGCAATTTGTATATCCACTCTTAAAGAGAGATTAAGTGTTGTATTTTTCATTTCTCAAATTGTGAGATTACAAGTGTGGGAAACACTTGGGTTAAAGAGATTGGGGATATAATCTCTTGTTGTAAAGGTTCATTGACACCTTGAAGTCAATTGTAAAAGCTTGAAGCCTTGGAAAGGCTTGGATAGTGAAATCCTCAAGCGGGTGAGCTTGGAGGCGTGGACGTAGGCGGGGATAGCCAAACCACGTAAAAATCATTGTGTTCGTTTTTCTCTTCCCCTTACTCTTTTAATTATTGTACTTTAATTGAATTTATTGTTTTCGAATTTTATTAAGGCATTAGATTGGATTGTTGTGTGGTTTGCTAGGATAAGTTTTAAAATTCCAATTCACCCCCCCTCTTGGGTTGCACACTTGTATTTCACAATGAAGTACTGAATAAGTATAACCTCCTTATGATTGGAATGAAACATCAATAGAAATTATTTTTCATTCCCATCAGCAGGCAATGGAGTTAACTTTAACTTGTCAGGATGACTAAGCTTAATCAAGACTGTATCACGATAAATTGCCAAAATACACCCAAGTCACCAAATAGATCATCAGAACAGTACAAAGGATGATGTACGATCGAACACCATCATGAAGAATGCAATAGTTTGCACAGTGAGATATATGAAATATTGGATTTTTCGAAGGCAATGTCAAAGCAGTTATAGCAGCAGAGATAAGCAATACCCAAGTCTAATAAATGAAGTCTGTCGCTATAAAATAAACGAAAAGTGAGGTCAAACAAGAGTGAGTGTACAGATGAAAAAAGTCTATAGTTGCTGCGAAACCTCAATCAAGGTCTCTGAAATGCTCTTCTGGCCATGTTAACTTTGATATCATTGCCAAAATTCTTCTCTGAGAAAACGTTTGTTTACTCTACCCGCCTCTAAAGGCCATCAAGATTAGTCTTGTTCTGTAACATGACGTCCACAGGATTCAGAAACACAATATGAAAATAGATCGATCCCAAAGAGGTGAATGAGACTTGAGGACATTTTAAGGAGGAAAAAGTGAAAGCATGTATTCAACTAACACTAATTAACCTTTACCATCCTAGGTAGGAGTATTCTGCAGAGAAGAGTGTTGCCTGCAAATTATTAAATGCACCCCAGCTATTGAACTTATCAATAACCATTTTCTAATTCTCTCCTTGTAAGCTGGGGGCACTTGCTTCCTTAGGAGTCAGTTCACCCAACAATTTCTTTTGACATGACAAATGACTGAATAAAGAAGCTACCTATCAGACTAAAAGGGTTAATTAGAGTTTAGTCTCACTATTTTTTTTATGTGTGTGTGTGTGTGCTAGGTTTGATTCATATTACTTGGTCACGCAATTAAACACAAATATAAATGCTATCTCAACTGATGACAAGATCACACAATCATATGATAAGAGAAACAAACAATCAGAGACACATAATAAGATAGAAAAACTTCCTAAGAATGTGATCTTCCGGGTTCCAATCGCATTGACAAGGGCAACTTTTTTTTTTTTAATACATTGGAGCCTAGTAAAAATTAGGGTAGAACAGAATGGGAAACAGAGCTCCCATATATAACATTACATAACCAATAACCTAGCCCCTCAGGAGGGTTCAAAGACATGAAGACCAAGAGGTAAGGAACCAGCAAGTTTCGCCATGCAATCTGCAACAAAATTGGCTTCACAATATATATTTTTTATGGTAATAAACCGTTGTCTGTTCATCACTTCCTTGATGGCAATTATGTGAGAAAAGTGTGCATTAGGCATCAAAATAATCAAGGAAATAAGTTGGGAGACACATTGGCTATCCACCTCTTCAATCAAATAACGAATGCTATAGTTCCAAGCAATATTAAGACCTTGAAAGAGACCCTAAAGCTTTGCAGTATTCATCGATCCAAAACCAATGTTCATACCAAAGCCAAACTGCCAGTTGCCAGAGCAATCCTTCACCAAGCTACCAGCACTAGCTAAACTATTCTTTAACCGTGATCCATCAATATTTAATTTGAAAAACGATTCAGAGGGAGCCTACAAACAATATCTTTGATGATCCCGTTGGTCTGACCTAAACTTAGAGTTGATCGTACATTTTGAATGTCCTGGACCCAAGATTTTATTTCAGTAACAATCTGAGTGTAGCAAAGGGAATTCTGGGAGAAAAAAAACTGATTGCACTAAAACCAAATTTTCTAACTAGCCACACCAAATAAACAGGCCTACTCATCCACAACTTCATTAATACCACTCTTTCCCAAATTGAAAGAGAGCCAATCACAAAGATTAAAGGAGAAAAAATAATGTCTGAAGCTTACTGGAATCAAACAATTCCATATTCTCCTTGCAAAAAAAATTCCCTAAGTGCATGCATCACGTCTTCTCTCTTATGGCCACATCTTTCACAATTCATTTTGTCTAGAATAAGCTCCTGTCTAGTTTTAATTTTAGCAAGCATCACCAACCATAAAAAAATTCTAATTAGTTGGGGACCTTTCCATTGCCAAATTAATTTCCAAAAATGAACATCTTTGTTACACTTGGAATTATTCAGAAAAAGTAAGCTCATTTAGATGTGAACTTCGCCGTTTTGGAGTGAGCCCAATAAAGGAGGTTGTCGCATTTGCCATCAGAAGGGGCCTTGATCGCTCTAATTTGGAGAAGAATTTGACTGGGGAGAAAAGCACTAATCATGTCCAAGTTCCACTGCCCCTCAGTGTCCACAAAATCAGCAACTCATTTATTTATTAACTCATCTGGGATAGGGTTTGTAATATGATCTGCAATAATTGTTTCTTCTGAAACCCAACACTAATGCCAGAAGTTAATTTTATTCCCATCTCCATTCGACCATCTCATGCCCTGTAACATATAATTCTAGATTCTGCTTATGCTTCTCCAAAGATAAGAATTATACTTGTTATCGCTAGTTATAGGAATACAATCTGAAAAAAGCCCATATTTAGATCTCAGAACCTGAATTCATAAACTGTGAAGAGAAGCCATCATATTCTTTCCAATTTTCATAGGCAGAGCATTTTTCATGTCAGAAAGATTCTTCAAGCCAAGACCACTTCCAGATTTTGGTGTGCAAACCATTTCCAATTAACCAAATTAAGTTTACGGTCTTCATTATTTCCTCCCCAGATGAATCTCCGAGAGATCCAATCAATTTTGTCTAACACTCCCTTAGGAATCTTTGTTGTTTGCATTGCAAAAATAGGAATCGGTTGAATAATTGATTAAGCCGGAGTAATTCTTCAAGATAAAGAAAGGTGCATTGAGCTCCACCCTTATAGCTTTTTATCAACATTGTCCACAATCTCTTGATAAGTAGCTTTGGTAACTTTGTTGTGAAGCAGCGACATTCCGAGATATTTGCCAAGATTTTCAAACCTAATGACTCGCTTATTTTCCTTGCCATAGCCTTTCCAACATTCTTGGAGAAAAAAAAAGCACGGTCTCCTGTTTGCTAGCTATCTGCCATGAACAGCTACAGAAACTGTCAAGCACATTATTTAAAACTTGGGCTTGATTACAAGAAGCCTTAGCAAGAAGGAGCAAATCATCTGCCAAAAAAAAAGTGTTAGAGGAACACCATTACACGAAAGGCGTATGGGTCACCATCTTCCGTCAGCCATTGCCTAATTAATTCTATGACTAAGGCGTTCAATACAAAGAGGGTCTCCCTATCGAATGCCTCTAGAAGAAGTGAATTCATCAGTGAGCTCCCCTTCCCATAAAATTTGCATTCTAGCCGTGGTGATGCATTCCATTGTAATTCAAACAAACTCCTGAGGCAGCCCAACATCTTTACTAATATCATGGATAAAATCCCACCAAAGCCTGTCATAAGCCTTCTCAAGGTCGGCTTTGATAGTCATATGCCTAGATTTACCCCTTTTAGTTTTCATTGTGTAGATGATTTCTTGCGCCATGACAATATTTTCCGTGATATGTCTTCCGGGAATGAAACTAGTCTAAGTTGGACCGATTAAGTCCGGTAAAATCTCCTTTAGCCGGTTTGCCAAAATTTTTGTGATTGTTTTGTACAGAACTGGACAAAGGCTTACGGGATAAGGACAATAAGTCTTGTTCAGTTCTGAAGGAAGGGGATTCCCTTTAACAATATTACTCACAAGGTCACAAACTGAAACACCAACCACTTTCCATTGTGCCTGATAGAAGAGAGCATGGAGCACATCAATTCCTAGAGCCTTTAATGGTTTCATTCCGAAAATAGTAGCTTTTATTTCCTCACTCTGGATAGCACTTCAAAGACCAGCTATTCTGTCTTCATCGATCTTTGGAAAGGCATTTGCAGTGGAGTAAATTCAGACCTCTTCATCATCACGAGTGAAAAGTCTAGAGAAAAAATCAATGGCGTGAGTCTTGATTTCTTCCTTGACAAGGGCAACTATAGAACACATAAAATCAGCTCACAAAATCCCAACTTCAGAGACCAGAGAGTTGCTAGCGATTAACAAACTAAGTTTATCCTAAGTTTATTCCATCACCATTTTCGTTGAGAGGTCAAGATGACAGCAAACAAGAACTCGGCAATTCATCAGTAGTACATTCAAAATATCAAAAGAACTAATTATTCTTATCAACAGAAGCCATAAGCAAAAGATAGTCGGCAATTTGCTTGATGTTGTTTTCTTCTTGGCCTATGAGTGTGTTTGAGAATTGGTCGCAGTTGCTCTAGGCAATATGCCCTCTTGTCCTGAATCTATCTTGGAAAGTGGAACAACGTTTCCAGAGAGTCCAAGCCCAACAAATCAAGTTGTACTTCACCAACACCCTTTTGTGTGAAACTTGAATAAGACCGCCCAATGCCTAGCCCTCAGGTGGTGGGATAGTTCAATACTTTTATTGAGTGACGAAGTAACGAGTTTTTAAATAGAATTATTAGTAGATGGTATAATATTATTCTCTTACAATGGGGACAGACACAATTAGGTAGATTAAAAGATGAAATTCCAACATATTATTTGTCGACCATTTAAATACTTAAAAATAAAATTTCGCACATTTTTTTTCCTCTCCCAATTTTGAAAATAGATTGTGGATGACTGGTAATTGAGATGTAGTGAGCATTTTATTGTGTAACTAATATAAAACTCAAAAATATAAGCTAAACTTATTTAAAAAAGGGGTAAATCAAAGGAATAGAATTATTTAACATATGATGCGTATAGGCACATTTAGTGTACACTTGTAAAGAGACTCATGTCCTTTTTCACTCTATTTTAATTATTTTATTTGCATTTTTGGTTTTATCATCACAGAATATAATCTAACCTTAGATTATATTTGTAATTTTGAAAAAAAAATTGAAATAATTATAGATGTAGATTAAAAGATGAAATTCCAACATATTACTTGAGCGTTTTGTCCATGAGCGTTTTTCTAATATTATAATATTCTTAAATGTAAGACTGAGAGGTTTAAGTTTCTGTCATTGGTTAGTCGAAAGCAAAGGGTTTTAGGCAAAACTGAAACGAGCAACGCTAGCGAGAAGCAGATGGCAAGGCAACTGCGTCATCCTCTCAAATTCCCGCCCATTTTCCCTCCCTCTCTTTCTCTTTCTCGTTCCCTCTGCACACAATCATCAAACAGCATCCAGAACAGCCACGGAGATCAAGAGCGCAATGAGCAAGTACGGAAAATCCGAATCCTCTTCCAGAACAACCGCCCAGAAGCCGCTCAGAGACTCATCAAATCCATCGTCTTATCAAACGCTTCACCTTTCACTTCGCCCCACGAGCTCTTCTCTCTTTTCTCCGTCTCCTCGCCTTACTACAAACCCACCTTCGCCAACATCCTCCTGTCGATTCTATCATCCGCAAAGCTTCCCAGCGATGCCCTGCAGCTTTACGCCTCCACCAAAGCCGACGGTACGCGTCTCTCTTTGGATTCCGTTAATGTCTTGCTTGAATGTTTGGTGAGCTGTAATCAGTATGATAGGGCTCTTGATTTGTTTGATGAGATTGTTTGCATGGGGTTTAGGCCAGATAAGTTTACGTATGGTAAAGCGGTTCAAGCTGCGGTGAAGATTGGTGATTTGAAGAGGGCTTGTGAGATTTTTGATGGGATGGAGAAGAGTAGGACCAGGCCTAATGTGTTTGTTTATAACGTTTTGATTAGTGGGTTTTGCAAAGAGAAGAAAATTAGGGATGCAGAGAAGTTGTTTGATGAAATGTGTCAGCGGAAGTTGGTGCCGACGAGGGTTACTTATAATACGTTGGTTGATGGGTATTGTAAAGTTGGGGAGTTTGAAAAGGTTAGTGCTTTGAGAGAAAGGATGAAGAAGGACAAGGTGGAGGTGAGTTTGGTTATGTTTAATTCATTACTCGGTGGGCTTTGTAAGGCAAAGAGGATGGAGGAGGCGAAGAGCGTATGTAAGAAAATGGAAGCTCATGGGTTTGACCCTGATGGGTTTACTTATAGCATGCTTTTTGATGGGTATTCCAAGTGTGGGGATGGGGAGGGTGTGATGGCTTTGTACGAAGAATTGAGTGGGAGAGGATTTAGGATTAATAGTTATACTTGTAGCATTTTGTTGAATGCGTTATGCAAAGAAGGGAAGGTGGAAATTGCAGAGGAGATTGTTGGGAAAGAAATAGAAAATGGGCTTGTTCCTGACGAAGTTATGTTTAACACAATTGTGAGTGGATATTGTCGAACAGGTGACTTGAACAGAGTTATGTTGGCTATTCAACAAATGGAAAATCATGGGTTGGCTCCAAATTGCATTACATTCAATACTTTGATTGACAAGTTTTGTGAATTGGGAGAGATGGATAAGGCAGAGGAATGGGTAAAGAGAATGTTGGAGAAGGGCGTTTCTCCAAATGTTAAGACAAATAACACCCTAATTGATGGGTATGGAAGAATGGGCCATTTTGATAAGTGCTTTCAGATTCTTGAAGAAATGGAAAATAGTGGGATGAAGCCTAATGTTGTAAGCTATGGTTCTCTCATAAACTGGTTATGCAAAGACTGTAAGCTTCTTGAAGCTGAAATAGTCCTCAAGGACATGGAAAATAGAGGTGTTCTTCCTAATGCTCAAATATATAATATGCTCATTGATGGTAGCTGCACAATGGGGAGGATTAAAGATGCTTTCAAGTTTTTTGATGAGATGGTGAATAGGGAAATGGGTCCAACACTTGTAACTTTTAATGCCCTCATTAATGGGCTTTGCAAAAAGGGAAGGGTAATGGAAGCTGAAGACATGCTCCCCCAAATAACGAGTAGTGGTCTTAATCCTGATGTGATTACATATAACTCACTGATCTCTGGATATTCCAGTCTAGGAAGCTCCCAAAAATGTCTCGAGCTGTATGAAAATATGAAGAAGTTGGGCATCAAACCTAGTTTGAGGACTTATCATCCTCTACTTAGTGGATGTATCAGGGAAGGAATAGTGGCTGTAGAGAAATTATTCAATGAAATGTTACAGATCAATTTGGTTCCTGATCTACTGGTGTATAATGCACTCATTCACTGTTATGCAGAGCATGGAGATGTCCAGAAGGCACTTGTATTGCATAGTGAGATGGTGGACCAGGGAATTTGTCCTGACAAGATGACCTACAATAGCTTGATTTTTGGGCACTTAAGAGAAGGCAAGTTGTCCGAGGTAAAAGAGCTTGTCAATGACATGAAGGTCAAAGGATTGATTCCTAAAGCGGATACCTACAACATACTGGTAAAGGGATACTGCAACCTTAAGGATTTTGGTGGAGCATACATTTGGTACCGTGAAATGTTTGAAAATGGTTTCATTCCCAGTTTCTGTATTTACAATGAGCTAACAAATGGCCTCAAACAAGAGGGGAAGTTGAAAGAGGCCCAGATTTTATGCTCCGAAATCAGCATTGTAGGAAAGGATGCTTGGACTAATGAGGATCAATCTGCAGTTGCTAAAATGTAAAAGTGATGTTTGGTTTGATTTAAGTGTTCGGTTCGTCAATTGATTAAGATCCCAAGGAAAGCAAGAAAAGGAGCCATGTTAAGTGCTGTAACTAGGGAGCTATATTGATGCTGATTTCCAGCCATGGTCTGATGGTGTCTGGCACACCATTCTTTCTTTGATTCCAACCCATCATTAGCTCTGGATTCGCGAGTCTGGAAACTAGGTATAAATTGCCTTGCTTAATTATACAATTGAATTTATTGGCTCACTGATCTTTTCCGTTTATGATTTGGTACAGACCTCTCTTTCTCTCTCTGTGTGTATATAATTGTAACGTTTTGTATACAAAACTGTATGCGGGTCGATTGAGGACGAAGTTGGTCCTGATTGTTGAATCTATCAGGTCCCATTCCTCACTGGCCAGTTCTTGACATTTTTTTTCATGATTTATTGGTGTTTATTTATGGAACCTCACAACCTAAACCAATTTCACCTGATGGCATCATATAATAATCTTCATTTCTCTGAGACATTGGGGAGGACTAAATTTTTATCTAATGAGTAACTTTATTATTTACATGGTCATTAGATAAAAGGTTAAAAACTTTTAGGAACAAATTGTAGTTTTGTTAGGAATATTCTGGAATACTAAGTTATTGTCTCATCTGGTTATAGGAGAGTGGCACATGATTGAAGTGCAGAAGAAACTTGAGGTCAATAAAAAGCGTAAATCGCCATGAATACATAGGTCATTCAACTCCGTGCAATGATCTAACAGAAAAAGTAATTTATTGATTATGACAATCAACACTCGCTGTTACCTATAAAAGAGCAGAAAGTGAAACATTGACGAGCCAATCAGATTGTTACGAAAAGCAATAACACATTTTGCTGAAGTAGCTTCTAATCCACTCGAATTTACTTTGTAAGGAAGTGCTAGATTTTTGGGATTATCTCAGAAAACCCTCATGCCATATTTAATTTTAATATGGATATGATGTAACCGTCACCATCTAGCTGTCTATCTATACTAACACGTGCATTTATCCAATTTGTCTCCGTTATTATTGTTGATAATGATATTAAGTGTCTTAAAAATCAATGTTAGCTAAACTGGTGATGTGCTTGTAGATTTCAAACTGCTTTTCTGAGAACTCAGATCAGTGCTTGACGAATAGAATGCTTGAAATTTCATTATATTGCAATTTTTACTCTAGAGCAAGAAGTGGGATCCTCCACCTTGCATCTTTTAGTTTCCACGGTAGATTGATAATTTCGTGTGAACATTTATGCTAATCAATATGCCATTTGCCAAAGGGCAACACTGATTGGAGTAACATGAAGATGTAATTTTACTTTCTTAACACAACTTTGTAGTGATCCAATTTTTTTTTGTTGTTAAGTAATTTATGAGATTGTTAAGGGTGTGGGTATTCAGGAATGCTGCTCTTTGTGTTGGCTGTGGGGATGACAAGAGAATACCGCTGTGGAGGACATGGATTTGTCTGACCAAGCTAGTACCAAAAGCTTGAAGGTTGCAATCTATCTTGGTTGTCCAAAGGTACCTTATAATCATTCTTATTTGAGTAGGATTATATTCCGTTTCGAAAGTAATTCATTCATTTAGAAAACCATCAAAGAACATAATTGTTACCATCTTTTGGTTAATTTTCAAGATGCACAAGTATTGCTTAACTTGGGGTGTTTACCATCTGATTGTATTATATCATTTTCTTTAATGCTGTACAAACTTAGTAAGACCTTCAGTGTTTGAACTGCAACCATTCTTAAACACACTCACAGGCCAAGAAGAAACAGATCAAGCAAATTGCTGACGCTCTTTTGCTTATTCCTTCTGTTGATAAGAATAATTAGTTGTTTAGATATTTTAAATGTACTACCAATGAAGTGCTTAGTTCTTGTTTGTTGTCATCCTCACCTCGTAACAAAAATGGTGATGGAATAAACTTAGGACAAACCTGGTTTGTTAATCACTGGCAACTCTCTGGTCTCTGAAGTTGGGGTGTTGGGAGCTGTTTTTATATGTTCTATAATTACCCTCGTCAATGTGGTTGGAATCCAGACATTCTTCGAAGTTTGTTTATCTTGTCATGTGATTGTGTCATTGTTTGTTTCTCTTATCATGTGATTGTGTGATCTTTTTGTCAGTTCAAAAGGCATGTATGTAAGTGTGTGACCAAATAATATGAATCGAACCCAGCACGCTCACACAAACACACAAAATAATGAGAATAAACTGTTATTAAACCCTTTTAGTCTGGTAACTGGCTTCTTTATCAGTTATTTGTCATGTAAACAAAAATTTCTGGGTAAACTGACTCCTAAGGAAGCAAGTGGCCCAGCTTCCAGGAAGAGAACTTAAAAAATGCTTATTGATTAGTTCAATGGCTTGGGTGCATTTAATAATTTGCAGACAACACTCTTCTCTGCAGAATACTCCTACTTAGGCTGGTAAAAGTTAACTAGTGTTAGCGTAATTCATGCTTCAACTTTTCCTTAAAATGTCCTCAACTCTCATTTACCTTTTTGAGATTGATCTATTTTCAGGTTGTGTTTCTGCATCTGTGTATGTCATGTTACAAAATGGACTAACCTTTATGGCCTTTAGAGCCCGGAAGAGTAAACAAACGGATTGCCAGGGGACAAAATTGGGGATGTTATCAAGGTTAACATGGCCACAAGAGCATTCCTGAGACCTCAATTGAGGATTTTACACAGGCATAGATTTTTTTCAACTGACCACTCATTCTTGTCTGACCTTTCTTTTTCATTTGTTTCTATGCTGACAGACTTCATTTATTAGACTTGGTATAGCTCATCTCTACTGCTGAATCTGTTCTGACATTGCCTTCGAAAAATCCAATATTTCATATATCATATTTTGCACACTATTGTATTCTTCATGATGATGTTCAATTGTACATGGTCCTTTTTACAATTCTGGTGATCTATTTGGTGAGTTGGGTGTATTTTGGCAATTTATCGTGATAGAAACAATGGATTAAGCTTGATCATCATGACAAGTTAAAGTTAATGCCATTGCCAGTAGATGGGATTGAAAAGTAATTTCTGTAGACATTTTATTCAAATGGTATGGAAGTTATGATTATTCAATAACCCGAAGTTTCATATGACAAAAGTACCATCTTTAGATCAATTTCCAAAATGGTACCGAATTGATAATGGTGGCCCCTTTGAGAATCCAATTATTCTTATTTGTGCTATGTGGTGCTACAGCTGAGCAAGGTGATGAATATCAGTCGGGTATGTATCCTAAGGAAGTTGAGCACTGTATCAGCTTCCAGCAAGGACAATATTGGCAACCTCAGTTGGAGGCTTTGCATCCCAGATTGTGTACTCATCTCTATTTGGACATGAAGTACTGAAAGGACTGCAAGTTGAAACACCGTTTATTCATCATTAAATTCCCTACTTCGCAGCAAGGAGTGTTGATCGCCGAATCGTCTGAAATGGACATCAATCACTGATCATTTATAATTCTGATGTTCTTTTCTGACGGTGAAAGCTCAACTTTATAACAGGTGTTGGAGTGGAAGATATATTGAAAATGTCCACGTATATAACTTGGCATCCTGGAGATTGTTGTTGAGTTCACCTATAACTCTATAAGTGGTATGAGCGTTTTATTGAAAACCTCGACTGCCATGTTTATGAAATCTACTCATACATAACTATTACTGGTTCCAGACACGGCAACACTGCCTGGAGTACAGCCGATAAGACCTAATCTGAATATTGCCATCTTCCTTGCTCCCAAGTGGTGCAAACTCTAGTACCAAAAAAGATTAGAAGGTAGTTCGAACAAAGCAAAATCTAGTACCAAAAAAGATTAGAAGGTAATTCGAAGAAACAAGAAAAGCAGACCTTGTTATTTACATTTGCAGAACGGAAGGAGAAGAGGAAAGGAGCTTTAATTGCTGATAATATTGTCGAACAAGAACAGTTGCATATTGCTCTGGTGTATAAACGCGACTCGTGGGACAAATCTGAGGCAACAAGTAATTCTTAATGTAATCGTAGTTGCCCATTCCAACTTTGTATATGCATTTGCTCAGATATTCTGCAGTTGATTTTCTATTTCTTGTTAGTATTCTCCGAATCAATGATATGGGGAAAATATATGATCAAATTGTTCAGATTCCTGTCGTAAACTATATTGGAGTGTTAAGCGTTTGAATTACTAGGTCTTGTCGTGCAGTTTCATCTCGAATTCCTGCTCCTCCAGAGGCATAATTTAAACCTTTGAGAATGTCTTCACCTCTCGCACTTGCAAAAGGTGGAATGAAACCGTCTAGAAGTTGAGCTGCAACAAGAAGTTTTTAAATAAAATAATTTGCTCCATGAATCTGCATGCAATAAAGAGAAAGAATAAGATGCTATAACTCTATATGTTACATATACTTGTAGCATCTACAATGTTAGACCACTTGAAAATCTTCCAGTTGGGCCTTCGGGAAAATTAATTCCATATGGAGGGTAGTTCGCTTTAACCTTTGCTGGAAGAGCATTATTATTGCCATTGTCAAATACTAAATCTCCAAAAATGAAGTAACGTGGCACTTGCTCTGCTCCATTAACCCATCTGAAGTAGAAGCTCAAAATCATTACTAAGAGATGCCACTATTTACGCTTCCTTGCCATTGCCAAAGAAACTTAGAAGTGTGTGTGTGTGTGTGTGTGTAAAGATTTGGCATCAATCACATATGAAAATGAAAGAGTGTTGCTGTCAATTACTTCAAAAAATGAGAAAGAGTAGTAATGCTTGATGTCTTTGTATTTCAGTCTCAATCGATACGGTAGTACCACGTCAATGACAACACCATTTCCTTAATTTTGGATTTTATGCTATAATCCAACCTTGTATTAAGAAAAAATACATAGTTATGATTAGTAGGGGCGAGCAACAATTCCTTTCGGTTCCGAATCGAACTGAATCATCGAATTTTTTAGAAATAATATTTCGAATCCAAATTCGTTTAGTTTTTTTTTGTTTTAAATTATCATTTCCTTTGTATTTTTTAATTTTTCAATTTTTGATTTTTTTTTCACTTGAACCGATTGCTTTTAAAAATGGAACCATCAGTTCTATTCGTTTTTTCAGATCAATAATTTTTTTAATTAAATTTAGGGCAATTTAGTGTCAGCCCCCATTTGTTTCAATATTTTACACTGCATGCCCATATCTTTCGACCATGTGCACTGTGCCCCCATTTCCGTTCAAAAATTAATTAATTCTAACTTAGGTTGTTATTAACTCAAAAAGACCATACTCCCCTAGCTTGAAATACTTAAAAATGTGAGCACTAAAATACTGCTTACAACTTACAAAATTTACATCAAGAAATAAAAATTTGTTATAATAATATTTATCTTTACATTTTTTAAATTATATTTAGATTTCCTTATCATAACAAGATTGTAAAACCAGTAAACTACAAAGTGAGAGACAAAGCGTGATTCTAATGTGAAAGAAGAATCTCATAGACAAAATCATTAGTACGTTATAAAATAATTATGATCATCCCAACAAAACAAACAAACCCCAATAATAAAGAAAAATGAGCTTAATTATTACCAAACCATGAGGTACATGGTTGTAGGGATGACAATAGATTAGATCTCAAGATTCACATGATCCAAATCCAATCGGATTGGATTTGGGTTGGTTTAAAATGAATTTAGATCGGATTTGAATATCAATGTGCGGATCTAAGACGGATTTGAAGTAAGTCTGAATCTATCTTAATGTCTAAATCTATATCCATATCCACACATCTTTTTATTTTATTTTATTTTAAATGTTTCTTAACAATTGTGGAATTTTAATGATAATAAATTTTATTCATAGCATATTAGTGGTATTTACCATGCATTTAAACTCTTAAAACTTAAAAGTTAGTTTTGTAAATTTAAAGGTCAGCCAGTCCCAAAGCATGTACATGCAATATTCAAATTGCAAGCCAAGTAATACAACCTGACAATTTATTTTATTAAATTGGCCAAATAATTTTTAAGGAATATATTTATTCATATATTTAGTCAAATATGGTCAGAATAAAAGTAATAAAAAATTTAATATAAATTATATTTAATTTATATGTCATTATCTACTGTTGTAGGAATGAGAGTGGGTGTGTCGTTGATATTAGAATGATGAAGGAAATAATAAAATATTAGATTGATCTTACTCTTATAATTACTTTTGAAGGATATTTTATTATCTTTCTTATTTGTTATTTTGGTGTAAAAGTATAAGCTACAATATTTATGATATTCTTGAGAAAATATATAAGTTTATTTGTTATCAATACATTTTAACCTTCAATTTTTATTCTAAAAAATTATTACTTTTTTATTGTTGAGGTTTAGAATTCATGACGAATTTAGAACATATTTGGATTTTAATTTTTTTCGAATTTAGAGCAGAGATAGATATTTATTTCTTTTTTGGATTTGAATAGAAAGTGAAAAATATAGATTCATGACGGATCTAGAACAGATACGGATCTTAATTTTTATTATAGATCTGAATTTAGATTATAATAAATCTAACACATATCTGCTCTATTACCATCCTTACATGGTTGAAAGATGTGGACACACAGTACAAAATGTCTAAACAACTGGGGACTGACGCCAAATTGCCCTTAAGTTTAAAGTTTTAAACTGTGCACAGTTGTTAACATGAACGTGACAAAAGTAAGATTTAAAAAACTCCGCATAGCCAAATGTACGGATAATTGAAGATAAGATTTAAAAATATGATTGGATATATATGTTAAATTACCAAAATCTTAACAGAAGCCAATAAATCAAAGCAACTGATGCCATTTTGGACAATACTTGAAAAACAAAGAAAGAAATTGTCAAATAAAGGAGAAAAGTACATGCCAAGTTGCAAATTCACTGGAGTAGGCATGGAGACTTAAATTGTAAAATGTTTGTGTGTGTGTGTGTGGTTGTCTTATGAATTCTGTCCTTTGGTAAAACATTGGATTTCACAATAAAATTAATTGATACTTTTAATATTAAATTTAGTGGTCTCACCATAAGATCTACTGTTAATTTTATGATAAAATTCACTACTTCATCACATGACACGATGGAATCTTATTAAACTATCTCACAATCCTCTAAAAATTGTTCTCATATAAAATTCCTAAATCCAAACAAAAATAATGGGACTTGTGCCGCGGTCGATATATCAAGAGTATGTGATTACTATTTACATGCAGGCATTGTACGGTTGAAACTGAAATAGTGTTATAGAAACGTGTTAAAATCATGAAACATGTGGCGTTTTATAGCATTTTTATAATGAACTAGACTCTTATAATATAGTGATAAAAATGGGATATTTCCACCGAAACTTTTTTTTCTTTTTTGGGGTTTGAATCTTACCTAATCTAGAGAATAATTATAAACGATGCATAAAATTTTAAAGTAGTAAATAAAGAAGAATTATAGATGATTAGTGTTAAAAATTATATGTTTATTAAGGGATAAAAATGTTATTTTGTGCTTATAATATAATTTACATTTATAATTATGTAACATATTATAAATTTTTAAATATTTGATTTTGTGTATTTTTATATTTATTAGGTAAAAATAATAATTTCACATAATTTGGAGTTTCAAATAAATGTGCAGATGTCAAATTTAGATTCTAAAAGTTCAACAAATTAGGTCATTGTCAAGAAGGATTCGTGACTTTTATTATAAAATTATAAGTTTTTACCACAATAAATGTGGTAATTGTGAAATTATAAGGTTTTACCATGTTAAGTGTGGTAATTATTAGTTGAATGTATTGGATATACTTGCGTGGATTAAGTTCTATTTATATTTTATTAGTAAGACAAATGTATGACAAAGAGGTAATTAGTTTACTTATTTGTATGGTGTGGATTAATCATATATTAATATAAATTGAGAAGAGAAACACACCACTCCACACCTTTCCTTCTTTTCTTTCCCCTCAAATTCTTCTTCTCATCTCTCTTTGTAATATATTTTTAATAAATAAAATTAATTTTATTTTCAATTTTCAAATACTTTTTTTTACTTAAATTTTTTTAATTTTAATAATTTCCTTTTATTTCAAATATGTTTAGCTAAATAGTATACTACAATAAACAATAAAGACGACTCTTAAAATAAGTATTAAATAACGTGAAAAAAAAAGTCATCTTTATAACAGTCATCTAAAGCGGGTAATAATAGATGAAGTCTTTTACGAGTTATCTATATTGCTTTATAGATGACTCGTATTATAAAATAGCCGTCATCAAATAACATATTTGTACTCCATAATTCCTAAAGAGATGACTATTTTTTAGCAGCTGTCAACTTTATTTGAACAAATGACTAGCTTTTGTATTGGGAGTCATCTTTGAATAATAAAGGTAATATTTTTAAATTAATTAATGTCATTTTAAATTAGAAAATATTTTGAAATATCTGAATCTACTGCCTAATTTTCGTATTAAGCTAATATGGATTAGCAAAAACTGCATTATCAAGCCTCTGGAGAAGTACATAAATTTATTGTACAACAAATAGTATTTAAAATTCAAATTACTAATAATTCCTGTATCACAATAAAAAGTCTATCATTTTGACACATCCCAAATTGGGTATCCATTACATTGTACATTAAAAAAAAATCTTTACAAAGAAAATTACATTCTTCACAAGCATCAAAACTCCATCTCCGAGGCAACTATCAACATTCTTAATCCAGCAACAATACTGCAATACTAAATTAAAATAGTTAAAAATAATGCAACAATTATGTGTGCACATAACCAATATGAAAGATACAAATAAATAAAAATTACTTATAATTTATATACAGATCTTGCCAAACTCATTGAACTATCTATTGAATTTAGGCAAAACTATTCTTCTATATCTACTTTGCTCGTTAAGTTGCTATCGACTTTATTAACATTGTCTTGAGGTGCAAGCATCTTATCCAACCAACTACCATATGCAAAATAGCCAATATTAATGGACACAACACTATGAAAGTTTTCAAAACATTTTAAATAAATACCTTATCCAACCATTTACAATATACATAAAAGTGAATTACGATTGACAATAGAATTATAAAAAAAAGAAGAAGGGATGATTAGAACTTACACTAATACAAAGTTCTTAAAACATTGGTTAAGTTCATAAAGAGATGTGCACTATATATGTCAAAACATAATAGCATTTCTTTATAACAAAAATTTAAATGCTATGCATAATTAATCAACTAATAAACTTGAAATTGTTATAATGCGATTTCTTGCTTTTACCTTTTAGAGACTAGACTTACCAAATCCGATAATCATTAGTAACCTGAATTAATTTTTTCTAGTATTGCGAAGTTAGCTATTCAACTAGTCTCATAATTTTTGTTTCAATTTTCAACTTAAGTGATAACAATGGCATGATAAAACTATTCTTAGCAAGGATTTCATCATCTCGAGAGTCACAAATCATGTACTAAATCAAAGTAGATTTCATTTTTATGAAACTATGACTACTTACACTAAAGAATCAACATATTGATTGTTATAATTTATAAATAATTAATCAATTTTTACTACAGTATAATAAATATCTAAATATCCAATTTTCTCCTCTCCCTTTAAATATATATCCAAATTTCAATCAATCTAAATAATAATAATTATAGCAACAACAATAACAATAATAATAAATGAAAAACCCCATCCTTGAAAAACCGACATTTACTCAAATTTTCAAAATCTACTATTTCTATTTCACTGTATTGATTCCAGATCTAACATTCAAACATGAATTATGAAAAAAGGAAAAACAAAGATCTCATTCATGTGACTATCCCCAAATAAACGAATCATCATTATTTTTCAATGAATTAAACAAATTAAAGAAATAGAAAACACCTCATTGTAAAGATCCAAGCTTTTTAAAAACAAAAGTGTCAAATGCTTTATTCCTTTTCTGGAAGATGTGAACCCAAGCTTCTCAAATCTTCAATTTTTGACTTGTTCTTCGCGGTCCGTGATTGAGATTTACTTCACCATTTTCTCTCTCTTCACTCCCACTTTGCATTTCTTCACTCTTCAAGAGCAGTAGCTGTAAATTTAGAATAGTAACTGCAGAAGAGATGAAATTAGGGTTGATTACTTGGGAACAGTTGCAAAAGGGTGGTATTTTTAGTGATAAGTTTTGAGAAGGAATTTTGAGAAGAGAAAGACGAGAGAGAGAGAGAGAGAGAGAGAGGTACAACTCGAAGAAATTAGGGATTTGAGGGAACTTAGGGTGATTTTTTTATTTATACATCTATATAAAAATGACGTTTTTTAAATTATAAGTCATATGTTTACCTTATAAAATATGACGTGTTTTTTAATAATGAGTCATCTTTTAGCTTCCTATCAAATTAAAATTATCATAGATAACTCTCTAACTATAGAAAAAGTCATCTAAAAGAAAAGATAACAATTGTTTAGATGTGAGTCATTTATTAAATGTTGTTTAGATGTGAGTCATCTATTAAATGTCATTTATCTCACTTATTGTAGTAGTACTAATAATTAGGGGAAGGTAAAATTCTTAGTAAAAAAAATTAAACAAAATTTATTTTTAATTATATAAATTAAATTGTTTTTCATCTAATTTTATCCATATTTTATATTTTGAAATTTTGATTTATTGTAAACAAACATAGGGTTTGACACAATAAATTCTTAATATCTTATATAAAGTGTGGCAAAATGGTATTTTGGTTTATTGTAGACAAATGAAATTTTGGCACACTAAGTGCTTAATCCATAATAAATTTATACAATTATTCATTTGGGAAATAAACTAAAAATAAAAGAATTTATTAAATTGTATTTGTTACTAACAGTGGATTTATAACCCTAACTAATTTAATTTTATAGTTTTGCTCAAATTAAATTGCATATATTTAAATTTTATTTTCATTGTTTTAGATAAACTAAAATAAACAAATTAAATATTTTCTCTAGACTAAAATTGCTTTAGTTTAAGTTTAAATTATATATTCTAAGGTAAAAGTACCAAAATTTTACTTTAATTCAATCTTTTTTTCATAAAACATTTTTGCAAAATTCTTTTTTTTAAAATTATTTGTCAATGTTACTTTAATAATATAATTTACTGATTTATAATTAAACTAATATAATGTCTTTATGGTATAATACTCATATAATTTATCAAACTATTAAATTTATGTTGTTTACATAGAGGGTGTTGAAAAATTATTATATTTAATCTAAAAATATTAGATTATAGGTTAAATTAAATCCTAAACTATTAGATACAAGAATACAGATTTCTATGGTAATTTGATCATTTTATATAATAAATGTAAGATAGTTAAATAAAGTTTATGCTAAAGTAAAATAATTAAAGATGGTTAAAGAAACCTTAGTTAGTTAAATAAAGTTTATGCTGAAGTAAAATAATTAAAGATGGTCAAAGAAACCTTAGTAAGAAAACAATTAGTAATTATCCACCGACCACTAAATTTTTCTAAATTTGTAAAAATATACGAATTGTTTTTTTTAGTAGAAACCCACCTAAAGTTTACAAAGTATTTTAGTTGTCTATTGCCATCTTAGACCTGTAAGAGATATTAATAGAATATTCATGAAATGACAAATTTACCCCTAAACATAAAACAACTATTTTTTCCTAACAAAATGACAAAAAAGGTAAAAGATTACAAAACAAACTGAATTATTTTCATAATAGAAATAAAATAAACTTTTATATAACTTTGATTAAAAAATATATACCAAACTGAAATCATAAAAAGTTTTTTAAAAATGGCAGTAAGCAATTTACTTTACCAACTAAACTATAAAAATATAATGCTGCATCTAATTCAGCCAAACTTATAATCATACATATCTTTGGAGTTATAAACAGCCTAAATGTAGCCAATCAATTGAAGTTTCAAGATCCTTAGCTTAATTACAGGAAAATATCCCAAACCCTAACTAAATAGTTGCTATAACCAACAAAAGGCCAAAAAAAAAAAACATGAAAGCTTGCCGGCTTGCCATAGTTGGAGAACGCTGATGGTTGGCGAAGGTGATATGATGCTAGTTGTGTGGCGTAGTGGGGAGTTTGAAGGCTTGGCACGGTGGCTGATCAACATCGATAGTCAGTTGATCGGCTTAAGAGTTGAGAGAGAAGAGGTTGCTAGAGCATGGTGGTGGTGGAGAACTCCAGTGGCAGCAACCTATGAAAGGTCGTAGATAGGTGGATTTGAAAATTTTGAATGCATGAATGTGGTGGCGGTGACGGTATGTTTTGACTCACTGTATTTCAGAGAAAATAATGAAGGAGGGTAGTGGTTGGAGAGATAGGCATGGGATAGAGAGAGGCTTGCAGCAGTTAACGTTGATGTGTCCACTCACTATTCAATTGTTCCAATTTGAAGGAAATATTATATTTTATTTTTCTTTTATTAAGAGGGACTCATAAAGAGCTAAGAAATAACAAGGCGGGGATATACAACCTCATAAGAATCTTGGGACATAACTTGGATCATTCCTATAGGAGGAGATTCCAATACATGAAGTCCTAGCGGGAATGAACAAGCCAAAGTAGCCAAATAATCCGCAGCAAAATTAGCCTCCCTGTAGATATGAGAAAGTTCTACCCACCAATTTCGTCCGATAAGGTCATGAATAGCACGAATGAGTGTAGAACATTCATTGGTGCTCATCGTGCTATTTTTCACAAGCTGAGTAACGCAGCGGCTATCAACCTCAGCGTGAAGCCAACGGATTCCTTTGTTCCACGCAAGACTCAATCCTTGATAAAGACCCCATAACTCCGCCATAGTCACTGAACATGTTCCTATATTCATCCCAAAACCAGCAATCCAATGCCTATTGTGGTCGAGAATCAGGCCCCCTGCAGCAGCTACCCCATTCCCTTTGCAGGCTCCATCTGTGTTCAACTTGCACTATGGCCAATTCGGAGGCGACCAACCAATCCATGTGTGGACTTTTTTATTTGTCAAACTCAACGAAGATTCTTGAAGAGAAAGCACCTCCCTCGTACGATCCTTGACATCGTTTACCATGGATAGGCTGTCCATAGTTGATCCATTCACCCAAAACTGGTTCCTCCAAAACCATAGTCTCCATATAGCTATTCCAAAGAAGTAAACCCAATCTCCAGCAATAGGCCATGCATTCTGGAGATTAATCTTCATCCAAGCTTTAAGAGGAGCTTGGAAAAATCACTGCCTCAGTGCTAGAGGAATTACTCGATGCCAAAATCTTTTTGTACCCATGCAGTCTCTTCAAACATGCAAAGTATCCTCAACCGGGGCTCCACATCTATCACACTCAGTACTTATCACCATGTGTCGCCGTGCAAGTTCGGCTTTGGTTTTCAGCCGACCATGGAGAGCTAACCAGATGAAAGTTTTAATACTCTGAGGGCTTTGCCATTTCCAAACCATAGTCCAACTAATATCCTGTAGGGGGTTGTTTGGAGGCCTGATCGCATGGTAAGCCGAGGATTCTGAGAAGTTTCCTTTTTTAGAATACGACCAATAGAAGCGGTCCGGACCTAGCAAAGCTGAGGGAGGATGCATGGATGCAATCTTCATGATGGCCGTGTGGGGGAGTAGCTGATTAAATAAATCTTAGTTCCATTGTCCACTCACTGCCACACAATCAGCAACCATTAATCTAGATATGTGATCGGGGATAGACGAGATAACTTGGTTCCAAGAGGCTTGTCCTTATACACCCAACAATCCCACCAAAACCTGATGCTTTTGCCATCACCAACAGACCAGCTCCTACCTGACAGCGTGTTCCTCCAAACCCTTCCAATGGCTTTCCACATATGGGAGCCATATCGTGTCGGTAAAGACTGAGGAGGGTCGGAATTATCAACCCCATACTTCATGCACAAAACTTGAACCCAAAGTTTATCCTTCGCTGATATGATTCCCCAACTGAGCTTCATTAAGAGAGCCTTATTCAGGCCTAAGCCTCCATACGCCTTAGGGCTGCACAAAGTCTCCCAGCTAACCATACTCATTCGCTGTTGGTTAGAGCTTCTACTCCATATGAACTTCCTACATGCTTTATCAATCTTCATGTTCACTCCATTGGGAAGGTTGGTTGTTTGCATTGCGTAGACCGGGATAGCTTGTAGCACTGTTTGGGTAAGGGTTATCCTGCCAGCCAAAAACAGCAAAGATGCATGCCAGCCCGACAGGCGCTTTTCCACTTTCTCGATAATGTTCTGATATGTATACTTTGAGACACGAGTATGAAGCAGCAGCATCCTAAGATATGTTCCCAAGTCATTGGTTACAGAAAACCCAAGTTCAGCTTCAATCCGTTTCATGTCCTGAACCAAAATATTTTTGGAGAATAAAACTTGAGATTTCGTCTTATTTACTTTTTCTTCCAAGCTCTGGCAAAAATTATTTAGGACCATATTTATCGCCCTAGCTTGTTCAATATCTGCTTCAGTTAAGAGTAAAAGATCATCAGCAAAAAATAGATGGGTAAGGGGGGGTACCATGACGAGCAAGATGAATTGGCCTCTAATCCCCAACAATGACAGCTTTATTACTTCCATGGCTGAGCCGCTCCACACAGAGAACAAAAATATACAGAGAAATGGGGTCTCCTTGATGTATACCACGGGAGGGAACGAATTCTGCAGAAGCTTCCCCATTCCATAAAACTTTCATTGTGGCCGAAGCAATACATTCCATAATGATCCGGATCATCTCCCCGGGCAGTCTCGTTTCTTACAGCATTTCATAAATAAAGTCCGAGTTAAGTCTATCATATGCTTTTTCGAGATCCACTTTAATCGCCATGAAACCTTTCTTCCCCACTTTCTTTCGCATGGTGTAGATAACTTCCTGGGCAATCACAATATTATCGGTGATATAATGGCCAGGCACAAAGCTAGTTTGTTGAGGGCCAATAAGAGTTGCCATTAGGGCCTGCAGTTTGTTAGCTACAATTTTTAAGTTGACCGGATGCTCCACCTTTGGGATGAGGACTAGGAGCGTAGAATTAATTTCCTTCGAAATGCTGGCGCTGTGGAAGTTACTCTTTATAAACTTGCAGAAAGATTGGTCAACAGTGTTCCATTGGGATTGGTAGAAAATCGCATGAAAGCCATCCACTCCGGGTGCCTTTAACGGCTTCATACTAAAGATAGTCTGCCGAATTTCATTATCTTCGATGGGTGCCAAAAGTCCTTAATTGACCTCGGTATCCAGGGTAGGGAAGCAGCCCTTTACTGGGTATGGACTGAAATCCACAGTCTCACTAGTATAAAGGTTCGAGAAAAATTCCATAGCATGCTGCTTAATAGTTTCATTGTCCACAATCCATTCCCCATTCGCATTTTGGATAGTTGTGATACAATTTTTTTCTCCGTCTGGCTAGTGCTTTTTGGTGGAAATAAGCCGTGCTTCTATCCCCATGAATAAGCTAGTCTTTTCGCGATTTTTGAAGCCACAAAATTTCTTCATGTGTTAGAATTTCCTCCAACTCTTTCTTTAGTCTGAGTTCCAATTTGGCCAAACTTTGTCTAGGCTTAGTTTCTAGCGCTTTTTGAATCCCCCCCAGGCGTGCTAAGATTCGACGCTTTTTCTGAAATATATTCTCAAAGTGCTCTCGATTCCATTCCAATGCCCTCTCTACAAATAAATCAACAGCATGTAGATACGGCACACTATTGAGCCATGCATTAGCAACCAACTTACCAAAGGAATTATATGTAAGCCATGAAACTAAGAAGTGAAAAGGTTTTTGACCCCCCGTGTTCCTGAAATCATTGTTAAATCGAATTAAAATGGGTTTATGGTCTGAGGCAATTTTTGGCAGGTGCAACACAGCATTGTCTGGATACTTACTTAGCCACTTTGTATTCGAAATAGCTCTGTCCAGCCTCTTCATAAGCGAGCCACGAGACCAAGTGAAATGGGGACCATGGAAATTTAAATCCAACAAACCATTCTTATTATACCAGCTTTTAAATAGACTGCACACTCCAGAGACATTAGTAGAGCCATCTTTCTTATCATCAGCACGGAGAGTAGAGTTGAAATCGCCCCCCACTAGCCACGGGCCATGAACCATTCTAGCCAAAGAGTTAAGATGATCCCACAACTGCCGACGCACATTAGGATTAAGGCTTGCATACACCGCTGTTATCCATGTTTCCAGACTATTGTTCTTGCATATTTTAAAGTGCACGAATTGCTTATGATTGAGCACAACTTCCACCTCAAAATCTCCTCTCCAAAGGAGCCAAATACCTCCAGAAAAACCCGTAGCTTCAATACAATGGGAGTACTCAAATCCGCTGCCTTTAATAAACTCATCAGCTTGCTTCCCACTAATTCTAGGCTCCATTAGAATAACCATGGAAGGACCATAATTCTTGATAAGGATATTAAAAGAACGACAAAATCCCTTCGATGCCGCCCCCTGAACATTCCAAAACAGAATTTGTATCTTCATGTTAAAAAAATTAAGAGGATATGAAACCTTACTGACGTTGCTGAGCTGCCTTTTCCGCTAGGTCTATGGCCGTTTCTTCAACTAGGGACACATCACCTTTTGAAGAGTCGGCTCCGTCCTCACTTGTAACCACATAGTCAATGTCATTCTCGTCATCCTCCATGTCCACGTTAGATGCTAAGCCCGTGAGATTATGAGGGTCACCATCCAATACGGGCACAGTGATCACCCACCATCATTGTTTTGGTCATTAAGGGTTTTAAGTTGGCCATCAGCATAAGGGAGGTGTGCAGTGGCAAATTCTGCAGAGAAAGATATGGTCGAGTGGTGGAGGGGATTTAAGCTAGTTGGTACGTGCACATGTGGAGGTAGAGGGTTGGGGTTTGCATGGAAAATGTTATTATCTCGATAGTCATGTGGCTGAAATGGGCTATGGGGAGCTTTGCTTTCTTGAACATGGGATACCGTTTGCACTCCATTAGATGTTCCCACGTGTCCCGGGTCTGCTTGTTTAACAATTTTGTGGATATTCTTCCTTCGAGCATTCTTCGGTTTTGACGACAAAGTAGGGCTTGTGTGAGTTGTAGTGTTATCTCTATGGGTCCGTATCATATTGGCAACCTGATTCTCCTCATGGTTGGACTCTTCTTCCCCATGATTAGCTAAAACATTGAATCTAGATTCTTTCCCATGTTGCCCCCGACTTACTTGCTCAGTTTCCTGATTGTAAGTACTTTCCTTCTCCATTATTGGCTTGCCTTTTCGAGCCACCACCATCCATGGCCCGAATTTTGGTTCAGTTCGGCTATCTTCTCTGGCCTTATTCCTCCTCAGCTGTTCCCCCGTATCACCTTGGATGGTCACATTGTCCTCAATCGCACCATTATTCTCCCTTTCTACACTGTCTTCCTTGTAATGGCCGTACTTCCCACATTGGAAGCATATAGCCGGAAGGTTCTTATATTCAACTTTATGTATTTTGTCATCTAATTGAAACTGTGAAATCAGAGGACTCTTAAGATCAATTTCTACTGCAATTCGTGCAAATTTACCCCTCTGTGGAGATTCTGTAGTATAATCAATACGGAGAACCGAACCAATTATTTGCCCAAGCCGTCGGAGAATTTTCTTGTAATAGTAATGTAGAGCCATGCCCGGGAGACGAATCCAGGCCACCACTCTCTATATCTCCCCTTTAAAACTATCAAAGTGAGGTGACCATGGCTAAACCGTTAGGTAATGGCCCATAATGGTCCAAGGTCCCGAGGTTAAAACATATTCCGCATCTCCTGCAGTCTTGAAACGAATCAGATAAAAATCATTCTCTAGATCAATGATGTTAAATCTCGGTGTCAAATTCCACATCGAATCCAACCTGTTGCACAAAGCCCTGTAGCCAATGTGGCGACCCAGCAGTTTAACCACAACTGCGTTCTGCCAAGGCTTAATCAACTGCTCATGGACTTTGGAGAAAAGGTTATAGATGGCATAGAATCAGTATTCATAAAAATCACATCCTCCGGGTTGAGGTTTAGTTCTCCGTCATTGCCAAACAAATCTTCCTCTGTATCCTTTTTGGACTTCATCAACTGATCCCGAAAGGATAGACACTCAGAGGAAGCGCCAACATCACTTTGAATCTTAAACTTAGCCTTCTTGGTGGAGTGCTCATTGGCCATGGGTGGGGGAGGGGTTTTTCTAGGGTTTCCATTCTTTGGGAGACTTTTTTTTTCTATATTTTAAAAAAGGAGGGGTGCAACATGAGGACTTCCCAAGAGGTGACCCATCTTAGTACTGCTCTCGCCCAAGCACGCTTAACTGCAGAGTTCTGATTGGATTCGGTGCATTATTGCTGGTATGGTTGCACCCAGGGATGCTTTATGTTATTGACTAATTTATCTTATGCGAATACGGAAAATATGTCAATCGGGGGATTTCACTGTCAGAACGAAAAATTATTTAAAGTCACTTATGATACAGCTAAGAAACCAAATGAGAAGCACATGGACTCCCGGAAAAAAAAAATTGTGCGTCTTAACATTCTGATGTCCTTGTGTTCCCACTAGAATGAATGTGCAACGCAATTAACATGCTTAAAATCTAGTAGAAGTAACATGGCAAGTCAGACTGACTAGTGGCTTTGTCTCCATTTCCCAATTCATATCAAATTTTGGAGGTGTCAAATACTTACAAAATCTAAAAGATGAATTTAGAGCCGACAACATAAAAGAAGATCTTTCCATGTCATGGCGCTTGGGAAGCCAGCACTTTCTGTACATACTAGTAAAGGAAAAATGATGAAGTACCATGAACATTTAATCAATGCATTTAGACTTCTTTCTAGAAGTTTTTACCACTTCACCAATTTTTCAATACAAAGAAATGTTTCCAAATATGAATAAATGCATAACATATGTAACAAGAGTGCTCTGCCACCATGCCATGCTAAAAACATGTGCTGGTATGAAAGCACATTGACGTTTGGCTTTTCTTTTGGAAAGTTTTGCCAATGAGCACCACCGAACCACAAAGCTTTCTGCTTCTACCTTGCAAGTGGAAGCTACTATAAGTAGTTGTAATATTTGCTTCTTGGATCTTGCAGAAAAGAAAATGGAGAGCATTCTTTCCTTCTGTTTCTTTAGCTCTTTCCTCTTGTTTTCAAGCATTGAGTTGTCGTTATCAGAAAATACCCTTAGTCCAGAAATATTTACCCATGATGTTAAGACGTCAAATTTACCGTCTCAAAGCTATGAGCTAGGCTTCTTCTCTCCAGGAAACTCAAGCAGGATGTACCTGGGAATATGTTGCGTGAAGACTGAGACGCTCAAGGATAGGGTTGTGTGGGTTGCAACTCGAGACAATCCTTTTATTGATCCACTCATTAGACTCTTAGACACTAGCGACTTGCGTCAATTATGTCTTACAAGCTTTTCATTAGATTGCAAGAGTGGAGACGTATTTCTCCAGCTTGCTGGGATTAGATACTATGAGAGCACAAAATATGCAAAGGAGTGTGAAGCTGATTGCTTGAATAATTGCCCTTGTAGAGCTTACGGTAATCCTAAAGAAAGCAAAGGAGACAGAAGCTGTTCGATGTTTTTTGTGGACTTGAATGAAGTCAAAAAGGACGATGAAGACGATGAAAGACAAGGTAGTGATTTTTTGTTATTCACAGTGTTTTTCGTTTCACTTCTAAGGACAAAGAAGGGAAAAGCTAAAATAAATTAATATCAATCGACTCCAAAACACGGAAAGCAAAATTTATAATGATCCATCTATTTTTCATCATTTGTGAAAAGAATAAAAAAATTTCTTTACTCTTTTTTCATTGTTTCTGTTCTAGAATCACATTTGATTGAAAAGAAAAGACGGATAACCATAATCATCATTTCGAGTATTTCTGGCATATTTATCTTGGGCCTGGTCTCCTGCGTAATTTGGAGCAAAACACAAAGAAGAGGTAAGAGCTTTTCATTCAGTCTCGCTGTTTCTTGATGTAGAAGCATTTTACTATTGAAAGACACATTGGAGAGATACCGTAACTAAAATGCAGCTTCTTGTCAAAACAGTGGATCATTTAGCTGGCCAGGACCTTGAAGTACCTTTGTTTGATCTGTCCACCGTTATGACTGCGACTAACAATTTCTCTGAGCAAAACTTAATTGGAGCTGGTGGCTTTGGCCCTGTTTACAAGGTAACATTTACATCTTTCAATGGTCAGCGAAAAGTATTTTTGTCCTTTGATGCATCTTGTTAATCAAAAATGCAGTTTTCATGTCAAATCAGTATCTCATTTAAAAGAGTTTTGTGAAAATTCGCAGGGAAAGCTTTCCACTGGAGAGAAAATTGCAGTGAAAACGCTGTCAAAGAATTCCAAGCAAGGTACTGAAGAATTCAGGAATGAAGCAACTTTAATTGCAAAACTTCAGCACAAGAATCTTGTAGTACTTTTGGGAATCTGTATTCAAGGAGAGGAAAGGCTGTTGATATACGAGTACATGAAGAATAAAAGCTTGGATTTTTTCATCTTCGGTTTGAGTCTCTTGCCCCTTTTAGGCATCTATCTAGTCGATTCAATTGTTTTCATCTAATCATAACATCTACAATGGGTGGAAATGATACACAGATAGAAAGAAAGCTCCATTATTGGCATGGGAAAAACGGTTTGAAATTATTATGGGGATTGCCAGAGGACTTCTCTATCTCCATGAAGATTCTAGAGTTCAAATAATTCACAGGGATCTAAAAGCAAGCAACATTTTACTAGACGACAACCTGAACCCAAAAATTTCAGATTTTGGATTGGCAAAAATTTTTGTGGCCGATGATGAAGAAGTAAAAACAAATAGGATAACAGGCACATGGTAAGTTTCTATAAAAAATGAGCATGAGTACTTTTTCTTCGTCAAAGAACTTACAATTGGTACTTTCAATGCAGTGGGTATTTATCGCCAGAGTATGCAATTGATGGAATTTTTTCAGTAAAATCTGATGTTTTTAGCTTCGGCGTGCTTCTGTTAGAGATCGTAACTGGCAAAAAGAATAGGGGGTTCTCTCACCCTGCCCATAATCATAGCCTTCTTGGACATGTAAGTAGAAACAAGTTATGCTATATTCTTTTTTTTTGGGCTCTGTTATTCATAATCTCGGAGATTTATAGATTGCTATTATGCAGGCATGGTTGCTGTGGAAGGAAAGCAGGGCCTTGGAACTCCTGGATCCGTGTTTAGAGGATTCATGTGTTGAATCTCAAGTGCTACGATGTGTTCATGTAGGTTTACTATGTGTTCAACGGTCTGCAACGGACAGACCGGCTGCGTCATTTGCAGTTTTAATGTTGGCAAACATAGGAGCCACTTTACCTCAGCCAAAGCAACCTGGTTTCTTCGTTGAAAGAAGTTCTGCTGATATGGTTGCAAAATCAAAGATGACTGAGCCGCATACTGTAAATTCAGTAACCATAACTGAGCTACATGGTCGATAGAGAATTCACTCACTGTCCATGTACAACACCTCTATATATAGATTCCACTTTTATGATATTACTCAACTTAATAATACAAATCAATCTCAATCTCATTTACTCAAAAGTAGCTTTAACATGTTCAATTTTGTAATACATATAATTCAATGACATCTTTAACCTAGCAGAATACTACTATATATTTTTCATTTTCTCGATTGAAATTTCAAATTCATTTGATATCTTTTGAGTTCAATTGTGAATGAGATCTCGAGCTCTTTGTCTTCCTGCATATATAATGCAAGTATATTTTGTACTAATCAAAGGAATAAGAATCAGCTAGTATTCTACTGTCCAGCAAGCTAAGTGTTTATCATGATTGATACAAGGGGCTACCTCAGCTTTGTATTTTCTTCGTTTTAGTCCAACCCAGTATTGCGACTTAAGCATATTAGTCCTCACGCGTGCCGCACACGTGAGTAACTGGTCTGACCAAGTCAAAGAATTGTTAATTTCAGTTATAAAGCGCGGGGCAATAAGCAGCCCTATTTACCTCATAGTGATGTGGTTTTCTGGGTAACAGAGTCAGCTTTACAAAGTTGACTAAAAGCCAATCTTCTGGCATCCCATCGTTAATTTAAGTGAGAGAGAGTTTTCTGCCTGATGTTTATTCTTTGTAAAGTGATTAACAATCATGTAACCTCCAATTGAGGAACTATTGAAGTGATCGATTGTTTCGTGAATGGAATTAGGCCACATGGTAGCTAAACCTCAAAAAATTCTCTCTTTTGATCTGTTTTGTTTGATTCAGTATATACAACTTCCTTTCACTATATACAATATGCTTTTGCAAAGAAACTATGTACCATCACAAATTCTTTGTGTTCATCTCTCTCTTCTGATCTGTTTTGTTTGATTCAGTATATATAATTTCATTTTTCACTACACACATATGCTTTTGAAAAGAAACTACACATAGCTTATTAAATGGTTGTGGCTCAGTTGGCAATGCAGGCAGGATTTGTGGGAAGAGCTCTCGGGTTCGATCCCACTAAACACACCATTTGAGAGGGATAAGGAGTCGGAGCCCAATGCAGCGGGCGGAAAACCAAATGGTTTAAAAAACAAAAAAAAACTACGTATTCAAAAGACGTTAAATTAGATGATGGATAACACATTACAAAATTTCCTTAACACTCCCTAAATAATATAATTCATATCACATGGAACTTGTAGAAGTGAAAATAAGCTTAGAAAAAAAATTGCATGTGGGAATCATTGGGGTTGGAAAATGATTGGCCTTGGTTTTATTTTCTACGACACTGTAGGTTTTTCATAGTGAAATTTGGCTTCTTTGATTCAGCCCTTCTTTTATAGTAATAATTAAATTGCTTTCATTGCCTCTTAAATGATAAAAAATTATCACGTTTTCAAATTAATCGGCATTCCATGTCCTTTCTTTTTCCTATTCATGCGGAATATTGCACAACAAATTCAGTCATTTTCTTCCATTTTGATGAAACAATGAATTGAGTTTTAAAAAAAAAATCACTTGAATTGTAATATAATGTAATTACAAAATAATTACTATAAAAGTCTAATCAATATACATTTTCACATCCAAACTATCAAACATGTTGATGCTGAAATCGGCTCGCCTTATACCCGACCAGATTTTTCCACCAACGATTGCGTAACTAGTAAACTGAATACTGAATTTGTTTTGCTCTGACAATTGTTCTAACCTCAGGAATCGGAAACCTGCACTCACAAATATGGATCAGAGACACCGGTAGTTTTGCCGGCGTAAACCCTCCGATGCTTAAGTTAGATCAAGGTATTTACGAGAAAATAATGTGACTAAGGATTCGAGAATTATTTTGAATGGTCTCACAATTTATGATAGCAGATAACCTGGTTATATTTTAGCAGAGTTTTCCCCTCTCTCTCAATTTTTCTGTCCCTTTCTTCATTGATTTCTTCCTCTTTCATACCTGCTGTCCCACGTTTCCATTTGTCCTTCATCTCCCCCTATTTCGAGTAGTGGCCACTCCTCACGGAACTCTAACTGCCATATTGCGTGCAAACATGGGACACCAAAGTCTAGCCCTAGATTACCAATGGAGAACGATGTCGTTTTTTGAGGTTTATGTAAAATGAAAATTTTAGCTCTATTACGTCAGTAAGATTTTCATAGAGTTAAGAGAGCAGTGGACAATTGAAACACTTTATAAAATTTAGGTGCATTTTTGTAAAGAAAAAAAAAGATTTTGAGTATTTTTAAAAATGTTCAAAAAATTAGTTGGTCGACAGATAATTACCCAAAAATTTATAATAATGATATAATTGATTAATTGTAAAGATTTTATTGTTAATTTGTACTTATTAAAAATATTGTGAACTTGTTTTAAATATTTTTTAGAAGTGAGTGGGTTTACATAAATTGTGGTAAAAAAAATATTTCCACCGTATAAAAAACATTCAAAACAACATTAAATATCAATTTGATAATCAACTGAGTCAACGCATGCTAATGCTATAGGTTAACTTCTAAAATGTTGAAATAAAAAAAGCTTTGGTAAAATGGTCTGTAAAATTATTGGTGGAGCGTATTTATTCAACATTAATTTTCTTATTTTGTTGGAGCTCTTTAGTGTTGAAGAACATCAGTAAGATGTGTTTGGTTTTGTCAAGCTCCCTTAATTTATCCTCTTCTAACTTGGGCAAAATAAGCTGCATTGTCTTCAAATATTGTTGTTGGAATACCTATAATAGAAGTTAGATTGCATGTGCTCTATATATAATGGATTAGAGACCATAACAATATACATTCCCTACTCTCTTCATTTAGTGCGAGAATCTCTCGATGGTTAAAAGAGGTAGGAACTAAAGTTTGCATCGAAGGTTGCTATGAAATTGTTGTATCATTATATGTAAAAAAATATATATCTTGTTTGTGAACAAGTCTTATGAGAATTAGAAAGATAACTTGATAAGCAACAAGACCCAATTTTTGTGTTGGCTAGTTTTAATATAGTAAACCCACGTCCATATTTTTATGAAGATAACAAAAAACATATTTAATGTCATTCCAGTGTCATCGAGTTGGTGTAGAGTTAAATCCTGCCATTAAGTTCACTGAAAATGCAATGTTTGGCCTGGTGTGCTAAGCTAAATATGGTAATGCACCTATAGTATTCAAATATAGTACTTCCGAATTAAGTATCTCTTAATCATCTTCTCTCGGGCAGAATGGATCCTTTTTAGGATCAAAGGATTGGACCGCCACAGGAATACTTAGTAGATGAGCATTATCCATGTTAAAACACTTTAATATTTTTCTAAACATAGGTAGACTAATGGATAAATACGTCATCAATTTATATGCTCAAACCGTAGGCCAACAAAATATTTATTCCCCAAATTTTCCTTTTTGAAATATTCATAATTTTTAGAAGTTCATCTGGAGTTCTAATTAAATTTATACCATCAATATATATTGTTGCAATAACAAATCGATATTCAAATTTTCTAATGAATACGCATAGCAAATAGAATCATTTTGTATCCTTCTTTTATTAAATATTCACTCAAACGATTGTACTCTATGCACCCAAATTGTTTGAATCGATAAAGCGATTGTTGTAGGTTATGCTTCTGGCATTTTAAATCCTTTATGGATTTTCATATACATATAAGTATCAAGTCTTTCTAAGATTGCCAAATTAATTAAAGGTCGAAACGTAATGGTATTCATCACTAGAGAACATGCATCCTCACAATCAATACTAAGTCCTTATCAGAAACCTTGTGTGATTAATTATGCTTTTTCATTTTATTTTCTTGCAAACACCCATTTGTATTCAACAACTTTTACAACTTCAAGTGTCTAGACCGTAGGTCCAAATACTTAATATTTGGATAGAGAAGTCAATTTTACTTGAATTGCTTCTTTCTATTGAAGCCAGTCATTCCTTTGTGACACTTACCAACAACTTTAGACTTAAAATTATTTTGTAATTTCAGCAGCCACTGTGAACGGAAATACACCATGAAACTGATGGCATCAGTGATATTTTCATTACAATCCCACATTTCTTTTGTATAAGTGTAGTTTGTAGACTTTTCTATATTTTTCAAATTTTATGCCTCTTTGGGAGCTAATATCTCCTCAAGGGCTTCCATCACTCTAGAGACCTTTGTCTCTTCAAGAACTTCTACCACTCCAGGGATCTGTATCTCTTTTAGAACATATGTATCTTCGGGGAATATTAGTTTATAGAAGACTGTCAATTTTTCCATTATTGAAATTAATATATACCACTTATCCCTACAATTTTCATAATAGCCAAAACCTCCCTACCAAAAATCCAAAATGTGAGAAGCTAAAAAGTAATTGTCAAAGAAATTGAAAATAAAGTGATATGCCATGAAAAATTATAGAGTAAAATGATAATATCCCATAGATTTTTACCAAATAATTTTTGTTTTTATTTCCCTCCCAAAATATCCTCACTTTCAAGTGTAATGTATTTAGAAGGAAAGGGCCAAGGTAGAAGCCTTACCAGTTATCCCCCAGCCCCGAGGGGTGAAGTTTCAAGTAATTCCTTGTTTTAATTCTCTTATTGTTGCTACTTCCTCTGGATTTTGTTTGGCATTGGGCTTTTATTGTACTGCCCATCTAGAGGTGGCTAATGGGCCGGACAGCACGAGACACGACACGTGTCTGTACAGCACAGCACGGCACGAGCACGTTTGGTAGAGCACACGGCACGACATAGCACGCACATGGGCTGGGCTGAGTTTAGATTTTAGGCACGTGGGCTTTAAAAGCACGGCACGATTAGAGATGGGTTAAAGCACGGCACGCAATAAAGCACATAATAAACACGTTTATTTTTTTAATGAAAATAAACTTAAAATTTTAGTACAAATAAATTGAATTTGAATCTTTTAATATATTTTATTAGCTAATTTTTTTAAATTTATTTAATTCTTAGTTTCAAAAAAATTGATTTATGTTTATAATTTATTAAATAAATAATTGATACCATGATTTTATAAATGTGTATTAATATTATTATAAACTATGATATATGACTCTACGTAATTCCAATTTAACAATTAAGTTAACCCTTAAAAAATTACTATTGTTGTTGTTGTTAAGTACTAAAAAAGAATTCTAATATAGAGTCAAACTTAGTAATTTTTATTACATTCTCTTATTATTATTATTTTATTATTATTGAATACAAACTTGAATTTTGAATTCTTTATTCTATTAAATTTGAATAAGGCACATGAATCGAAAAAAGGACATAGGCTTGAAAAAATAAGACAACAACTTAGTATGCACTCTTAAAAAATAGAAAAAGAAAAAAGTTTAGTGTGTTTTTTTTCTTAGTCACGGCCCACGGCATAGCATGCGTGGCAGACCGGGCCTAAGCAAAAAAAAAAAAATTAAGCACGACACAGCACAAGCACGCGTGGACTTCTTTTAATAGGCTTGGTCTGACACGGCACGGCCTGTTGGCCACCTCTATGCCCATCTAATTAATTGTGGCCTTACTTCGTCAATTAATTAATTATATGTATTATGGACTTAATTAATGTTAAGGAAGGGATTGATGTATCAATGTATTGTGAAAGGGTTGTGTGTGTGTGATTTTCATGTGTGGGTACTATTTTTTTTAAAATATAGACACGCAGTTAAGCCGTGTGCTTTATTAAAATTAATTTTCAATATATTATAAAATCTTACAGTTTAATAGTATTAAAAATTGAATCTATTAAATCATATGACTTAATACATATCTATATGGAAAAAAAAAAGTGCACCTGCACTAAAGAAGTAGTATATAGACTACAAAATTGGCGCCCTCTCATTCTAATCTTTGTCTTTTGGACGTTATGATTTAGATCATGCCACCACTTTTTAAGATATATGGCCCGAAATTCTAATATAATTCTTAGGATAACATTATTGAAGTAAAGCAAGCAATAACCAGCTAGATGAAAACTGAACTTGTTTGAATAAGTTTAGACAAAATAGTGTTTATTAATTGTTTTTAAAAAGACTTTTTCATAATTTTTTTATTTTTGACGATAATTTTTAAAAGAAAGTAAGGAATTATATTTTTATAAGCAACTTATTAGATAAGTCACTACTCTTTTTTTTTTAATTTGATATTATAACTCTGATATTTTAATAAAATGATAATAATGTCATTTCTTTTTTTTTTTTTCATAAACTCTGATATACATATAAAAGATAATTTAGACATATGCTTATTTTGGTCATTATATGATAAAATAGTACTTCGCGATACATTTTACCAAACACAAATCCTTAGCTTTTTAAACTCACAACATTCACAACACAATTTACCAAATACTGAGTTGCTTTTTTTAATCAGCAGCTCATTTTATCTACACAGTAGAAGTAATTTATTTTATTAGCCACCGCAATCTTAAGCTGACACATATCTTTATGAAACACTTTTATTGAAAAAAAAATGAAGTGATCAAGGGTGGGCTTCTTTGAGCTTGCCAAACTACTCACTAAATCCATTTACTAAATAAATTTTGAAAAATTAATTTTACTCTATAAACATACCTAAATACCTAATATACCCTTAAATAATTAAATTACATCAAGAAATTTTGTTTTCTTTAATATAATGGGTAACTAATTAGGATGTTAAGTTCTAAATATTAAATAACAAATGAAATAAATTATAAAGCTTAGTTAATGGGTAAGCAAGAGTGTGAATATCAAGTTTTCACTACTACAAAAATAACAATTCCTGACACTATAATCATTGACACTTTGTAAAAAGTGTCAGTAATTATGTATATTTATACTATTTTATGTATTTAACAAATAAGTATCATAAATTAATGTTTTTAATGTGTTAGTAAATTGAATATAAAAAATCACTGACACTAAAGTATTAGATGTTAAAAGAAAATTATTAGAAATTATAAATTTTCCAACTCAAACCTATGAATTCTAAAATTTAAAATACTTACGTTTGGTTTGCAAACTCCTACGACACAAATATTATGTTAAAAATTAAAAGTAAAAGACACAAATACCATCTCACATATCTTTCCCTCCATTCATAATATTGTGAATTAAAACATAGAAAACAAAACTTACAAAATCCCTAGATCCACCACACCGCCGACACACCCAAAACTCTCCCATCACTGCTTTTGACTAGCCACTGTCATCATCTCCCTTCACCGAGATCTGGACTCTTTTGCTACTGTCATTTCTCGAGCACCAAATCAAGTTGCAAATCTACTACTGTGACTTATGAATTTATATTGTCATTAATAGCTTATCTGTTCTTCTTCACGGTAATGGCCTCTCCTATCCTTTAATTGTCTTATATAATCTATTTCTTGTGTTTAGTTTTTTATTTTTTTCGTTGGAGCTTTTATCATTTTTTTTAAATGTGTTGACCTCACCTAAAAAAAACGTTGGACTATCTTTGTTTTTTTTTTCCATTTTTTTGTACAATGACTAATGGGATACAAAAAATCTTTTGCTTGTGATGATGTTAGAGTTGGGGGGGGGGGGGGGGGGGGGGAACAATAGTCCACGTATCCCAAAATGATAAGCTTTGGTATTCCTTGGAAGAATGCTAAAAAAAAAAAAACAATAGCCCACATATATATGTATATGTGTATGTGTGTGTGTAAGATTTATTCTTGATTGCTCTAATGTAGAGTTAATTAATTAATTAACTAATTATTCTCCTGCATAGGAATATGGTATGTACAATTGATTTCGTATTTTCATTTTTTTTTGTTTCTTTAATTCTTTAAATCTCTTGAAAGACACACACACACACATAGAAATATGGGCCACAATTGACGGTGCTTAATACTTATCATTATTAGGGACCATGGCTAATCGACATGTGCACAAATTAGTCCCTTCAATTGACTTATTTCCTTTAAACATACTAGGCCATTGTTGAATCCAAAAAGAAGAGAAAAGATAAAATTTACTAAATACTTCAGCTACGTGTTGCAAAATTTATCTCACGTGAAAAATAAAATAATCTAAAAATTATATGTATGTATGTATGTATGTATGTCTCTATGTCTCTATGTCTCTATGTGTGTAATCGAATTGCCACCATCAATGGTAGTTATGACTCATTCATAGATGTATATGGAGCATCAGTTTCCAATTTATAGGTGGAGTATCAGTTGTTGATCAACTAGAGTACATTCCAGTGATTTAGGATTGATTAGGATTACATGTAAGTGAAGTTTTTTCCAATTAAAGACATATGTTATTGTTAATTTATAAGTTTTCATTAATAAGCATGCCATGAAATTTTCACAAGAAAAAATATGTTGTTACTATTGTTTTCAAATTAATAGTATCATCAATTACTAACACCGTAATATCATTATTTTGGTGATACTATAGTGGCACGACTTACTGATACAAAAATAGTGTTATCAAATACTAACACCATAGTGTCACTATTTGAGTGATATTATATTGACACAAATTACTAGCACAAAAATCATTGACACTAAAAATTAGTGTCAGTGTATTCTTATTTGAACATTATTGACACAATTAACAAGTGTTAGTAAAAATAATTACTAATACTAAATTGGGATTAGTAAAACCTATTTTTCTAATAGTATTTAACGCTAGTTATTATGCTGCAGGTGGTCTTTATTGCAAGCAATATAAAAAAATAAATAATAAATAAAATTGTAGATGGATTGGCTATAGAGAAAAAACAAAGCTTGATTCATTCATAATGACGGTAACATAAAACTCGCCACAAAGGACCAGACCCGAAGAAAATGTTTTTTTTTTTTTTTCATTATATGTGTTCACCACCACCAGCATTGATTCATATATATTATGAAAATATTTAAACCTTATGGTTAGCAAGCATTAAGATTAGGGGTGAAAGAGTAAAATAGTAATGGTAGAGTTGAGAAGTTTAGATTTATTTTAAAACATGATCAAGAGTATTTTTCTTAGTTTCATTTTGAGAGTAATACTCATTTTTCCATCATTTTGAGTGTTGTTTTTATCACTCTTTGGTCAAGGTTCTATGTTCTGCTTATAACTAAATAGCATTGTTTTTTTTTCTAAATGGTATTTTAAAAGTTTTAACTGAGAATAAAAAATGATTTTGGAAGTAACATTTATAAAAAAATTTGGTTTTCATATCATATTGATTTACCACCTTAAAAAAAAATTAAATAGATATAGGGGTTAAGAATAATCTTTAAAGATGAGAATAAAATTCGATTAGAAAACTAGATCAAACTAAAAAGATAAAAAGATACCATTGCCCCTATACAAAACACGCATGGTATGTACCACTGATTTTTAGGTGCAATGATACAACTAATGCAATACAAATTTGTCAAACGCATGCACTCAGAATGACCTTTGCTCAGTACACATACTTTTTTTCCCCCTTAATATTATGTCAAGTTTCATTGAATCTTTTATTTGTTATTAACTAGAACATAATATTAAACCCCCAAAATGATGTTTTATTGTCACCGAAGTCATATTAAACGAGCAAGCAATTAACCAAAATCAAAGGAAAGGCGCTTTGAGAAGTAATAACTCTCCGCTGAAGTTGCATTACAACAAAGCAATTTGAGTACAACAAATTAACAAATTAAAAGAAATGGTACATTTTGATAGAGATTCTCTATTTAACTATAATTAATTAATTATCTTTTATATTAATTAGTTAGTTAAATTAAGCTGAGCGAGGTGATGAATATCAATCGGGTAAGTATCAGAAGGAAGTTGAGCCTTGTATGATCTTTCAGCCATCATTACATAGGCAGCCTCAGTCGGATGTGCTGCATCCCACATGATATGCTCAGCTCTGTTAGGGCATGCAGTCCCCGATGGAATGCACGTTAAAACGCCGTTATTCGCTGTTAAATTCCCTACTTCACAGCAGGGAGAGGTGTTGATCACTGAAATTCCAAAAATGAATCGTCTATTAGAGATCATATATATTCATGTTTTAGAAAAATGACACCTTAGCCCTCATATTTCATAACTAGCGTAAAACCATCGCAAACAAATAGATAAATAAATCCACTGTTGAAGGATAGATGTGACCTTTTAAAAAACAAATAAACTAGTTCAAATTCTTACGGGTCTTAGATAAGTAAGTTGAATGTGAAAAGGTCGTCTTTACCCTCCAAGTAATTATGAATTTGTTAATAAGAATCTCAGTGGTAAAAGCGATATTTAAAGCGGACCGACGTGTCATTCTCCCTAAAAAGAAAAAATAACGAAAATGCTTCTAACGGTGAGTTTCCGTACCAGTTGCTGGAATACCAGATGATACGCTGGAAGTGTTCACATAGATGAATTTGGTATCCTGGAAATTGTTGTTCAGTTCATCAACTAGTGATACGAGCTTGGTGTTAAACATTTGGACTTCATTGTTTATGTACTCTACGCATGAAGTACCGTTGCCATACATGGCAATACTGCCGGTTGTACAACCGATAAGACCTAATCCAAATAGAGCTACCTTCCTTGCTCCAAAGTTGTACAAAGTCTAGTACCATAGAAAAAGAAGAAGAAGAAGAAGAAGAAGTTAATTGAGAAGATAAAAAGAAGAAGAAATACAAAGATTTGTTATTTGCTTACCACAAAATTTGAAGTACAATTTCTAAAATGACAAGAGAAGAATGATAGTTTCGTCTCTTATAAGTTTCTTATTAACCATATGGGTGTTTTTATATATTTAAAATACTTCAAATTTACTAATACTTCATTTCACCACGAGTGTTAGAACATTAATGAAGGAATATATCTCAGGGTCCTTTTAAATGATTTAAAATGGTTTGTCTTGTCAATTTTTATCTTTAAGGATAAAAATGTAAAAGAGCTAAAAACAATTAGCATTTAATGCTGTTTTCGTAATGACTGGAACCGAAAAATATTAAATATTATAAGCAACCCAACTGGTAAATATGATGCCACAGTTACTAATAAGCTATCATTTTAATTGAGCCTCAAATACTATCTCTAGTATTATTGAATAACTGTGAGCAAAGAAAAGCATCCATTTTTTTTCCAATAAAAAAGAGTTTCCCATATCAAAAGTTGAAGAAATATATGAAAATTAATCTTTTTTGTTTGAGAGAGAGAGAGAAATAGAAACCTTTAATTGACGAGAATATTGCTGAATTAGAACGGTGGCATATTGATCAGGCGTATAAGAACTATTCGTTGGGTAAAACTGAGGCAATAGGTAATTGTTAATGTAATCGTTGTTGCCAATTCCAACTGAGTATATGCATTTGCTTAGGTGTTTTGCAGCTGATTCTGCACTATTTCCTAATATTTTTGCAATGCGAGAGGCTGTATTTTGGTGATTTTGTAGCTGCATGTCCATGCTAATTACGGGTCCCTGTGAAATAAATATATCAACAAAATGCATTAATTAAAATAAGATCAGATAACAAGAAAAGTTAGTTTAGCAAAATTAGTAATAAGATCGTTTGAATGGTCTTTTTATGTGTTAATTATAAAGAAAAAGTATAGTGACAATCTCATGTTTTGGCAAAATAATCACAATTTATTTTAGGATACATGAACCTTCTTTTTTCATAGGGTTAATTTTGAATTATCCCCTCATGATTCGATTATTTTTAAATCAACCTCTCACTTTAAAAACCTCAATTTACCTCTTATTTTTGTAAAGAAGAAAAAAAATTCATCAACCTACCTCATTTTTTCCTTATCTATCTTTGAACAAAAATGGAGTAACTTAACTTTTTCAAAAATAAGAAGGATAATTTAAATATGGTCAATTTATAAGATGATAACGTGATATTCACTTTTTTTCACATAACCCCAAGGTAAGGTTTGTACCCAAAAGAAAGAAGTGTAACCATTTTTTTCCCCAAAAAAAAAAAGGTCCTTTATGACCATGTCACTAAACCATATATGTGTAGTCATTTTCTCACTAAAAGATAATGATTTTAATTCATCAATTATACAAATAGTACTCGAATGAAAAATAACAATTTTTTTTGTTATTTTAAATGTCTTTAAATAATTCTTTGTGCATAATATGATTAGTCTGGCACTTTTTTTCCGCAATACTGCAGTTAGTGTTTGAAAAATTACTAGGTTGTTTCGAGCGGTTTCATTGCGAATTCCAGCTCCTCCAGATGCATAATTTACACCTCTGAGAATTTCCTGATCTTTTGCATTACTAGCATGCGCAAAAGACGGAATGAAATTCTCAAACCCTAGAAGTTGAGCTGCAAAATTGAAGAAAAAGATTTTGAAATTCGCAAACCATAAAACTGCAAATAAAATATATCATTGGCTGACTTAAATTATAATATTTAAAAGAAGAATAAGGTAGGCATATACCTAAAATATCTCCCATGTTTCGACCATTTGTAAATCTTCCAGTTGCGCCTTCAGGAAAATCAATCCCATAAGGAGGGTAATTGGCTTTAGCCTTCGTTGAAAGAGCATTGTTATTGCCATTATCCCATAATGAATCACCAAAAATGAAGTAACATGGCACCTGCTCTGCTCCATTTACCCATTTTGACAAGTCCATCAAAATCAATGATAGCACTAAATGACATACTTTAAGCCCCATCGGCATTGATAGCAAAAGAAGAAATAAATTGGATTTTTTTTTCAAATGAAAGAAAAGAAATTCGAAAATTAAAAGATTGTAGATTATGATGATGATAGAAAATATAGAAATGTTATTTATATAGGAAATGGTGTGAAACATGCATGATCTCTATTTTTGGTATTTCCCTCTGGCTTGTAGTATTTCTGTTTTCTTTTCACTTAACAATGTTATCCTCATTCGGTCCACATTCTTAAAACAAAAATTTCCATTATGGTGGTCAGCGAGCTAGAAACTGAAATTTGAACAGTTTTTCTGTTAAATTACCTGGAAATTTATTTTTTAGGTTGGCTTTCTGTTTACGATTGTTGACTCTGAAATAGAAGAACTAATTTTTGTTAGGAGAATGATGGGGCATTTACATAAGAACAGTTTATTAGGATATAACCTTTTCTTTTCTTCAGGTTTTGTTTTGTTTTTTTGTACATAATAAATGCGAATATTTATATATAGTAATTTGAAAAGTTTTTAATTTCTTTAAAATATCAACCTTTCATGAGGGTTGCAACTTTTTAATATAGGCTTTCAATTTGCTCAACATGTAAAACACATTTAAATTAATTGCAATCATATTCCACAATTTATTTACAATAATGCTGCTATATATTCAACATTAACTAGATTTTTTGCTACTATTGAAATTCCGTAACTATCTATTCGCTGGAATTTTCTGTTGGTCAAATCTTGTAAGCCTCTAAAGCTGAGCTTGGCCATGCATATCAATTGTGTAAGTATCAGAAGGAAATTGTGAACTATATGATCTTCTTGCTACCATCAAATTTCCAGCCTCAGTTGGATGTGTTCCATCCCACCATAGATACTCAGCTCTGTTTTCACAAGGAATACGAAATGGAATACATACTAAATTTGCATTATTCCTCGCAATAACTTCACAGCATGGCATGTCACTAACCCTAAATCCTTAAACGAAAATTACGCACAAGAAGTTTAGGGTTCAAGCGCTACTCGCCTCAAAATTCTATAGGGATTACTAATTTTTTAAAATGTATCAATTTAAGGTGAAGGATCCCAACATTTGAGTCTTAACTAATGTGACAGCTTATCTACAACATCTCACCTAGTTAAGTCTAACCACCTCACCTGGCAAGCCCACCCTGGCGAAAGCCCTCTCTATCCTGAATGTAATTAATGGCTAACCTGGTTGATAGTTACAACTATCACAACAATTGGGATTTAAATTAAGACTCAAAATAAATGTTGAGAAACCTTACATTACTCAAATATATATTTGACGAGAAAATTATTTAATTTTATACCTGTTGAGATAGAAGACATTATGTCGTAAATGTTGATGAAGATAGATTCGGCATCCTGGAGATCGTTATTGAGATCATCCACTGGAGTTTTAAGCCTTGTATTAAATAATTGGACTGACTGCTCTGTTTATGAAGTCTACGCACGAAGAACCGTTATTGGTGCCATCAATAGCCATGTTTGGTAGTGAACAACCAAGGGGAGCTAATCCGAATAGGACTACCTTCCTCGCTCCATAATTATACAAAGTCTAGTAATAGAAAATTAGGGGGAAAAAAGTTAAAAAAGAATTCAAATACTCTCCTAGTCAATAAAGGATCTTGATCCTTATTTTATTTTTTTGGGTAAATCCCTCTAGTCCCTAGAGCTTAAGGTTACTTATAAATTAAATAGTCCATGTACTTTAAAAATTATCCAAGCATCCCTCCAGTTACTTCCATTACCGTTGGGTTTTACTTTTCAAAAGTAAATTAAATAGTATTTCCGTTTGACCCAACTTAAAATTTAAATAAAACCGGCATGCAATCAGCGAAAATTAGAGAATAATTAAGTAGATTTTAATATATACATATATAAAAACAATGCTTTGGTTAGTTTTATAAAAATAAAAGACCTAACTGGATAATAAGCTAAAGCTCTAGGAACCTAAGGAAACTTTACTTTTTTGTGGTTGAAGAAGAAGAATAAAAAATGAGATTCAAGAAGAGATAAAGACCTTTAATTGTTGAGAATTTTGCTGAGTGAGGACTCGGGCATATTGGTCAGGTGTATATAGGCGACTTGTGGGGTAAAGTTGAGGCAACAAGTAATTGCTAATGTAATTGCAACAAGTAATTCCAACCGTATAAATGCATTTGCACAAGTATTTTGCAGCTGATTCTTTATCTCCTGACATGTTCACAATGCCAGACTCTATATATTGATGATTTAGTAACTGATTGTTCATATTAATTCGAGCACCCTGTTAAATATATATTTGAAGGAAATTCAGTTTTAGATTTAAAAAGAAAAAAGAAAAGTTATAATCGGGAACCAAGCATTATAATTATGATAGACATATGAATAATGGAAAAATGATCAAACGGCCTCCCGCCCCTAAAAGGATTCGGTTAACTGTCAATTTATTTTTGTCTTTTACTATTTAACCACTTAAAATCAGACTTACAATTAAAAATTTACACGTAAAATAATAAGAAGGTACACAAAAAAAAAATCAAAAGTTAAGAAAATCTTTTTTACGGTAAGGGTATTTTGATGAATTTTGAAATGCGAGGAACAAGAGGGTTTTAACCATTTCATACATCATGTAATTATAGTAATGGGGCCTCAAATAATGCAATATAAATTTCTATAATTAACTTGAAAGGGATATGAATGTTTTTATTTACTAGATGTTGTCCAGTTTCATCACGAATTCCAGAACTTCCAGATGCATAATTTACACCTTTGAGAATGTCAAGGCCACTGGCGGTTGCAAAAGATGGGATGGGATTATCAAACCCCAAAAGGTCAGCTGCATGAACAAATTTCAATCAAATTTTACACAAAGTTAGTACAATAGAAAGAAAATAATTATAGATGGGAAAATAATTAATGGGATACATACAAACAATTGGATCAAACTAAATTTTGACAAAATTAAGTTAATGATCATTTAGGATCCCAAACTAACTTATTTTGCTTAAACTTCAAGAATATATAAGAACCTAATTAAGTTCATGAAACCCATGGAATTGTGCATGTAGAAATAAGAAGAGAAGATCTAATATATCTACCATGTTTCGCCCATTCGAAAATCTTCCCGTCCGCCCTGTCGGAAAGTCGATCCCATATTGCAGGTAATTAATTGGCCCTGGCTGAAGTTGGAAGGAAATTGTTCTTGCCATTGTCGTATAATGAAGCTCCAAAAATGAAGTAACAAGGTACTTGTGCTAATCCATATACCCTAATGGACAACTTGAAGAACAATAAGAGTAATAATAGTGCTAGATGCCACAGTTAAGGCTCCGTTACCACTGGCAGAGTTCAAAAATATATATCAAGGGAAATTTTTTTTAAAAAATTCAAAATTCAAAGAGGTTGCAGTTGAGATTTGGAGAGTGGAGACCTAATGGGTTGCTCATGAAGTGAAAGCAAATGGTGATGGTAATGTTTACAAATCAGAAAAAGATTGTAGTTGGCCTGATGCACGTTTACAAATAATGAAATTGTTTATATATAAATAGGAAAGGACAAAAAAACGAGGAAATTTGAGCAAGTGGGAGTAGAATATTATCCAAAATGAAAAATGAAAAAAAATGTGAATGATAGATGCTATTAATTATTAGCGTTCATCACCTCATAAAAAAAAAAAAGCAGTAATAGCATATCCCTCCTATTATGCAATGACGACATTAGTTGGAATTAAAACTTTAATAAGAGTTTTAAAAGTTGTCTTTTCCTCAACAATATTTGACTCTTGAAGATGATAAAAAAAAAAAAATTGGAGTTAGAGAAATTAATGATGCCAAAATGGTTAGATGAAATCTTGATGTCACTGGATTTTGTTGAATAATCTGAGATATTAATTGTGAGTTTGTTTATGACATGGTGTGCAGCTATATAGAACTTAGAAAATGAGGAACTTTAGCCAAAAAAAAATGTTGTAGCTGTGTAGAATAAATATTAATTTAAATCAACTACCAACTTTAAAGAAGCAATAATTAATTGCAATCATGCATATATATAATTGTTTTCTTCTCCTTATTTATTAAGTGGTCATCACTTTTGATAATGATAATGAGACTTGTGAGTAAGCCTATGCGAAGTCACGATAAAATGAACATATTTTGATTGCAACTAACATACCATTTTGATATTAAAATACTTTTAGGTATAGATGAATCAAATAAGGAAAATTTTATAATATTGTAATAAAAATTATGATATCAAGCCGTAGTTAATTAGTTATTGTGTACCATTAGATTAAATCAGTGACACACAACATTATAATATAATAAAAAAATTTGAATATTTTTTCTTTAACCAGTTAAAATTTAAAAATTTATATATATTTTTAAAACAGAATTTAAAAAAGGCAAAATAGAATCATAATATGGTTATAATTCAAAGGTGACAGAATTGAACCTAAGAAGTTGCTACACGCCAGATCTTATATTTTCGAAGCGATTGGACTTGCCAGGTTGTGTTTTCCTTGATCGGTCCTCTTTTCCTATCAATCACCACTTTGAAATATGCTTGAAGTGAAAAAGAAGCGGATTTATGTTTTAAAGTTTGTTTAAAATCAACCAACCACTTTGAAATCAACCACGATATTGTTAAAGTCTTGGTTGGGAGTGCCACCCAAAGAAAGAAACAAAAGAGAAAGAAAGAAGAAAAAATGGACTAGCCGAAATGCTTGAAAAGGAAAATGGAAAAAGAAGCAGTTTGAAGAAGAAAAGAAAGAACACCGTTTTGACTTTCTTGGCCATCATTTTGCTATAAATAGAAGTGCAAATGAAGAGTTGTAGTATTCCATCGAGAGAAAAGCATTTCCTTCTTTTAGAGTTGAGAGTATTAAGAGTTTAATAAACTCTTGAGTGATTAGTGTTCTGAGAGTTTGGGTATATTGGGATTTTGGGAAATGAGCTAAAATACTACAATACATGTAACTCATTTTCACTAGTAAAATATTTCCTTCTGTCATCGCCCACGGACGTAGGCTAAAAGCCAAACCACGTAATTTCTAGTGTCCATTTTTGTGTTTGTTCTTTATTTTCTTGCAATTTTATTTAAGCTGCGTGCCTACTTTACCCACCAATTTTCTAACAATGGTATCAGAGCTATTGGTTGTATTTTTTGGAGTCGGATACTATTCACGTAAGAGTACTATTCCCATATACAATACTGTTCACACATACGATACTATTCACGTATACGATAATGTTCACGTATATAGTACTATTCACGTGAAACAGTGGGAGCGATCCAAGAATTTTACGATGCAAAGTAGGGAATAGTGGTGTAATTAAAATAACTGTGTGGTTTTATACATGTCTAGGAAAGTTCTGTCATACAAGTGATAAGAGCTTAAGGAGTCTGGGTTTTAAGTGGGACCATTGTGACCGCTCAAGTCTTTCCAAGGAACTTTTCTGGTGTGCATTCTTACACATACTCACAACTATTTAGGGTGGTACACTAGCTTGTGTGCAGTATTTATCAACAAAATGGTGACAAAGTATGAAATTGAGAAATTTAACGGAAATAATTTTTTATTGTGGAAAATAAAGATGAAAGTTGTATTGAGGAAAAATAATTGCTTGGCAGTAATTAGAGAAAGGCTTGTGGAGATAACTAATGACAAGTGGAACGAGATATATGGCAACGCTATTTCTAATCTACACTTGGCACTTATAGACGAGTATTATCCAGTGCGGTAGAGAAAAATATAGCAAAGAAAATTTAGGATACTCTCACAAAATTGTATGAGGTCAAGTCACGATACAACAAAATCTTTTTAAAGAAGAAACTCTATACTCTTCGATGCAGAACCTACAATGGCGACTGACAACATCAACATCTTCAAGACTATATTTTCACAACTCACAATGTTGGGTCATAATAAAGAGGAAAATGAACGTGCAGAGCTTCTACTTCAAAGTCTACCAGATTCGTATGATCAACTCATCATTAACTTAACAAATAACAATCCAGCGGATAGTCTAGTTTTCGGCGATGTTGTAGCCTCCGTATTAAATGAGGAGAGCAGGCGAAAAAATAAGAAAAACAAACAAATAAGTTCGCAGCAAGCGAAGGCGCTATCGGTGACGAGAAGGAGATCAACGGAACATAGCCCCAGAGGGAGTCAAAATCATGGTAGATCAAAATCCAGAAGTAAGAAGAATGTTAAATGCTACAATTGTGGCAAAAAATGACACGTTAAGAAAGAGTGTTGGAGTAACCAGAAGAGAAGAGAGGGCAAAGAACCTGAGTCATCAAATGTTCAGGGGTGTATAGCAAGTACCTCGGATGATGGAGAGATTCTTTACAGCAAGACAACAACTATTTCAGAAGGCAGAATATGACTATCTAATGTCTGATCTATAGACTCAGGAGCTACCTGGCGCATGACCTTTCGGAGAGAATAGTTCCACATATATAAACCTATCTCAGAAGGATCTGTATATATGGGTAATAATCATGCCTTAGAGATCGTTGGTATTAGTACTATCAAATAAAAATATTTAAAGGTACAATTCGCACAATTAAGGAAGTACGACATGTCAACGGCCTAAAGAAAAATTTATTGTTTTTAGGACAAATAGACAGTCATGGGTGCAAAACTCATGTGGAGAATGGAATTATAAAGATTGTTAAAGGAGCACTTGTATTGATGAAGGAAGAAAAGATCAGTGCTGATTTATTTATGCTAAAAGGAGAAACACTACAGGAGGTTGATGCATGTATCACATCAAATGGAGAAGAGTCAACGATGATGTGGCATTTCAAACTTGGCCATATGTCGGAACAAGATTTAAAGATTCTCTCTGAGCGAAAATTACTTCCAGGGCTCAAAATTGGTAAGTTTACCATTTTGCAAGCATTATGTTACAAGTAAGCAGCATATACTAAAATTAAGCATATCTGTTACTAGAAGTAAATGCATTTTAGACTTGATTCATATGATGTTTAGGAATCACCGGATATATCCATGGAAGGTGCAAAGTACATGGTAACTTTCATTGATGACTATTCCAGAAGATGTTGGGTGTATCCAATTAAGAAAAAGTCATATGTATTTCCAGTATTTAAAGAATACAAAGCACGAATGGAACTTGAATCTGGTAAAAAGATCGAGTGCTTGAGGATGGATAATGGTGGAGAGTATACAGGCTGTGAGTTTTTTACTTTCTATAAGCGAGAAGGTATACAAAGCACGAGTGGAACTTGAATCTGGTAAAAAGATCGAGTGCTTGAGGATAGATAATGGTGGAGAGTATACAGACGGTGAGTTTTTTACTTTCTATAAGCGAGAAGGTATTTGAAGGCAGTCCACGGTAGCATACACTCCTCAACAAAATGGAGTGGCAGAGCGGATGAATAGAATTCTTACAGAAAGAATAAGAGGTATGTTGAGGACTGCTGGTCTACCTATTTCATTCTGGGCAGAAGTAGCCAAAACTGCATGTTATAGTGTAAATCAGTCACCATCTACAACTATTGGACTGAAGACACCGATGGAGATGTAAACTGGAAAGCCAGCTAATTATTCATACCTACATGCATTTGGATATCCTGTGTATGTGATGTACACTGCCCAAGAAAGAACAAGCTGGATCCAAAATCAAGAAAATGTATCTTCTTAAAGTATGTTGATGGAATAAAAGGGTATTTCTGTGGGACCCTACTGCCCACAAGATCGTCATCAGCAGAGATGTTATTTTGGTAAAAGATCAACAGCAAAGGAGAGATAAGGATGATAGTAGGGTAAAAGAAAAGTCAGAGACTATACCGGTATATGTGAAAAATAATCCAGAAGATTCAGATTCTTCTGAAGCAGCAATGGAGCACGAGGAACAAAAACTAGTCGAATCCGAGGCTCCAAAAGTTCTTCGGTCAACTCGCGAGAGACGGCCGTCAATGTGGCACTCGGAGTATGTTACAGAGATCAATATTGCATACTATCTTCTAACGGAGGATGGAGAGCCTTCAATTTTCTATAAATCTTTAAACAGCTCAGATGTTTCTTTGTGGATAACAGCAATGTAGGAAGAAATTAAAACTCTACACAAGAACAAGACATGAGAACTTGTACCACTACCACATGGAAGAAAAGCCATTGGAAACAAATGGGTTTACAAGATCAAGCATGATGGTAATGACCATGTGGAGCGGTATCATGCAAGATTGATGATGAAAGGATATGCTCAAAAAGAATGTATTGCTTTTAACGAGATATTTTCTCCGGTGGTTCAACTCACTACAGTCAGAGTAGTCTTAGCGATGTGTACTACATTTGACTTACATATTGAGTAGTTAGATGTGAAAACTGCATTTCTTCATGGAGAACTTAAAGAAGAAATATATATGATCCAACCAGAAGGTTTTGTAGAACCAGGAAATGAGCACTTGATTTACAGGTTGAACAAATCTCCATACGGTCTCAAACAGGCGCCGAGATATTGGTATAAGAGATTTGATTCCTTTATAATGAGCCTTGAAGATAGTGATTTCATTATTTTGCTGTTGCATGTGGATGACATGTTAGTAGTAAGTCCCAACAAAAATCGAATCCATGAATTGAATGCACAATTAGCTAGGGAGTTTGAAATGAAGGACTAGGACCAGCAAACAAGATTATAGGATGCAAATTCACCGAGATAGAAATAACATGAAGATTTGGCTTTTATAGAAGAATTACTTAAAGAAAATCTTGCGGCGCTTCAACATGCAAGATTGTAAGTCAATTTTTACCCCACTTTCTATTAATTTCAAATTATCTTCAAGTATATATCCTAGCAATGAAGCAGAGAGGAAAGGGATATCTCGAGTACCGTATGCATCAGCAGTAGGAAGTTTGATGTTCGCTATGATATGTATAAGACCAGACATTGCATAAGCAGTGGGAGCAGTCAGTTGATACATGGCAAATCCTGATGGCGAGCATTAGATAGCTGTGAAAATGATTCTGAGATACATCAGAGAAACCTCAGATGTTGCATTATGTTATGAAGGATCAGAGTTTACTGTCACAGGCTATGTGGATTCAAATTTTACATGAGATCTTGAGAAAAGGAAATCAACTACTGGCTATGTGTTTATACTTGCAGGAGCAGCTGTAAGCTGGGTTTCAAAACTACAGACTGTTGTGACTTTATCTACAACAGAAACAGAGTATATGGCAAGTATACAAGCTTGCAAGGAAGCTATTTGGATACAAAATTTATTGGAGGAGCTCAGGCACAAACAATAGAAAATTCACGTGTTTTGTGACAGTAAGAGTGTCTTGCACATTGTAAGGAATCTAACTTTTCATTCCAGGACAAAGCACATAGGAGTTTAATATCACTTCGTTCGAGAAGTAATGGAAGACAGAAGTGTGAATTTACAAAAAAATCCATACGAAGGAGAACCTAGCAGATATTTTGACCAAGTCGATAAATACTGATAAGTTTGTCTGGAGTAGATTCTCTTGTGGCCTAGCAGAAACGTAGTCAACATGATTATGGCGAAGTAGAAAGAATGGTGTGGAGATTGATTGATTCTTAATCAAATCTCCAAATAGAAGAATGTTAAAGTCTTGGTTAGGAGGTGCCACCTAAAGAAAGAAATAAAAGAAAAAGAAGAAAGAAAGAAGAAAAAATGGGCTGGCCGAAATGCTTGAAAAGGAAAATGGAAAAAGAAGCAGTTTAAAGAAGAAAAGGAAGAACACCGTTTTGATTTTCTTGGCCATTATTTTGCTATAAATAGAAGCGCAAATGAAGAGCTGTAGTATTCCATCAAGAGAGAAGCATTTCCTTCATTTAGAGTTGAGAGTATTAAGAGTTTAATAAACTCTTGAGTGATTAGTGTTATGAGAGTTTAGGTATATTGAGATTTTAGAAAGTGAGCTAAAATACTACAATACTTGTAACTTCTTTTCACTAGTAAAATATTTCCTTCTATCTTCACTCGTGGACGTAGGCTAAAAGCCGAACCACGTAATTTCTAGTGTCCATTTTTGTGTTTGTTCTTTATTTTCTTACAATTTCATTTAAGCTGCGTGTCTGCTTCACTCACCAATTTTCTAATAGATATAGCATCTAATCCGACAAGAAAAAGCTATACAACAACGTCACTGAGGAAGACCGAGCTGGGTTTATGTTCGTGAAGCGGTTTCAGGTCGACGATAACGACTCATCATCAAAAATTCAAGAGGCTACGAATTCGGGTTCGTAAGACTTTTTTTTTTAACCTTAAAGTTTTTTTTAAGTTGCGTTTTTATAATTTTTAGGTAGTGTGCATCTGTTTTGGTTGTGGTTTTTTGTTTGGTTTTTGAGAAAATTAAGGGAGAAAAAATTTTTGACGAGATTGTGACAGTGCTTGAAGCGGAGGACTAGGTGTTGATCACAAGTTGTTGCTGCTGCCCTTAATCATGTTGAGGGGAAGAGAAGGCAAGGCAAGTTCCAGTCCACCTGATTCTCCTCTATCGCATTGGCATTCTTAAAATGGATAAATTAATGTTGAAGTCGTAAATTAGTCTTCAAAATTGTAAAAAAAAAGTTAGAAAAAAATACAAAAAACTTGTAAACTAATATTAACTATGAAATAACACAAAACTTTGTAAATCATACATAGAATTAGTGAATTAAACAGAAAAAAAAAGACAAATTAATATTGGAGTAGTAAATTGATCTTTAGAATTGTAAAAAATAAAAATAAAAAAATTAGAAAATCAACATAAAACTTGCAAATTGACATTAAGTGTGGAATGAAACAAAAATTTTGTAAACTCCATATAGGATTCATAAATTGAATGAAAAAGGGGTAAATTAGTGTTGGAGTGATCAATTGTTCTTCAGGATTATAAAAAAAATCAAAAACTTAGAAAATGAACTTAAAACTTATAAATTGACATTAAGTGTAAAATAAAATAAAAAATTTTGTAAGCCACTCATAGGAGTAGTAAATTGAGGGAAGAAAGGGTAAATTAATGCCGGAATAAATTAGTTTTCAGAATAGTTAAAAAATCCAAAACTTGAAGAAATAACATTAAACTTATAAATTGATATTAAGTGTGAAAAAAAATTATAAACCACAAAGGGGACTATTAAATTGAAGGGAAAATGGATATTAATGTTAGAGTAGTAAATTGGCCTTCAAAATTGTAAATAAAAAATAAAAAAACTTAGAATAATGATATAAAACTTGTAAATTGACATTAAGTTTAAAATGAAACAAAAATTTTGTAAATCACAAATAGGACTAATAAATTGAATAAAAAAGAAGTAAATTAATGTTGGAGTGATAAAATTGTCTTCAGAATTGTAAAAAAAATCAAAAACTTAGAACAATAACATAAAACTTATAAATGGACATTAAGTGTGAAATAAAATAAATATTTTATAAACCACACAGAGGGTAAGTAAATTAATAAAAAATGAGTAAATTAATGTTTGAGTGGTAAATTAGTTCTCTAGAATTGTAAAAATAAAAATAAAAACTTAGAAAAAGAATATAAAACTTGTAAATTGACATTAAGTTTGAAATGATATAAAAATTTTGTAAACAATACAGATAAGACTAGCAAATTGAAAGAAAAAGGGAGTGAACGATTTTGAATTTCGATAGAGTGTTAACTTTAAGAAAATCCTAAACTATTGTACTTCTCGTAAGCACCTCGGTCACACTGCTTAGGCATGTTATGGGACCAATTTGAGACTTCGTCTCTAATGGCAAAGCACAGCACCTAACAAAGTGAAAGGAGCCCAGACTTCAATTGCAATCTAGAATTCGGATCCATTACTGGAGTCTTCAATTACTCTAATGTCCATGGATGTAGGGTCTCTGCTTACTAGGGAATCGTCTTCGTGGACCTGATTCGATGATATGGACGCCCTTGCTGTTGAGGATCTCACTTCAAATCATCTACCTGAGGTCCGGATTGAGGATCTAGAGATCAGTAGGGATTCTACAAGCACAACATTCTTCAAATCCACTGGGCAGATATCTCACAAATGGTCATGGACTTCAATACTTACAGTTTTGACATTAAATATGAAATGAATCAAAATTGTTATAAACCATACATAATACAAGTAAATTACAGCAAAATGGTTAAATTAATGTTAGAGTAGTAAATTGACCTTCAGAATTGTGAAAAAAAACAAAAATTTAGAAAAATAACATAAAACTTACAAATTGACATTAAGTGTAAAATAAGATAAAAATTTTATAAATTACATATAAATCTAGTAAATTGAAGGTAAAAGTGAAAAATTAATGTTGAAGTTAAAAATTAGTTTTTAGAGTTGTAAAAAAAACAAAAACTTGTAAATATTACATAAAATGTGTAAATCAACATTAAATGTGAAATAACACAATTTTGTAAATCATACATAAGATTAGTAAACATAACTTGCAACTTGAACTAAAAGAACAATTTCATGTTACTTAGTAACTAGTTACCTATTTATTTAGAATTCATGCTGGAGGGTTTTTCATTCAAATCTAACGATTTATGTCAAAATGACCCATCAAATAGCTGCATGATATCGACCATTTTTAGTTAATGAAAAGTTCGTCAATTTTTGTGATAATTATAGGAGTGTTTCCTAATAAGACTTTTAGATATTGAAAATTCCTTTAATAGAAGATAGGATGATAGGGATGTCTTTACCAAAAACTTTTTAAAGTCTCTATACAAATTGGGAATCCAAAAAGTCTTTCTTTCTAACTCGAGGGGATGATATGAATCAAATAAAGACATTGATAAAAATAATATAAATTAAGATCATAATAATCGAGATTATCATCAAATGAGGATTGATGACGATCACATCATAAAAGATTCTAAATATCTTTCTCAAGCAATACACTTATGAGCCAAAATCAAGACAATTAGATCACAACTAGATCACGCAAATATGACAAGTAGCATTGATATTGACCACAATGACAATTATCATGGCTAATTTATGATGAAATTGTAATGCCAAATTTCTATGATTTCAAATTATGAGAATTTTGTTTTATTAGAAATCATAAATAAGGATTTAATTAGGAATCATGGGGAAATTTTGGAAAAAAAAATTACTTTTTCCAAAGTTAAAAGAGTTTCTTAAGGTTCTTTATAAATTTATACTTTTCCCTCTCCCATAACCCTAAATCCACAATGTTTTCTTTTATTCTCTTTGCTGCTCATTATTCTTTTACTCAAATCTTAGGATTCAAACGTTTACTTATGGAGAGAGTCTTAAGGGTTGGTAAGTTTTACTCTCTTCATACTCTACTTAATTCCCTACCATTGTGCTATATTTAGGATTTTATTGGCATAATTTTAGATTGTTACAAACCATTATGCATGAGTTAGGATGTGTTTAAGTCGTGTTTGGAGTGATGATTTATTTTTGAATTATGTTAGTCTATCCCTAGTGCAATAAACATCCTGAACAATTTTGGACAGCAAGAATATTCTGAAACAAAACACATTTCCTATTGAAGATTTTTAAGAAGAACCGTATCTTTTTATAAACTAAACATGCAGGACATATTGAAAATTTTGCTTCATAATATTTGACTTTATTTTCAATTTTATATGGATTTTCAAAGCTAACACTATTACACTAAAAAACTGTAATTCCAAAAGGATGACTAAATTCACAAATTATCAATTGTAGTGCCAAATGAACTTGAAAAATTCTCAAATTTTGACTAAATTCACAAATTATCAATTGTAGTGCCAAATGAACTCGAAAAATTCTCAAATTTTAATAAGAGATTATTGTATGGTCTAGTATTTCCAATTTTAATTTCATAATTTTCTGATTAATGTTTACTTTTATAAAAATCTTGGAACCCATTTTGTTCAGTTAAGGCACTATGAGACAATGTTGAATTTATCAAGAAGTAAATAGTTTTGAAATGTTTTTGGTGTTAGATCCTTTTGAAAAACTTATGAGAGATACCCATGGATGTTCAAAATAGTTTTGTGAAATATTGTGTCATTCTGATTTTTAGATTAAGAGTTAAAATTCTATGAATTAGACTTGTACGAGTATGAATTAGAAAATCAAGTTTTCAGAATAAGTTGTTAATAGTTGTTAATATCATTTTGTTTAAGGTGTTAGAGGTGTTTGGGTCTAGTAAAGGCTTAAAGGTGTGTTTAGATCATTACTTTAATCAATGTAAATAATTTCATTTCTAACGTACTAGACATATATGATTATTTGGTCTATTATAAGTACATGTATTTTTATAGCTCTTTGAAAATTAATTAATTTTCATAACAAAATTAGTTTATGTAAATGTTTTCAAATTTAAAAATTACGTTTTTTATTATTTTAAAATAATATTATAAATGCTTTTGAATATATAATTTGTTTTTCTAAATGATTGTCTTTTATGAAATTGTCTACAAACATTGTACTAGAATTTGTTTTGCAAGCATAATTCATTATTATGATCTTTCATGATTCTAATAAGAATGTTTTGATCATGTATACAATAGACATTATTTATGATTGTTTGGGAATCATCTCTTGAGACTATACGGGGCCAACTCTCGAGGGTTAGAGTGCCACAAAGCACCACATATAGTACAAGGTGCCACGTGCAAATTTCTATATATAAAAAAGAAATTTAAATGTTTTGACTCATTATCCGTAGGTATGTTGATTCTAATTCTGATCATATGGTACAATACATATGTTTTATACTAATACTGAGTTTCAGTTCTGAGTGTGCAATAATATTTTGATTCTAATTTTATTTCTGGCTAGGTCACCAAAAGTATAGATGACACTATTTGACATGAGCTAACTTTTTTGTTTTCTCTTTGTGTGTTATATGGTTTGTTTTCATGATTAATTATGATTATAATCGTTTGAATCATTTACAAAATTAAGTCTTTATGTTATAATCTGTCATTTTATTTATTATTTATAATATATGTTTTGATAAAAAGGGATTGCAATATATTTAATACTCGATAACCCTTGCTTGTTGGGAATGTTTTACGTGCCGAGCAGCTCACCCCTTATCATTATTTTTTACAAAATAAGTACTTTGTTGAGAAATGCTCATTTTTAGAGTTAGATATTCATTTACTTTTGTTAATTGGATAAGAGAAGGACAAACTCATGTTTCCTTTAAGTTTATTTTATGAACTTGTAATTGAGAAGTATTAGCCATATGAATTTATGGAATTATTAAATAAAATTTATAGTATTTTAATTTAAAATTTTTATGTAATAATTTTGATATGTGAATAACTTCATTTACCATGTACTTTGCATGTGTTAGATTTGGGGTATTACAGAAATCCTGAATTTTTTATGAATGATTATATTTGTTTTATGCAGTTTGTATTCTTGTGTAAGTTGGATTGAGCCTATCAAATCAATCTGTGGATTTCTTCACTTTTATAACAATCCTAATTAAAAGTCGTCACAGTTACCGCGGTTATGGAACATGTAAAATATAAAATGTCAATTATTGTAGATTTGATTATATTCTTTGATTCTCTTTTGATCTCTTCTATAAAGCCACCATTCCTGTGATTTGAAATGGTGTATGTTTTTATTCATACATATCACAAAAGAAAGTAGTTTGGAATCCTATTGATCAGCTATTCCACCAACAAAATTTTGAGCAAAAAATCTTCCTCACCACAGTATTAATTATTGCTATTCAACAAGCCATAATAACTATTCTTAATTTATTTTTTCCTATTGTAAAATAAAGAGAAAACAAGTGAATAATGTAGGATACAATATTGAGGTTTCACTAAAAGAAGAGCATAATCTTTTGCAAGAACGCAATCACCTGTATTACAAAAATGGAAGCTGAATGAGGCGACGAATATCAATTGGATAAGTATCAATAGGATTTAGGGCCATGTATGCTCTTCCGCCGGTGATCACATTGACAGTCTCACTCGGATGGACTCCATCCCAAAATATGTTGGCATATCTCATAGAACAGGAAGTGCTAAAAGGAATGCACGTTAAAATACCATTATTCATGGGTAGATTGGCGACGGGACAACACGGGCCGATTATCGTTGTTACTAAGTCATCTTGTATTCCAACTGATGCGTCGGCAAATAAAAGATCGTATGCATTTATATAGATAAATTTGGCATCCCTGAATTGGTTATTTAGGTCATCAACTAGGGTTTTAAGGTTTGTATTGAATAGTTGGATTGCCTTGTTTATGTAATCTCCACATGCAGAACCATTTGTGCCGTACATTGCCACAGGGCCCGGTGCACAGCCAAGAGGGCCTATTCCAAATAGGGCTATCTTCTTTGCTCCATAATTATGCAAGGTCTATTAAGCAAAAAGGGAAACAAAATTTAGAAAGAAATTCTTAAGAAAAAAATAAATTAATGTGGAAAGAAATAAGGAAGAATGATTTTTTTTTCTCTTTTAGAATTTACTTTTATCAATTGGGTTCTTGTATAAACTTATTTTCGATAAATTGATGAAATCCAAATTTATTGGTTAGATAAAAATATATCATGTTGGCTAAGAGCTATTTATTTCAACCAATTGAATTATACATCAATTTATATAAAATAAATTTGTATATGAGCTTGTAGTTCCATCTTTATCCACGTCAAAGCAATTAGGAAATTAAATTAACAAAGAGATGCAAGAGGAAATAGGGACCTTTAATTTCTGAGAGTATTGTTGAATAAGAACTGCGGCATATTGGTCAGGCGGGTATTGACGACTTGTGGGATAGAACTGGGGCAATAAGTAATTGTTAATGTAATCGTTGCTGCCAAATCCGACTGTGTACAAGCATTTGCTTAGGTGCTGAGTAGCTGATTCTTGATCTCCTAGTATGCTTGCAATGCGAGAGACTGTAGTTTTGTGATTCTGTAATTGACCGTTCAGGCTGATTACAACTCCCTGAAAAATTAGATAAGAAAAAAATAAACAACTCTTTTCTATTAGTACTTAAAAGAAAACTCGAGCTATTTTGTGCAGGCAAAACATCAATTCATTTTTTTCTTATTTCAGTTTTACTTCATAATGATTGGGAGATTCAAACCGTCCAAATTTCAATTTATAAATAGAAAGGAGATTAACTGACTCAACTAAAGAGTTTTTAGTAAGAAAATAAATATATATATTACTATTCCGCTGAAATTTTTTAAAGTTTAAAAAATTAAGTCACAAAATTAAGGTTAACTTTTCTCCTGTCAAGTTAAAATTCATTTGGTATTGAAATATTGTGGCTTTAATTTTTTTTTTAAAATATCATGAAATTTAATCAATTCCGTTGTGGCTTTCACGCTGCATCTGCCACCACCACTACCAAACGGATCTTTGATTCAATGGTTGCCCACCTATGGCCCTGCATCTCTATGGGAGGTCCTAGACTCCTAGGTCCCACAAAAATTTTGAAATGGCCCTCCCTCTCTATATGAGAGATCCTAGCCTCCTAGGTCCCACAAAGATTTATATCATGTGCATAAAAAAAATATCGTTAATAATTTCGAATCTAAAAATAAAGTTAGATATACGTGACTTTCTTTTTATTATTACTTAGCCCATCGGCCAACGGCTAGCGGCAACCGAATCTCATGCGAGTAGATTACGTGACTTAATTGTAATTAATTATTCTAAAATTTTGGCAAATCATCTTTTAAATTTATTTATTGCCTTAATTGGTATATTTCTCAAGCAAACAACTTTCACTGTTTACACTTTTTCAAACCCTACTTATTGTCAGATTTAAGATGTTTTACGTCACTTCTATCCCTACACAAAAGCATCAAATTTTTTGTCAAGCTCAGTGCATGAACCTATCAATGTTTTAAAGCTCATTAAAAAGAAACCAACGCTTTTGTTCTTATCTATTATTGTATTAGTGTGTTTATATAATATGTGGTTTCTGATTATTGCTCAAGCACATTATTTCTACGCTCTCTATTATATTATCCATGATTAATTTAATAATGCCGTCTTTATTTGCGATGAATCTGTAGAGATATTTTTTTAGATGAACTAGTATTTCTTTATCTCCATCTAATGAAGCGTAAGGGCTTGACTATGTAGTTTTGAAGAAACCTTTTTAATTTGGGCTTTTCATAGTCTAAAAAACAACTATTATTGTATCTAGTAAAAATATCTAGAGGCTCTTTGGAGTTTTTGACCTATCAGTTTAAAATTTTCTTTGATTAGTTCCTTGTGTTCGAATTGAGATAAAGGCTAAAACATTAATTTTAAACCTAGCCTACCCCACATTATTGAATAAGAAAAAGAATTTAAATATCTACAGTGATGGGTCTCTATGTCATGACTCTCTCTCTCTCTATTTGAAGAGGCGTACCTAACAAAACCTAACAATATTTATAAGAAAGTGAGGGTCTGGCAGACGAATATAAAGGAGGTAGGTCTCAACAGAAACCCATCTTGTTGGAACTACATTAATACTCAGTAGCCAAACAGTTATAATTCCTAATAAAATAATAATATAGGTACAATTTTTTTATATAAATTAATGTAACATGATAAATTAATTGAATTAAATATCTGTTATCTCACATAATATATTTTTATTATTTTATATTTTCATTCAACTAATGAATTAATACCAAATCAGTTTGTATAAGATAAATTTATATAAGAATTTGTGGTTGTATCATTACTTTTCAAAATAATGTTGTATAATTCATAGTAAAGAGAGATATAGCAAATTTGATATAATTAACGAAATGGAAAAGAGCTTGTGGATGTTTTATTTACTAGATTATTTCTTCCAGTTTCCTCGCGAATTCCAGCTCCTCCGGATGCATAATTTACTCCTTTGAGGATTTCCTGACCACTTGCCGTCGCAAAAGGTGGAATGAAATTGTCAAATCCAAGAAGTTGAGCTGCAAAGAAATTAAAATCGACTCGGGCTAGTTATTTTTTATTTTTATTTTCTTCAAATTGTTGAAAGTACTTTTGGGTACCTACTTTTTGCTTGGCTTAAATATTAAACGTTTATTTGGGGTTTAAATAAGAGACATTTATACCTATTAAATTAATTTAAAACTAACAATGTTTCTATTCTCCACATCTTGTATATTAGAAATTTTAAAGTACATTAGAGATACCATATCAGTTACACCATAGGCAAATGATATTATGACATATGTATATTTATTTTAAAAAATTACCATGCAAATTATGGTTATATTAAATTTAATTATGCATGTCATACATGCATTAATTGGTTGTATTATTTTTTATTTATTCTAGAATTCCTCCTCATATACATCTAGAATTCCTTCTTACATACGTACATACATTTGTTTATATATTAGTTTAGAATTCTGCTCCCTCTAATATCCGCAGCAACTCAATATGGTCAAACTCAATACCTCACAAGGATAATTAGGATATTGTAATTTAGGATATAAAAAAAGAATAAGCACAGGAAATGGTTATTGTAGTAAGGTTAGAGACTTCAAGGGCTGTTTAAATAATATTGGAGATTCAGGGACCTAGACGATAAGATCAACAAGGTTATTTCGGAAATTTTCAAAAGTTAAAGGCATTTACGTGTACAGAGAAAGGAGGAGATCGTACTTATAACGTCAGGCAAGTTTCGGCCGTTGGAAAATCTTCCGGTTGGCCCTCCGGGGAGATCGATTCCGTACGGCAGATAATTGGCTCTAGCTCTTGTTGGAAGATTGTTGTTATTGCCATTATCATATAATGAATCTCCAAAAATGAAATAACAAGGAACTTGTTGCACTCCATTTACCCAAGTTGACAAGCTCAAAATCAACACTACTAGTAGTAGTAGTAGCACTAAATAGCATATTTTAGGTCTCCAATATTCCATCGAATGATAAAGGAAAATAATAATAAATAAATAAACAAAACTATGAGTTGAATATATACCCAAAAAAAAAATCAGGATAGTTTCTCAGAATCACTAGGGGTTTGATAATGAGAAAAGAGATTGTTGAATATACGAACAAATGGAGTAGAGAGTTTGATGAATTATAGCAATGGAGCTGAAATATCAGAGAATGGTTTTGCATGATATCATTAATTGACATCCATAACTCCAAATAAAAAGTAAAACAGTAATTGGACCATGCAATCAATGGTGATGGGTAGGGGTGGGCAAAAACCCACAACCCATAGATTTACTCAAACTTAAACTAAATTAAATGGTTTAAATTGGGTAAATCATGAAAATGAGTTAGATGTGAGTTTTATATAGAAAACTATTTCATTATGGGTTGGGTATGATTTACCCATGGGTCAAGAACAAAACTCCAACACTCAAAGTTTTCAAATGAAATAAATGAACACAAATAAGTGAAGGCCACCATTAAATTTTTTACGGCGTGATCAATTGTCAATAGTTAGAAAATAAAAATAACAGTAAAAATAAATTTAAATTAAATAAATATTATTTTAAATAACATAAATTTTTTTTCTTATTTACAAAAATAATTCCTCCCACATTGAAGGATTATCATAGAAAGAACATGAGACTCTACTAGTGATCAATAATAACTCGGTTTGGATTGGGTCCAATATGCTAGATGGCGGCTGATTTTTGGTCAATGATTGAATGTAATGCCCATATTAAGCCATGTACAATATTCATAACTCCAAATAAAAGGTAAAATAGTAATTGGACCATGCAATCAATGGTGATGGGTCGGGAAGCTGAAATCGAGATATCAATAATTTTTCCTTGATGTATATGCTTGGTATTGTTGTTGTTGGTTGAAAATATTTTAAAACTATAATAAATGAATTGATGAGTTGGCTTTAACAAAAAGGCAGCAATAAAGCAAAGAATTAGAGTTAAGAGAATCATGCTAATGAGAAAAGTTTAATTTGATGATCGATAATTTGCTAAATAAAATTGCATATACTTGTCACACGGTTATGGCAGAATTAATATTGGGATATGGGAGACTGTTTTAGTCATGCTTAGGTGCAGTTGGGAGAAAAAATAATTACTGCTTTTAAATTATTATTTGTATGGCTTAAAATCTCCTAATTTTACTCTTTAAAATTTGGGTTAATTATTCATATATAGATATACAACATAAGTCTTTTGAATAATTTTTAAAAGTATAAAACTAATTAGATAATTAGTTCAAATCCTAGTGAATAAAGAGCGTTTACCGTATATTATATACACCTGATGCAATTATGAAAGCGGAATTAAGTATTTCTTTTGAAAGGTTCAACTCACTCCCTCAACAATGAATTGCCAAGCAACAGCCTATGTGACAATACATGTTAAGTTACTTTCTATATGCAGTGATCCTCCGACATGCTGCAATTGCAAATAGATAAGGGATGGTGGGCGTGGGAATAATTAGAAGAGAAAGAGAGTAGAGTGATTCGAGAATTAATTAAGAAAATAAAGCAGTTTTTTTCAGTATTATGCATGGTCTTACTTAAATAATTGTTTAAATTTTGCGGACGACAACATTTGATGATGCATTCTTAAACATGATGATGTAAGATAGTTGCATGTCAAGAGTAGGGTACATTCTGAAGAACAGAACTTGAGATACAAATGTTCATTTTCGGTATATAATGCACTGTTTCAAAACTTGTGACAAAACATATCAAATTAGAACTGCCGGTGCCATTATGTCTTATGGTCGAGCTGAAAATTTTATTTTTTTCTTGGTCATTTTCTAATTTTAAGATTTTTTTATTTTTTCTGTTTTTTTAAGATTTTTATCTTTTTTTTAGAAATCAAATTTGGACACTATTTGTCTTTCTTTTTTTATTTAGATGAGAAGAATTTATTATAAAATAATATTTAAGATTTACCTATTTTGGTAAATTTACGACATTTAAATTTATTATAGAGGGGGCCTAAAACCGTAAATTTGTTCATTCAAACTAATTTCAATAAAACATCGTTATTCAGAAATCTGTGTTTCTTTTATCATTCAACTTTAAATATTTTCATTTTGTCACATGAATAATTACAGTCTGAAGATTTTCTTTTATTTGGTATAATAATTTTAAAGAATTTTGTTTGGCAAAATTTTGTTTGTGTGTTAAACTAAAAATATGTAACAGTTGTTTTATATAATTATTTTAAATTACAAAAATAAAATAAAATGGTCGGTTCAGGAAATGCAGTAATGACAACAGATAAGTTTGAGCTTTCATTGTTTGAGCTAACAAGTTAATGGCTGGATTTAAGTGCGCACAATTTAACACGACCCAACAAGACTAAAACACGAAACTGGGTAAGAACGACCTATTAGGTCTACGTTCATTAGTCATAAAGGCATGGTTCAGATCTTCAGAAATAGTCAGCCTTTCCCACTATAACAAAAATGACTTTTAACGACAGAGAAATAAGTCATCAAGGACTCAGCAAGGTTGCAGCGTCTGCAACTAACAGCTGAGTCCTTGATGGCCGTTGCATCAGCCAAGTACGACCAGCTTTTCCTCAGTCCTGCAACAGCGTGTAAGCTGCTCATTGGCTGTTACATACAGAATCTGTAACGTGGCAAGCTCCCATCATCAAATAGTTATAATGGCATAAATAAATGCGCAATTGATTCATGAGCCGTGCAAAGTCTTTTCGAGTGCCTTTGAAATTAAGATGCTGTACCTATAATTATTGTAAAACAAATTATAAATATTAAATAAAATTTAATAATACATAATAAATATAAATTTTAAATAATAATTATTAAAGATATAATAAATTTTTTATTATATAAATAAAAATTTATATCAATAAATATTAAAAGTTACAACAATTAGTGTTTATTAAATATTTTAATATTGTATTTTTTAAGTTATAACTACCCAATTTTAATCTTAAACACACCCTTAATTTTTTAAGGCATTGATTTAATGCCATAAACTTCGTCGTTAAAATAAAAACACGACAAAAGATTTTTGTCATTGATGGTCAATTTAACAGCAACAATTCCTCTCCCAATTATAATTAAAACAACGAGTTTGCAATTTAAAACATACATTGCTTTGCTATGATAATTTGCTCTGCATTGTAATGTATAAAAAAAAATTACAAGAATAAAGATTTTCACAAGATGAGGCTAAAATGTAACATTATATTAGATAATATTTTTCTGTACCTTCAAAAAAACTCATTTATCAGAAAGTCACACCATTAACCATCGTCCTATTAAGTTACATCAGAAAAAAGAATTTCGATAAGTTGTCGAGTACAAAATCCATTTTCAACCATAAAACTGTTGAAAATGACATTAATTGTCCTTAAAAATGATCTCTAAGAAACCAAATAATAACATATTTCGAATTGCATTTGCTCTTGGAAATTGCACAAATTGTCCTCGGGAACGAGATTGGATAAACCAAATGATTACTATTCCACCCGTAATTTACCCTTGAAAATGCAAGACACATGTCATGTCAGAAATATGCTTCTATTTTTCTTCAACGACTATTTAATTTATTTAATAATTTTTTTAATGAAGTATATGTATTATTAATGCAACACAATCAACAAAATATAGTAATAATAATACACAAAATTTATTAAATATAGCTTTATTAATTTTAAAAAATCATAGAAATCACATCCACCAATAAAACTATAACAAAATATTTTTCTTTTGGTTTTGACCACGAGGTATCATGGGAAGGGCCCCAACTGTGGGAGGCACCTTTAAGCCCGTACCATAACCCAGATTAGAAGTCCTCGCTCGAACCGAGAGGCACAGGTTCTCCCAACAAAGGCGATTTCCCTGCGACTAACAAAATATCAATTTTAATAGTATATTCCCCGCCCAAAAAAAAATTCCCAAATATATATACAAAATGATCTTACAAAATGTATTTCAAATTTAATATCATATAAATGTTTGGGCAGAGCAGAAAAGTACACCTTTATGACGTCTCTATGTCTATAAATAATTGTTTCTTTCTTAATTCGTTTAACTTAATTACTAGCAAATAGAACATATGAACTAAAAATGAGAAAAGTATACGCCTGCCATTAAATCAGTTGCCACCAAGCTCCCAGAGCCACAAATTGCTTATGTGATTGAATCGTTAAGCCAAGTCTCTGCAGGGATACCTCTATCTGTCCTTTTTCGTGGTAAAGATTTGGTCTTTGACGCATAGCTTTCGAGTATCAAGCTTGTGGGTGAAGCTGATGAAGAAGACACTAGAGTTTTATCATGTGCACACTTTTGTTTGAAAAATAAATCTGCCCCTGCGATCTTTCTGCAGGGGTAAGAAATAGCTTCCCTTATTTGGGTGATATGAACACTTTTTCATTTTATTTTATTTTTTTATCTGGTCATGATTTTAATAATGCTTTCTCTGTTATCTTTCATGATGGATATTAGTTTTTTTATTTTTCTATTAAGCTTTGTTTTTGTGTTGGGGGGGGGGGGGTTAGAATGCAGAAAAAATTCAAGTAATTGTTCTGCTTAATACATCACGGAAGCTCTACAAAAGCCAAATTATTAACCGACCCGCTGCTCTAGCTAACCTCCCGAACGCTGGCAGCATGCTTAACACATGCAAGTCGGACGGGAATTGGTGTTTCCAGTGGCGGATGGGTGAGTAACGCGTAAGAACCTGCCCTTGGGAGCCGAAATTAACAACCCGAAACCGAACCGAAACCGAATTGAAATTGAAATCGAACCGAACTTAACCGAGATAATTTTCCAAACCATTTGGTTGAATTCTTAAACCCAAACGGATTGTAAACCGAACCAAAAATAAAAAATACCGAACCGAAAACCAGAATGCGCACCCTAAATCTATGATATAGATTGGCTGGGATACTGTTTAAATATCATCTTTATGCAAATCAACAAGTAGGACTGTAGGAGCATTAAATGGTCAACTGAAGTTTTTCTCATATGATAATACTATCATTCATCCCAACATTTGTTTTCATAGATACCTTATTTGAAGAGTAGGGATACATGCATGTACGCAGCTCTACTCCAATATACGTTGAATTTATTTAATTCACCGCTTGCATCAGAAGTAATAAGATGTAATAACTAAGTATTACATTGGTGCTATGAGACACTGTCGCATCATTTAATTGAGACACAAACTTTGTATTAATTCCTATAAACATATCATCAGTGTTATTTGAAATTTTAAACATCAAAGCCGAGCTAGTTGACGGATATCAATGGGATAAGTATCAGTCGGAAGTAGGGAAACGTATGATCTTCCGGCAACAACCAAGTTGGCAGCCTCAGTCGGATGAGTTGCATCATAGAAAACTTCAAGAGCTCTTACAGGACATGGAGGGCTGAAAGGGATACATGTCAAAATACCACCATTATTTGATATATTGGCAACCGAGCAGCAGGGATTTGGTCCCTGTAAGCCAGCTAATGGACCGGAAGAGATTCCATAAACGTTTACGTAGATAAATTTGGCATCCTGGAGATTGTGATTTAGGTCATCGACTAGGGTTTTAAGCCTTGTGTTGAATTCTTGAACTGCCTTGTTTATGAAGTCTACACATAAAGAACCATTGGTGTCATATGTAGCAACGTTGCCGGGTGTACAACCAATTGGACCTATTCCGAATAGGGCAACCTTCTTTGCTCCATAGCTGTACAAAGTCTAGCACACAAAGAAAGAACCAGAAGTTTGAAAAGAAATAATGCAAATTCCATTGTACGAAAATCTGAAGCGAAATATCTGTTGAGAAATTACTAGATAGAAAATTTCAAGATTGGAGGTAAGGATCCAAATAATAGTATTTAAGTTTGTTCAATGGTTTCCCTCATATACAATTCTCATATGGGAGTGTTGCGTGGATCTAACACGGGAGGCCTTCCACTTTGCAGTTGCAAAACTAAGATTTTTTTTCCGCGGGTGCCAGAATGAAGAGATTTCACACTTTTTAACTTGGTAAGGGCAAAATAGGAAGTATATATAAAGTGAGACGGTCACAAAAGGGTCCCTGCCCCTATGTGAATTTAATCCATGTCATGGCTATTGCTCAGAAGCATGCTCATAAGGAGCGATTCTAAAGTATCTATACTGTACTGCACACACAAATGTATACATGTCATTCATACTTTAAGTGAGTATACTTTAGAATTTATGACTTCTGGTTTTATAAAAAATATCTCAAATGAAGAGAAAATGCCATTTCTATCCCTAAAGTTTGAGTCAATTACTTAGTCCTTATATTTAAAAAAAACAATTATTTAAAACACCATCAAAATTATTTCTGTGACTGTAATTTTTTAGGATTTTTTTGCTCCAATATAATTTTGAAATTCAAACAATACACTGGCAGATCCTAATGGCAGTAGTAATATGAACAAATAATATAAGCAAATAACTTTTAAGTATTGAAAGTAATGATATGAATGCTTTTGATAGTCTTTTGCTTAAATCTCGGGATGTTTAGCCTGAACTTTTCCGCTTAAATGACTGATCAATCTGAAATGAAAAGAAGAATAGAGGATGTCTTTTGTTTTTTAAATGGAGACACACTGTAAAGTGTGTGGCTTAATAAAGTTAATTTCCAATACACTATAAAAATCATGCAGTTGAATAGTATTGAAAATTGACTTTATTAAACCACCCGACTACATGAAAAAAAAAAAATTAGAGCATCCACGCTATAGAAGAACTCTATGTGTATGTGTATTTATATATATGAGGACAACCGAGATACTAACCTTTAATTGATGAGAATATTGCTCAATGAGAAGTGCGGCATATTGGTCTGGCATGTAGAGGCTACTTGTAGGGTAAAATTGAGGCATCAAGTAGTTGTTAATGTAATCGTTGCTGCCAATTCCCACTGTATAAATGCATTTGCTCAAGTTCTTTTCGGTTGATTTCTCATCGCCCAGTAGGCTTACTATGCGTGAGACTGTTGTTTTGTGATTAAGTAATTGCTTACTGAAGCTAATTATAGTGCCCTGCCAGAATTTTTTTTTTCAAAAAAAAAAACTCTAAATAAGTACATTTGACGAGCATATTAGTAATCGTAATGTACTTCATAATTATAATATTTCTTTTACCCCGGCACTCAAGTTACTTAATTCCTGCATGTATCATATGCATACAAAAAATTAACTTATTAATTACCTTTTGAATACTGAATCAATGACTGTTATGAATCAGAAATGAAAATAAATCTTGATTTGAACTAATTACACAAAATTAGTTGAACACAAATTCTAATTCATTTGTTATAATGATAAGACATACTTTTTTTTTAATAGGATAAGACATACTTTTAATAACTAACTACATTAAAGAAAGATATAAATCCAATTAAATATGTATTTATTACACATGGAAGTCACATTCTTTTGTTCTTTTTCTTTTTTTCGTTTTTTCTTTTTTCCTTTGTAAAGGCCCTCGATAACCAAAATAATCTCAACGCTTAACTCGATCGTACCATGTATAGCCAATATTTTCACTAAATCCTAATCAAAAATATTTCTCAATCAACGCCATCCATAGGCCAAACCAAGGCAGTTATATCAAACATATATGACAAGTATCATTATCATTAATGACATGTATATACTTAAAAGAATCATATATAATTAATATGAAATCAAATTATGGAAGAAGTTAATAATTAATAAATAATGAATAATTATTTTCCTTTTATGTAAGCTATATGTATAGATACATGCATATGCAAATAAACTTTTAGATAACATGGCCATATTATCTAATTCAGATACAAATATACTCACATATTAACGTAATTGTATTTGTTAATAATGTCATAGTACTTACCAGGTTTTTTCCCGTTTCATCCCGAATTCCAGCTCCTCCAGATGCGTAATTTACACCTTTCAGAATTTCTCCACCTCTAGCAGTTGCGAAAGATGGAATGTACTCAACAAACCCTAGAAGTTCAGCTGCAAAAATAAGATGACCCCAACATCATATGTGTGCGTGTGTGTATGCGCCCGCGCGCTTTTAATTTGTACACTAATTATTAGAACATGATGAAACATCAGTTATTAGATTTCATTTATGGAACAAAAGAGAAAGAAAGAAGAAGACCTGTAATATCAGCAATGTTTCGACCATTCGAAAACCTTCCCGTTGGCCCTGCCGGAAAGTCAATCCCATACGGCAGATAATTGGCCTTAACCTTGGATTGGAGGGCATTGCTATTGCCATTATCGAGTAATGAATCTCCAAAAATGAAGTAACATGGCACCTGTTGCTCTCCATCAACCCTGCTTATAGTTGACAAGTTCAACATCATCATCAGCACTATTACTAGTGCTAGATGCCACGTTTTTGTTCCCATGGTCATGCTCATTACCAAGATCAGAACAAATCCAAACGTATAGAAATTAGTGAAGTTGAGATGTACAAGAAAGTACGACTATGCACGTCTATGGAAAAAAGTATAAATAGAAGTTGGATATCGAATCTTTTGAAATCAGAAAATAAGATTAATAACCAATGGGCCTTTCTTTGATTCAGTGGAAGAACCTCAGTCTATCCCTCAACAAATGTGAGTGGAGTGGACAGCTCTCGAATATTTGAGAGGATTTAAAAAATTTAGGCAGCACTTCATAGGAGTACACGCCACGAAGAAGGTCTTAATTATAAAATCTATTTATAAATATTAATTATAATACCTACAGTATAACATTATTAAAAAAAAAGAAAATAATATTAATAATATTATTGTAGTGGGTTGATAAGGATATATAGGAAAAAGATGATGTATAATTAGGCCAAAAAAGTTGTTTTAGTAGTTAAAGAGAAACAAAATTTTGTTGGTTAAGGGAAATAAATTAAATTATAGCCAATAATTATTGGGGAAATAAAATGATGCTTTGAGGATCAGTGAAGATCTGGCTCTACAGAAAAATCCAGCTATGTATTTCATTTATAAAGTACCTTTATGAAACTCGTTGCATCTTGCCAGCTTCTTCTTGTTTGTTTATTCATTTTAGACTACTAGTTGTTAATATGAGAGTATTAATTTCAAATAATAATAGTAGGATGAGACTATTGACTAAGAACGTTGGCTAGGTAGCCAGTCCGGCAGGACAAGAAATTCCAAAAAAATAATTTTTAATATATCTTCGAATGATGAAGAAATTGGCATTAATTTTTTTTTTTTTAGGGTGCAAGTAATCAGCCATCTATTGATCAGATAAAAATCAACCAGTTGACTCAACTTTTGTTGTGTTCTATGATTTGAACATAGCTGTCTACGTACTACCAAAGTTTAGTAATACAAAACAGCATAACATGCACCAGTGGTCTAGTGGTAGAGTAAGACCCTGCCAGGGTATAGACCCGGATTCGATTCCGGCTGGTGCACTCGTGATGGAGCGATGAAGTTAATTTACAAGTAATGGATGGGTCCATTACTATCGTCCGATAACTTGGCGATAGCAAGTGCCGTCTGAGCTCTAAATATTTTGATTGTTTTTAGGTTGTATCTGTTGCATTATTAAATTGAGGGATTAAATATAACTTTATCTAAATCTAGTCCAATTCATTTCCATTTAATTATATTTTCATCCACTTCAATTACTAGGATTTTCTCATACCTTTCATACGACAACCCATAAATAAAATCATAAATTCAAGTACGATTAATGATATTTGACCTTTTAATTTATTTCATTAAACCTAAATTTTTAATTAAATTATTTTTTATTAGAATTAAAATATATATTTTTTTTTTTTCCTTTCTTAGTCATTTCTCTGTCTCTTTCAAACATCACATTATCCCCGCTACCTATCTTCATCACCAACAAGTTAATTGTCACCATCACTCACCAAGTATATTCACCACCATCAATCCATCACTATCTGCTATAATGATGGATTTTATTGGTACAATTTTATTTAAATTTTGTGAATAAGTGGTGGGATCGATTTTATCGCCGAATAAAAGTGAAGTTTAACATATGCAAACTTTCTTTATAATCTTTTATTTATTAAGCGTTGAAAGCCCAATGATTCCTTATAAATAAGCTCGAAAAAATAGAATATGCTAAAAAAAAAAAGCGCTAACTATTTTTTACACGATAAGCCACGGGCATGAAAGAAAGAAAATGGGAAAATTTTCAAGGTTTGGGGATTTTGCTAAGAATTAAATATGGATCTTACACAACTAGATTAGAGAAATTATTTTAAAGTGTTTTAACCGCTAAATTTATTTAGGGACATGCATTAAGAAGGAACTTAAGTATAGGAAGTGTACAGAGAAGATTTGAGAGTGAGAAAAGTGATTCAAACTTTCAAGTTGGATTGATTTCTCACCAAAGAGAGAAAGATTTCTATCATTCTATGAATATTTATATTGAATACATGGGAATGAATTTAATTTAAAGTTTTATTTAAAGTTAGGGTGTCCATCAAATGCATACAGTTGGTCCAAATCTAAATTTTGTAACTGGTAGATTATTTTAGGTGCATAAAGGCACCAACAAAGCATTGTAGAGTTAGAGACACGCAGCCCTTATTATTTCTCGATTCAGTATATAATTACCTTATAGCTTTACATTATGTTGAGATAGTCTACAGTTAGTAATGAGATTGTTGATAACATGGATGATTTAATAGTGTTATAAGATATAATTCAATTATTGAGGAAGAAATACGGATTTTGAATAAAACTTGAGAGTATTATGGTAATTTGAGCTACAAGTATGGATTTGAGACATGTAGATTTAACGATAAATATCACTTTGAGACATGTAGATTTAACGATAAATAGCACTTGCGAAATTATGTCACGTAAACCTAGTCTTGAGTGTTCTCAATTTTGTAAAGTAATAATACCATCTCATTGATTTAAGAAAAGCTGCGAACATGATTCAGTCTACAGAAGTCGTCAATAATTGAGCTTGAGTGTTGTAGTTGTGAGTAGAATATACTTAACTTACATTTTATATTTTCCTTATGATTTTAATTTTAATAAAGTAAAGCATGTTTACAAACCAATATTTGATAATTTGATTAAGTTTTCTACAAATAGATTTTACTTGCATATTGATGTGTTTCTTGAGGCATGATAAATGGGATTTTTTAATTTTAGATGCTGAGTATATTTTAGTAAAAAGAAATATAGATTTAAACTATTTTTAAAATACTTATATACATGTGTAAAAAAATTATTTTAAAAAATCATTTGACAATATCCTTTTCCCCTAGATACAGAGATGAGAATAGAAATGCAGTTATACACATTCAATTATTGAGATACAATTAAGCTCGAAATCTTTGGGTCCATTTGAATAGACACAAAGCTTTGAGCCTTGTGACTGAACACTTTTGCCCTTTAAAGGCCATCTTATGCACACGATATGATGAGATTGGATAAGATAGGTGAGAAATCATGATATTGGTCTACCGATTATAGCTCTGGGAATGCCAGTACACTTTTAATATGTCATTGTACCCCCTGTGTTAGGTTCGGTATGACAAGATTATTCACCTAATTGTCATATACATATGTTATTTCTTTATATGAGTTTCATCGTTATTACGTATGGCATCATATATTTGTTTTTAATGTTATTTACTTAATTTAAAGTTAAAACAATTTCTTACGTTTTTACATATAGTTTGAAGAAATTATACATTACAATAATATAAAAATTTTAAAGTATATTTATTTTCAAAATCTATTATCCATTTACCGAGTCTTATACTCACCTATTTTATTATTTTTTCTCCCTGTGGGAGGTTTAAGGAACACCACCCAACCTAGCCACTATAGTTATTTTGAGTTTCGGCCACATGATGGTACTAGGAGACAGATGATATTATTAGGTATTTTGATCATCTTATTTTTGGATTGTCTAATTATATTATGATTGGATAAATTATTATGTATGGTGGCATTAGCGACAATATACTCTTTTAATGCTTTAGAGATGTCAGGTGATATTTGGATGAGATCATTTAATTATATTATTTATATGGTTAAGAAGATTAATCAATAAAGTTGATTGAATATTGGATTACTTTAAGAGTGCTTATTTTATAAATTTGCAGGTTAGAAATATAAAAAAAATAAATAAGAGAGATTACGAAAAATTTTAGGTAAAAATTCTTATTGATAAAATTTTTAGTCTTGTTAAATATTGGATGGACTTGCCTTAAGAGTTTAGGGAAAGTAGTTTATGAAGTTAGTAAACAAGTTATAGTGGAAAATCCAATTGCCTTGATGAAGAAAGAAGTGAACCAGAAGAAGCATATACTACATACTAATATGCCTTCATCATCTATTTTGTTCGTGTTTATGTCGTGTCGTGCTTGTGTTGTGCCTCGCGAGCATGTCTCACAATCCTTTGAGCTTGATCTCAAATGAATCACTCTGACTTTCAAGAGTTGTCATCATCAAAACTAAGGTTTGCATGACTCTTTGGGTCAACAAAGGATTTTGGCAAGCCAAATGTAGGTTAAAACTATAAATTGATTAAAAGTTAGATAAAAGTTAAGTTAGCTAACAGTTTATGGTAGAAAATTAAATTTCCTTGTAAATAAAAAAGAAGTGCATTAGAACAAGCATATAATATATACTAAAATGTCATTATCATTCATTGTGTTTGTGCTGGTACCATATTGTGCCATGCTATGCCTTGTGTTGTCCAGCTCATTGGACATCTCTAATAATGTAAATGAGTAAAGCAACCCAATCTAACTGAACCAAGAAAAAGACGAGTTCTTTGATATATTCAAAGATTAAAAAAAATTATGAAAAGAGTTACAAGAACGAGGAGTGAACTGAAGAGATAATTGTCACATAGATCCAAGTTCTACAAGTGAGTCAAGCCACCAAGTCGACTCAAGATGGTCTCATTCAAGCCATTATTTGACAAATCAAAAGTTGTGCTGAGATGGTTTCCAGGAAAGTTAGATGATCGAATTGACTCAAGACAAAACAACTTATTTTCATCTAGAGACAATGGTTTCAGTCGTTTAAGGTTAGATATTTGAGAAAAGAACAAGTTTACCAAAGAGAAGGTTTTAGGAAAGATCAAGGACTCTGAGACATAAAATAGAGAAGAAGAAAATAGAAATAGGGCCTTTGAATAATAGAACTAATGAGATTACTCAGCCAAGTTGGCAAGTAACAATAGCCCAATGACAATATGGGTTCATTTTGTTCAATGAAAGAATCTTTTGGTAGTTTTCAAGGGAAGAAGCTTTTGGTAGTTTTCAAGTGAGTCTCTAGAAGAAAAGAGATTTTCTTTCTAAATATTGGTAGTAATGGACTAATGGCAAACTAATTAAAGTAGTATTAGTATAAAAAAATTTAGCTCTATTTTATAAGTGTAGGCAGATTATTATCCTAAATTAATTAAACTAATTAATTTAAGTGCAAGTAATAAATTATAGAAAATAATGCATACAAAAATCTTTACATGGTTCGAAAAATAATCCTTTATCCATGTGAACACATCTAAATATTATAGAGTTCACTAATGGCGCATTTACTTTTAGGATTGGAGAATTAAGATTTGGAATTGGAATCATTGCAACATTTACTTTACAAAATAGAGATGGGAATGAGAATTGTTTGAGTAGGGTCCATAGGAGAAATAGAGTATGATCTCTGGAGAACTTGGGAATCAAACTCTCATTTCTGGATCTTGCATTTTTACCCCCACAAAAATTTCATAACTCTAATTTTGTTCTCAACTTAAAAAAAAAAAAAAGAAATTCAAAACCAACAACCATTGTTAATCGAAACAAAGAGCCATAACTATAATGTTGGTCATTGAATGCAGAAGAGCCTTAAACCACTACAAATCATTAGCCCTGTACCCTACAAATTGTCACTAATCATTAGCCTCGCACTGGATTAGACCTTTGCTGATTGTCAAAGATGTGATTGTGATGATGTTGATGAATATTGATGATGAGATTGATGATGCTGATGAATACTAATGATGAGATTGATGATGTCAATGAATGTTGATGGCATTGATGATGCTGCTTCATCAGATCTGATAAGGGAGTTGCAGCAGCTAAAAGATGTAGTACTGAGCTTAAGATGTGAGTTTGACGGTGATGATTAAGAAGAAATTGTGATTAATCATAATGAAAAAGAAAAGTTGTTTGTATTATTATTACTATAGTTATTTTGTAATAATAATAATCACAAATGTTCTAATAATAATAATAATAATAATTTTTAATATAAAATCACATATATTATAATAAATAATAATAACAACAATTAACTAAAGGTATTTAAGTAATTGGAAAATATCTATTCTAATTTGAGAACAAAGTAAACACTGCATTAAGAGTACAACTCATTCCCATTACGATTCCTACAATTAAAGTAAACAACTTATTTTTATTCCCATTACTCATTTGATGCCAACCCATTTTAATTCTAGTCTATTTTAATTACTAATTAGTAAATGAACCATTAGTGTATAAAGATTACAACTTATCGGACTTACACAATGTAAGACTTCATCTTATATTTTGTTGCAATATTATTGAATCAACTTAGGAAAAACTTACAAATCCACCTTATTTTAAAAATGGAAAATGATATATGTACTAAGCTTATTAAAGCTTGAGAAGGCCGAAAGTACATCATTGAGTATGTTTTGGAATTTTAATGAGTCTCACGTGTTTTTTCATGTGATAAAGAGTAAAAATAAAATAAAATAAAATAAAATTCAGCCAAAAAATCCCCTAATCCATGATCTTCCAAATTGTTCCCCAAACCCAAAATCACAGAATTCCTTATACCTAAATCACTCTGCAACACCATCCTAGCTTCTTCACTTGTCATCACCATCTAAGTATGTTTTTTTTTTGGTATTTTATTTGTAGGGTGATGGCTTTTGTTTGATGGCATTTTATCTTGATCTTTCATGAAAATTTTAAATTAATGATGGCTTTAATTTTGTATAAGCTTTTGGAGTGTTGGAAAATGTACATTGAATATTTTATATAGCTGAATTTTATAGTAGTAAAAAGTTGCAATTTTGTGTTCTTTGTATTGAAATTTTTCTAGCCAGCATATGATTGCCTAATTGATGATAGTTTTATGTTTGCCAACTCCAATAGTCTTTTAATCACGATGATATCTAGCACAAGTGAACTTTAAACTCACTGCAAGTATGTGAAAAAAATATGGTAATCATAAGGAGTTGTTAAATGTAATAGCTTTGAATGCGCAGAAGACCAAAAGAATAGCAAAGAGAAAACTAACTTCTTAGAAGGTTAGCATTGCAGATAGAATGGTTATCCATTAAATTTCAGTTATTTCATAAAGAACTTGAATGGATGCTACAATGTGAACTGCTAAGGTGATTGTTCAAAAATGAACTATGAACAAAATGGACAACAATAAGAAATTTCATTAAAATAATTGTAGTGGTTATTGTACTATGTTTTCTATTTAATTGTTATTTCTAGTTGTTTGAATTTGAACTTATGTATTAGATAAAGATTTGTTTAGACCAAACTTAATATGTCTTAGTGAATATAGTTGATCTTCAGGTGGTTTCTTTTTGCTCTTAATCCTGCTCTATTCATAGAGCATGTGAAATCTGCCTCAGTTGTTTGTTTGAGCTTGACCTGGAAACTAATATATGTTAGGCCCTTCATCAACATTTGTTTCCCCATTATCTTCCATTTTCTTAATCGATTTGGAAAATTTCTTTGGAAAGACAACAAGAAGTTCTTTAGAAAATCTTAGGCGATACATTTTTTAAACACTACTTTTGTAGTCGTCAACATAAACACTACTTTTGCACAACAATATACATGTAATTAAACACCACTTTCGTAGCTACATTACCCAACAAAATTCAAATTACAATTTAACATCATCAAGCATCATATCCATTATAAATGTTTCATTATCAATTAACAAATAAACTATAATATTTGAAATATTATCCAAAGCACATTACATCACTTTTACAGCAACTGTATTAAAAAAAATCCAAAATATACCAGCATGTAAACATCACTTTTGCATCCACAATGTGCAACAAAATCTATATTACAATCCAAAAGACTCCACACAAACACCACATAAAGAATCTTTTATTCACTAGTTAGAAGTTTACTTTCAAAGTTATCTTTCTTACATTGCTAAAGTAATAGTTGTTAAAAATTCATATATTGAATTCCTCTAGAAGTCATCCAAGACTCCAAATAAGGCATCGTAGTGGCATGTGGAAGGAGTGGCTGTGTTTTTATATTGTAAAGTAAATAACCAAATTATTTCTATTAGAATTTATAATAACTAAACATAAAGCCCTAAAATACCAAACTCCACGTACAAAGTGATGATCGTGGTAAACAATAGATGAGTAGCATCCCAAGTACCTACAGAAAATATTAAATTACAAAAGAAAATGTATAGCTATAATACAAATTAACTCTAATGAATTAAAGGATAGGATAAATAGTTCTCTTTACTATAGTGCTCTCTTGTACAGTTGTACTAGATACCAGTAACTACTTCAAAAAATGGAATGTTCCTTTGTGATTTCTATAAATTGTAGAAAATAAATTGAATATAAATAGACAACTGACAATTCGACTCAAATGACTCTAACGCATAAAGTTCCTCAACACTAATGATTATGGTATAACTTTACTTTTCTTTTATTTATATATTTTCAATGGAATGTTTCCGTGTGGTTCTTGTAAATTATAATAAAATAAATTAAAATTAAATAGACAAATGACATTTCAACTCGAATGACTCTATTGCATGAAATTACCTCAACATTTATGCGTGAGGGTACCACTTTCTTTATCTTTTGTTTACCTTTCTTACAAATAGTTTACTTTTTCCTCTTGCAAAGCAAACAACCTTATTTCAAGTTGCTACTGGATCAAGCATGTTTGCAGAATTTTCGATATTGACAGTACCACTTTTGTGCCAAATTATAGTTGGCTAGTTGGCTCTAGAACTTACTTTTTCTTCTGGTAATGTCTTCAATGTGTTCTTGTCCAATACAAAATCATATTACAACTTTCTACACATCCTAAACCAATGCTTGCAGCCTCAATAAAAAGAAGTCAATATTTTTTTGTATGGCTTCTATTCTTTTATGGAAATCCTTTCAAACATCTTTCCGCCATCTTTGTAGGATGTACTTTTTTTAAAGTATGAAAATTTTATTTTGAGTCAAGACTGCAACTGAATGTCTACAAACAATTCCTCTAAATTTAAGCATTGAAAACTACATCTAACTTCACCGAAGTCTTTTTTAAAAACAACTTTAAATGAAGTCATTTTTTAACCTCTCCAATAGTGATAATTTCGCTAACTACATAGTCTTTTCCCACGTACTCAAAGTGTATGACTACACATCAACCCAACTAACTCGTTTTGAAATTCTTTAAAGTTGGATAACGTGTACACCTCTTGAACTTGTTTTTCCATCTAAAAAATAGTTACACAAGGAATATGTTGGAAAAAAGATCTTTCATCTGTGAAAGATTCTTTTTCAACTTTCTTTTTCAGTGCATTGTCATATTGCTCAACAAATTGCTTCGATGACATTTTTAAGTTAACAAATCCATAAAAAAAACCATTCATATTCTCACTATGTCGAATGGTTGGCATTCTTGCCCAAAAGCTATCTTAAAAAAAAAACAGAATACCCAACAATGCATATGATCGTATAAATCACTTAACCATTTACTACCACCCAAATCAAATTTCACAAGCTATACAAAAGAAATAGAATTATATTCATTGTAGTCACCTAACTTCTCAGGACCTTCTTAACTATGTACTATAAACATCATCGATACCTAGTGTTAGGCAAATTGCCTCAACAACCTTTTTCATTGTTTTGATGGTGATCCTAATAAAAGTAATTGGGGACATGCATACTAACCACGTTTTAAATAACTATCTAAATGTCTCAGTGTCCTCATATGAATTCAATCTACATCCTAGCAAAATATATTGACCATGATGAGTAACTCCAATAAATATGGCAAATGGCATGTTATACTTGTTTGTTGAAGCAGTGTCAAATATAATAACATCTCTAAAATGTTTATAGGTTGCCTGCTCCTCGGATCTGCCCAAAAAACCCTCCTAATCAATTTTCCTCGTTTAAGAAAAACCCTTTATAATTTGATTGCACTTTTGAAAAATAAATATGAATTGCAATAACATCTCCTTCCTCAAGTTGCAATCACCTCATCTTGTTAATAAAATTTCTACACTCTCTTTCTAAGAATGAGATGTTGTCATGTCCAACAATCTTCAACAACACAAGAGTTGTAATTTTCTTTTTACTCTAATTCTTGGTCGATCATTATTTATAACATGTCTTATTAGTCATGGATCAATAAACCGATTGCATCAAAAATACTCAGTCTTACTCGAACTCACTCCATGATTATTCTCAAGATCCAAAGTTCGAACTTCCATTTTCTTTCTTTGTTTACATCACCTCCAACTCTAGCTTGGCAATTCAATTTTTCCAATAGGCTGAGGCTTCAAGATACTAGTAGACGTGCTTTTAGCACTACCATTTCACCCACAAACAAATGTTACATATCTTACAATCCCATCAATCCCTTTCCCACAAGTTCTCATTTCTAAACGTAGTTACTGTTGTCATTTTGGTCTTCTTAGCCTGTCAGATGCTTGATAGATCTATCATTACTCTTTTAAAAGCCTACCTTTGCTTGTCCCAATATTGGAGTTCCTTATCACGAATAGTAAGCAATCCAAAACTTCTTCTATGGATTCAAAAAACAAAAAGGATTATCACACAATTTTTTTTTTTGGGTTCAAATGAGCAGAATATTATTTTATTAATAAAGAGACAATTACAATTTTTTCGATTTTTTTATTAAAAAACATTAAATTAATTTCGTGGACTAACTCTTCAGTGCAAACTCGGGCTACAATAAGTTTATGGGCCTTGACCCAGCCTTGGCTACAAGGCCACTAGCGTTTCAACGAACTCATTTTGTCTACCTCACACTATCGTTCCATTGATGTCTTCCCCTTATCTTCAATCACACCTCTGCCCTAAAACTTCTCCATTTTCCATGACTCACCACTTCCTTTTACACACTTCACTCATCGCTCGATCCTCTTCCTCTACATTCTCCACCCTCTCATGCTCGTTCAAACCCCACAAAATCCCCATTATAACAAACAATCCAAAAACAATACCGGCAACTGACAGAGTCATAGACTTTGGCAAATACAAAGGCAAAATGCTAGGCACGCTCCCTTCAAGTTACCTTAAATGGGTGTCCAAAAACCTTCGTGCCCAAGACTTTGAACATTGGGCTATGCTAGCTGACCAAGTACTTCAAGACCCTGTTTACAAAGACAGAATAGAATGGGAGTTTGCTGAAAATGTGTTGACTGGAAATAGTAATGATGTTAACAAAAACAAGAACATGGCAACAAATGAGAGTTCAGTTTCTCGTTTGTTGGAGTTGAGTCAAAGGTTTGGTTGGGATAATGAAGATAGAGTTGGGTGGAGTAAGCTTAATTTTGAGCTTTTGGGGACTAGCAAAGGTGGAAGGATTCCAAGAATCTCGGAGAGGAAAGTAGCGAAAGAGACGTTGAAAGTGCAGAAAAAAGAGAGATTTGGTGGGCTGTTGTTATCAGAGAGTGAAGAGAGGAGGAGGGAGCGGAGAATGAGGGTCAAGGAGAAGGTTAGTGGGGTTAAAATTGGAAATGGGAATGGTGATGGTAATGGCGGTGGTGGTGGTGGTGGTGGTGGTGCTGGGTCGAGTCTCAGAAGTGAGAAGAGAGATCAAGATTTGACTGTGGAGATTCACAATCCTTTTCCAGGAAGGGAAGCACTTTTGAAGAAAGTGATGAGTAGGAAGAGATTCTTGTGAAAAATTCTGAAACTGTATTGGCTAATACTAATTTTGATCAGAAAATTTTGCTATTGTTACTCCGTTCTTCTATAAGATTGTAAATTTTCCCCACTTGTTGTTATTACTCTGTAACAGATTTAGTTTTGTAACGCTGAAGATAATAGCTTTTTAGAACAGAGCTACAAAATGAACAAATTCAAACTTGAAATGAATACTTTCCCACTCAAACTAATTACCATCTACATAGTTCAAAAAACTCTTTAAAGATTGCTTTTTCCTCAACTGAATAAACAAGTATGCAAAAGGAAATAACATTTCTTTGTTTTTGCACATTTGACTTCGGATCAGGTAACTGCATGCTGTCAATTCTGTTTGTACGATGCAGCTAATAAAAGAATTGTTTTCCCAGAGCAAATGTCAAAAATATTGAACTCCAGTTAAGAAATCATCTGCAGCCAAACGATAAAGCTCAAGATGGGAAAATGAAGAGGGTACTAAGCTTTGACAAATAGTTAGAATCCAAGTCCCCTTGAACTTTTCTGCGCCCACTATTCCAGGAAAGCTTATAAAATATAAAATTCCTGAAGTTCATCAGCTGAATTTGGTACAATCACAGATTGAAGGTAATCCCAAAACAGGCACAAACTTTGGATGGGTTTCACCTCCAGGCCAACCAATGCCATCTCAAGCAGGGCTCTGATTATTCTTCAAGCTGCCTGAGTCCAACGTCATTGTATTTTACAGCTTACTACAACTTGCGTCTGGACAACAATAACTGCAGTATCTTCGCACTGAACAAAGTTTGGTTTGAAGAAGAAATTTTCCCTGCAAGACCAGATACCATTATGCTTTTGAAAAATTGACAGGAAACAGTTTCTACCATCTATGCAAATCATGAGCAAAAGTTTACATTAACTGGTCTAACAGACCATACTTAGACCTCTATTATGAGCTTCATTACCAGATTTAGGTGTAACCACCCATCCTAGTAATCCTATCCCAGGGAAAAAAAATGATGCAAAGAGTCAGACCATAACAAAAATGTGAAAATAATGACAACAGAAAAACAACTAAGGCTGTTGAAGTACCAGTAGCTAGTACCCTAGCTGTAATCAGTAAAAAACCCTGAAGTCTCAGGAGCTCCAACACTTCCGATGTGGAATCAAGATTGGCAAGGCCAACTAACTCCACCCATTCACATTAAGTAGCTAGAGGTTGGCTGGCCCTTTTGAGCTTCACTTGCCCACAGCACAGTCTGCGAAGCAGGATTGAAACAAAGAGATTCAGTGCATGTAAAAACTGAATAAACACCAAGCTCTGCATCTTACCTATTAGACCAAGCTCGCAACCAGTAATTTGTTGCATCTCACTATTGGCAGCCATATCTCCATTATGCACTCCACATGCTGTTGCAAGCATGTGAAAATCTAGAGCAGTGGTATATATCTTAACCTTGGGAAGCTTGAAAGCACAAAAATGTGAACCAGGAGAATATTGATCATCCATAATGATGTCAATATGATACAATTACAAAATTCATTTCTCCCATCTCTTGCACGATCAAAAGAAGATGTTCTTCAAATAAATTCTAGTTCAACACCAAGATGAACAACTTATTAAGACAGTGGCTTTTCAACATGGCTCCAAAAGCAAAATCTTCTTCTTTGAAGACTGCAGAAAGCTGTATCCGGGAGTCTTTCTTAAACTTCTCTCTTCCATTAGCTTCCGTGTTTTCCGTGCACTATCCCATGCACCAGCTGCAGTATATATGTTTGATAAAACAACATAGTTAACTGACTTCTCAGGTTCCATTTCAAAAAGATTCCTGGCAGCTAATTCTCCAAGAGATGTATTGCCATAAATACTACATGCCCCAAGTATGGCACTCCAAAGTGATGCAGTAGGCTTAATGTTCATCTGACGTATCATATTATAAGCTGGTTCTAACTGACCTCTGCGTGCAAACAGATCCACTACGCAAGAAAAATGCTCAGCCCGGGGTAAGATTCTATATTTGTTAATCATATCAGTGAATAACTCCCATCCTTCACATGTCAATCCAGTGTGACTACAAGCAAATAGCAAAGACAAGAATGTAACATCGTTCGGTACCATTCCTTCATGTTTCATTTTCTTATATAGTTCAATGGCTTCATGTCCATAGCCATGCTTCGCATATCCAGCGATCAAGGATGTCCACGAAATCACATTCTTGTCCCCCATTTCATCAAAAGCATGGTTAGCATCCACAATTTCTCCAGATTTTGTATACATATCTATGAGAGCATTTCCAACAGCTGCATCATAGCTTGACTGATATTTGAAAGCAAAAGCATGGATTTGTCTTCCCAAGTTCAGTGATGCCACATTGGCACATATGCTAAGCATAAGACATAATATAACATCGTCAATTCCCATTTTCTTAAGAACCATGTCTTTGAAAAGATCAAAAGCCTCTTTGCTATGGTTATCATCACGAGCAAAGCCACTGATCAGTGCAGTGCAGGATATAATATCTGCCTTTAGCATGCTTCTGTATAAGTGATAAGCACTTCTTATACTTCCATGTTTTGCATATACATCAATTAGTGATCCAGTCAGTTTATTAGATGACTCCAAACCTAATTTGACGATCAAATCATGAATTTGGCTGATCTTCATAAGTTCAATACCTCCAACAGAAGCTCTTAAAATACTCCCCAAGGTGAAGCAATCAGGTTTCATCCCTATAAAATTTTAGCAGTGAAACGGCAACATAGAGAATAATTTCATAAAAATATACCCTCAAATATGTCAAGCACAAAACAGGATAGAGTTTCCCAAGGAAAAAAAATGGAGTAAAAGAAAATGTGGGGAAAAGACACACTAATATAAAATAAATTTCAAAAGGATTTCATGCATCATCAAGGATGTCAGTAATATTTTCAATAGGGACTAAGAGTTGGTGGAAAAATACATATGGTAAACTTCAGAGTAAATAATCCATGCTTTTGTAGTGGCGAAATAAGGAAATTATCATATTCACAATTTGGTAGTTAAAAAAAGAAGAAAAGAAAGAACAATGAGAGAAGACGTCCGTGAGTTCAAATCATGCAGTAATCAATGATCTTCCTCAAAGCAGAATCAATTTATAGTAACATGAAACAGGTACCCCTAGATGCACATGTTCACAGATACAAAAAAGATAAGGTCTCATAGTAACCATATGCTTCTAAGGTACGGAATTATCTCTATCTTCCATGAAATAAGAATTTTCTTAAAAACAAGCATAAGAACTCCTCAAAACACACCGTCATCACTATAACTAAACTTTCAGGATTCTGGCATTTAATTTGGCATAAAAAAATTAAAAATCTTATAATAGTGAATGAATTCTTGTTGGACAAATGAATTCAAAAGGTTCAATACCAACAGGAACAATACCTTGTCTCATCATTGATCGGAACAACCAAAATGAATCATCGTTAAAACCTTGCATAGCAAGTCCACCAATCATGGCATTCCACGAAACCACATCCTTCCTTTCTATTCTCTCAAACAAAATCCACGCATCCTCAATCCATCCACACTTGGCATACAAGTCAAGCAACGCGCTCTTGACAAACAAGTTCTCCACAAACCTTCCTTTTTGAATACCCCCTTGTATCATTCTCCCACCCTGCAGCCACCTCATCCTTGCACACGCCCTCAACGCGCTACTATAAGTGAACTGATTAGCCCTAACACCAGCTCTAAGCATTGCCGAAAACACAAACAAAGCATTCTCATCATATACGTTCTGGGCATACCCAGAAATCATTGCTGTCCACGACACAACATTTCTTTCAGGCATTCTATCAAACGCTTTACGCGCTGATACTACGTCGCCGACTTTTGTGTAAAAGATTATCACTTTGGTGCTTAAATGCAAATTGGATTCATACCCATTTGTTATAATGTGGGCGTGAATCAAATGAGCTTGTCTTTCAGCACTTTTGTCGATGCAGAACTGTAGTAACGACATGTACGTAGAAGGGTCTAAGAGGGTATCAGGGCATGAAAGACTAAATTTTAGAGCCTGTTTTAGTTGCCCAGTTTTGAAATTTGCACGTACAATGTTCATGATGCATTTTTTTTTTTTTGCCGTTTTTGTGTTTATTACTTTTAATAAGTAATATTTGTCATGAAATTGCACTTTTTTATTTTTTCTTTTGGAGATTTGAAACGAAAATGCAAGGCCTATTGGACGTTCTGCTGGGGGTCTTGATTAAATGTATCAAATCTAAATAGCAGCTTCAGTCTCTTTATTTGAATAATACCAGTTGGGTACATAAACAACACTTTCTAATTTTTAAGGAATTTTTCTTTATTAAAGTTGTTACACTTAGAGATGGTAAAATGGGTCATCGGATTGTATTTATGTCGTGTCAATTTTGTATCGTGTCAAATTAATATCAAATTTAGTTCAACCCAAACTCAATCCATTTAAAAATCGTGTAAAAATATTAAGATTTAAACCCAATACAGAAAAATAATCGAGTTACCCAATAATCCACTTAATATCTATATATTTAACAAAAGTTACATTAAATATTTACACATTGTCATACATATGTATATACATACATACATACATACATATATACATGCATAATTTATCGATATTATAAAATATACATATTTACCAAAATATTACACATTTACACTATTGAGGTTTTAATTATATATATAATATATAATATTAATATTATAAAATATACATATCTACCAATATTTTATACATTTATACTATTGACACTCTAAATGTATTTAAAATTATAAATAAAATACAGTAGTTATATCCATCCTTTTAAAGAATATAAATAAAAGAGAAAATCATCTCTAATATTTGAGTTTTGATGACAAAAACCTGTAAATTATTTTAAAATAAAAATACAATCGGGTCATTGTTCGGGTAAATGGGTCAAGAATTTTAACTCTAACCCGACACGAAAAAAATTGTGTCGATCCGGACCCAACCCATTTAATAATCGAATTAAATTCAACGACTCATACCCATTTATTTGTGTCATGTTCGTGTCTGGTAATCAGGTCGTGTCGAATTTTGTCAGTTCTAGTTACACTCTACAAAACTCTCAAAATTCTGTAAATAAGACCAGGATCCGGTGCTCAACTGAGCTTGTATTGAGCACCATATCAATGATCAACAATTGCTTAGGGCTCACAAAATACAATTATTGACCATTGATTTGGTCTTAAGCACAAACTCAGCTGAACACCGGATCCATTTCCCTAGAAGTCAGCATGGCTCAGAAACTTGTATCAGTTATATCTCCTATAATCCACTTCCAGTAAGAAATCTTTTATTTTTAATATGGCAGAGATCAAGTTAAAAGTGAGAAATTATAAATCTTAGTTTCTTTGTTGAAATTTTTTTAATAATATGAATAAGCAGTTTTCAAAACATACAATGTCAAAAATAACAAGATAATTGACTTAGGAAATTTTCCAACCATACATGAAAATCAGAGCAACAAAAAAAAGTAATAGTAAAAATTAACTAAAAGCATCCAATACTCGGTTACAATTTACAATCTATTGAGATATGATAAATCTGAAAATTTTGCTTTAATGTTAGTAAGTGTTGAACTTCAGAAATAAGGTAGAAAAGCGTAATATTTTGTTGGCCTAAAATAAGTTAAATAATACATAATGAGTTCGACTCAACCATTATTGAACATAAACTAATCTCTATAACAAGTTATAAACTTTAGGTAAATCTAGTTGTGGGATTACCCTATTTCATACAAATTTGAGCAGTACAAAATTTCAGTTTAGAGACTTATTTGATATAAATGGAAAACTTATGCTTACTCCAGAAATCATAAACAAAATAGGGATCCAGATGTTATTTTATTGTTCATTGATTTTTCTATTGAAAGAAATGACAATTTGGTGGGATATTCGTATCAACTATTTGTTTAAATTCACCCCATTTTAAAAAATATTTACAATATTTTATATAATTAATCAATTAAATTCTTTTTATAATTTTTTAAAGATTTCTTTAACCATCTTGATTTTTAAAGTTGTTTTAATATAAATTTTACTTGACTATTTTATCTTTAAACATAAAATGAAGCAACTGCTCTAATAGATAGGTGTTTTTATATCTAATAGTTTATGTATTTAATTTTGTGAACTACAAACTAATTTTTTAAAAATGAAATCTAATAATTTTTAATACTTTACATAAAGTGACATAAATTTGATTGCCCGATAATTTACATGAATATTATACCATAAATAATTTTTAACTTAATTAAAAATTAATAATCATACTAACAAAGTAGAATTAACACATCATTTAGAAACAATTAACTTTCTATATAATTTTAAAAAATATTAAAGTTAAAGTAATTTTGTTATACTTTTACCTTATAATGGCAAAATAATTAATTTAAATTTAGGTTAAAATAATCTTATTAAAAATGTGGTAAAAAAGTAATCTTATTAATAAAATATAATAAAAAATTTAAGTCAGAAAAATTAAATTACGTTGAATTTAATTAATTTAGTTACTAAAATTTTTCTTTATTTGAAAATTTTAAATTAATGCGATTTTTTTAACTATTTCTAAATTGGGATTCATTTAATAAAGGCTTAATTTAATGGCCTCACGTGGTGATTACATCACATAACCTCCAAGGCTTCAACTAACACCCTCTCCTCTGTCTCACTCTATCAAGTTTCACGAACTGTCTTTGAAGTGTCAGCTCAAAACTGAAACAGGGAGCTTTTTGTCAGGTCAGTAGAATTGCAGTTTTCCATTTATTACTTCATTTAATCTGTTAAATATTGATGGGTATGGATTGAATTCATCTTCTATTACTTTGTTGAACTCTTGCCATAATTTAGCAAAACAAGAAAAAGAAACTATGTTATTGGGTTATAATTTTGCTGAATTTAGATAGCTAAGGATAAAATGCAACGTGGCTTTGTTTCTCTTTTCTTTTGAAGTTGTTTTTGGTGATTATTTTGATAATTTACGGCTTCTTTTAATGAAATTTAACATGGGTTTGGTGTCTTGCCGTCTGTGGGTGTATATAACTTGTAGACTTTCCATTAGTTTCTCATTAACTTGACGAGCTTCTTGATGATATATGCCTGTATTAGTGTTCTCCTCATTCACAGTTTCAATCCGAGAGTTCTCATTGAATTGTATGGGTTTTTTTTTTCTTAAAAGAAAATTAATATTAAATGATATATGAAAATGGGTACCTTGAATATTTGAATGTGTAGCTAAGAGAATCTTAAACCCCAACGGCTTAGTGTCTCACACTAATCATTATACTCTTTTCTGCCGTTTTGAGCTATTTCGTGTTCAATATTGCTATCTTGTTACATTATGAAGCTTTCTACTTGCACTATTATAGAGCATTTTTGCCTGTGAATCATCATCTTTTTATGGTTGGTTTCATCTTTCAATCCCTCCTTATTTTGTAAAAAGTACCAATCCATTGTTCCTCAAATTCCTTGTCAAAGCATTTCACTTTCTGCTTTTAGTCTACATATTTTTATTTTTATTTCTTTGGTGCACAATAGAATAAGTTGCTTCTTTTAGGTCTAGCGATTTGTTTTCTTACTTTTGACAAGCTGTGGTTAAAATATTTTCCATATTGTTTCTTAAGGAGCTTGTGGAAACCCTGTTTTCCAATTTGTCATTCTCACACCCGTTGTGCTTAAATTTCAATCATTTTTTTGAAATTAAATTTTTTGATAAAATTGATACATCAAAATTGCATTCTTAAAAATCTACATACAATTTACCATTATATTGGGCCAGAACTGGTATTGCAATAAAATAGATGCCATAAAATTAATGTGAGGCGTATAATGGAGTCTTAAACTTGAACCATACTTCAGAAAAATGACTCCAATTTTCTGCGAACCAATATTGTTGTGGTTGTTTCAGAGTGATTAATTGGTTGCAGAGTGTGCGTTTATTGCTTTTGCAGCGATTGGCCCAATGGACTTCTGGTGATCATAGTGCGTCTTACATTGTTTCCTGAGAGGACGTTCGTTACCAAGTAAAAAATTGTATACTATTGTTGAATGGAAAATCTTCTATCTTAGTTGAGGATAATTGGTCTGACATGGATTGATGGAATAGCTGTCATGTTGCAACCTAAAAACATGGAAATGTATTATTCAGCCAGAAATTTCTTTCTGAAAGGCTTGTAAAGTTCTCAGATATTAGTCTACTTATATTATCAATTTTAATAAATTATGCAAACAAAAGGCTTTTAGTTATCCTGTATTGGTTAGCCATCAATGTGGAAACTAAAATCTTCGTTGTCTTGTGTCATGTATAAAATTCTTGTAACAAGGTAATAACATTTCTTTATTTCTCTTTGATGTTTTGAACTTTCAGCTTCAATGACTATTCATTCCACAATTATTTTTTTGTTATGTTGTTTCCTCTTCTCTTTGTTTCTTCAAAAAATAACTGCAAACATTTGGCGATTGCTATGCAGAATTGGAATGACAGATAGGATTGGTCATGACACTTTAACATTAGCTGATGGCTCTATAGGAAAGCTTCCTGATCATCTCCTGATAGAAATTTTCATCCGAGTGCCTGTTTCAGAGTGGGCTGAAATCTCTTGTGTGAAAAAGCAATGGGCCAATATGTTTCGAGGAGAATGCTTGTGGCAAGCTGCTCTTGCCAGGACTTTTCCCCAAGCTGCCCAAGCTAAAAGGTGGCCTGGTCCTATCCCTAGAGGGTCAAGCAGAAGGTACAATCTAATGACTTCTTCCTTCTGCCCTTTTGTTCCTTTTGATCTTCCCCCTCCACCCCGAAAATCAACACCCCCAGCTTCTTAATCAGAGAAATTTGTTCCATCATTCAAGAATGTGCACTCTGGGTACTTGTTACTACATATGAAATGAATTCTTCATAATTAAACAAAGGGATAAGAACATACAGGTTCCGGGCAGTTTATACTATATTTATGTGGACATATGACACAAACTGGGATTTCAATATATGTATTTCAGAATTTGTCTTCTCTTTTTTAATTTTCCATTTTGATTTTAGTGCCGTTCTAAGTCCTACATACTATTTTCAGGAGATACATAGCTTTACAAGTTAGTAAACAGATATTTTCCCTGGATGGTGAGATGGACGAGATTGTAGGCCATGCTTATTTGTTTCTGAAAGAGCAGCTTGAACTCTCAACCATGCCGCCTCCTTCAGGAGTGCTCCATGGGACAATTATTGGTATGTTCTCCACTTTCTTTTTCCTCTTTTTCCTCTTTTTCTTGCTTGCAATCATTGGTATTTATGATACCTTTTGCTTCTGTGTCATTATATTTGTGATTGAGGAATCTTTTGTTCTGAAGAGTTCTCAAAGCTTAAGCATTCTCAGTAATGATATTCCTTTGGGTATTGGCAGATCAATTTATTGCTTGTGGCAAATCAAGAGACACAGCACATGAGCTTGCTTCACAAATCTGGTTGGCTGTTATTGACAATTTGGAGGAAAATGAGCAAACATTTCTCCTTCTTAAACGTCTTGCACTGGAAGGCGATGTAAGCTGCCATTTTGAAACCCTCTTTATTAGTTACCTGTTTCTTAAGACTTACTGAAACTATATGGAAACTAACTGATAGTCATTTAAACATCCGTGATGCATGCAATTGTAAGTTTAGTGCTGAATCTGGACAGCCACAGAAATGACAAAAGAAAGGCCCTTTGCTATGCTTTACCAAAGAAAGGATCTAAGATAGAGCGACTTTGCTTAGGTTTCTTCCTTTTTGATGACAACTACCTGCAACTTCATATAACAAAAACCATGGGAGAAATTTATTCGACTTTCTCCAAGGTTTGACTTACTTACCTGTGGACTTCTCTGGTTTAGAAAATAGGACCTAACAAAAACCATAGGACCTAAGAAAGGCCCTTTGTTGTGCTTGACTGAAGAAAGGACCTAAGAAAGAGCGATTTTACTTAGGTTTCTTCCCCTTTGATCACAACTACCTGCAACTTCATATAACAAAAACCATTGGAGAAATTTATTTCTCCAAGGTTTTTAGGTTTTTATTTCTTACCTGTGGTCTTCTCTGGTTTATAAAATTGGCAACACCTTCTTTTGCATTCAAAAATTTTCACTAACTTCTCTTAAAAATTTTTAAGGATCTCTCATGAAGTTACAGACAAGGCAGAACTTTTCCTTCTTTCAAAACCATGGTATCAGCCTGTAATTAAAACCCAAAATCTGGGAAGGCAATTCAAACTCTACTTTTTGTTTATTTTATCTAGAGATTAGACGAGCAATGAACTTTTCATAATTGAAAACATATGTGATTTCCAGTAATGCCTGCTTCCTAGAGCATGTTCAAAAGAAAAAACAGATTTCATACTTGTTCCAATGCTTCTATGTTATATGCAGGTCTTTCTTCCATATCCATACTCAAGATCAATGCAAGTGCAATGGAGAGTGTTTGAGAAGCTTTTCACAGATTTTCGTGACTGCTTCAATCAAGTGGATTACTATGATGTATTGGCATGCGCAAAGAACAAGTTTCAGCCAATACCATCTTTATGGTTAGGTTACTAGTCTGCATTAAATTGTGCACATACAACAACACAAGCATTTGTATATATGATTATAGGTCTTCCACAGACTGCAGCTCTGCAACATGGCAGTAGCATAATGGAGTGGAGAACTTTTCTCCCTCCCTTGAGAAAAAGAAACTGTATATGTCCGCTATTAATCAATGAATGATTGGGGAAGTTCCCCAAAAAGTTGTGGCTGTGCTCATAAGCTCCCGCAACTGATACCCATGTAGCCTTTTCCTCATCTTTGTAGAATAAAAATACCTTTCCTGTTTGAACTTTTGGAGGTTTGTAGAAACTGTAAAAATGCATCAGTTTTGCTGAATCTTTTTTTACACCTGAGGAGAGCACTAAAGCTGAATTCTAATAAGCAATACTGCGGACTAATTTGATTTTGATACAGGGGAGCTGAGTTCTTGCAGTTTATGCGGTCTCTGGTAGGGGTGGGCATTTTCGGGTTAGGGTCGGGTTCGGATCAACCCGATCGGGTTTTGGGTTGGTCGGGTTGGATAAAAATCGATCCGAACTCCATCCGAACTTATAACCCGATCTGATCTGATCCGATCCGAATTAAATTCGGATCAGATCGGATTGGGTTAAAAAATCGGGTTGAGTTCGGATCGGATCGGATGCGGGTTAATTCGGGTTCGGATTAATTTCGGGTTATTCGGATGAATTTGGGTTAATGCGGGTCGGGTGTAATCGGATCGGATTCGGGTTAATGTGGTTCGGGTTAAATTCGGGTTATTCAGGTCGGGTGTAATTGGATCGGATTCGGGTTAAATTTTTTTTTTTCTTGTTTTTGGAAATTGGATTTCCGATTTCCAATTTCTCATTCTCCGTCTGAGTCCTTCAATTTCAGTTTGATCATTTTGGCTTATGTTGTCAGTTGAATTGATTAAAATCAATACAATCTTGGAATATGTATGAATTGATTAAAAAAATACCCAATCGTCTATATTTGCTGAATTATTTTTCATTTTTATATATGGCAATAAGGTAGGTTTTGGTTATATATGAGTAGATATTTCATTTGACCCAAAAAAAAGATAAATAAATAGAGGGTAATTCAATGAAACAGACTACGGAATCCAAGTTCGGAGAAATCAAAATTTCAATGGTAACATCACATAATAAAAATGTGAATAATTTGGCCATATTTATCAAGCAAGCTGCTGCAAAAAGCGTGGCAACAAAAATAAGCAAAACAAAACAAAGCAGCAAGCCACAGCATTGTTTCAGTTTCAGAAAGCATCAGCAGTCAGCACACACAAAATTGGCCGGCCAGGGAGCTGTACTACAATACAACTGCAACACAAATTGTACAGGCTGATTCCAAGACAAATAAAGAAATATGACACAAAAATAAAAACAATTGCAATATCATCATCCAAAATTTCTCAACAATCATGTAGGAAAAAATAACAATCATTCTAGAATTTATATAGAACCAAAGCAAAGAAAAAGATTAATATTTTTATAAAATTAAAAGACCCAAAATAATACCACGCTAAAATTTATCTTGTCCTCATTCATTCATCCATTCATTGCAACCAACAAAAAAAGAAAACTACTATAGAATTAAATTCAGATGATTCAAAATTAAAAATTAACACAAAGCATAACATTAAAATTAACACAAAGTTTAAATTTAATAGTCTCCATCCAAAGCGCAATGTCCAATTCTAAAATCTAAACATTAATCTTCAGAACACAAAATTAAACATAATTAAATAGTTTCCATTTTTCAAAACACAAATGACAGAGTTCCAAAATCCAAAACCTAACAAAGTTTAAATGTAGATCTTGATCAACTTCCTCCACGGCTCCGCCGTTCCTCGCAAGCACTTTGACAACTTTTAACTTCAATTTCTTCTACTCCAAGTTGAAGAATTGAAGCATATATCCCCTAGGGAAAAATTGAAAAAATAAATAAATAATAGATAACCGTTTAACTACTTTCTTTAAGCTGCATTACAAATAAAGGGACATTAAACACAAACACATATGCCCAATTCATGTGTGTACTTGATTAAATATAAGAAAAAAATTAAATCAATTGTGGCTTATTTCATGGCATTCATCATCAAGTAAATTTAATAATAATCATAATTCCTAAGTAATACCATTCTAACAATTTCAATGTGTCTAAAATAAATGAAACAATTATAATACTACAATTTGAATTAAAACTATAACAACTATTGTCTATTATTATAGTGTAAATTACAACCTAAACATATAATATGAAATTATAAATAATAATATATATTAAGAATTACCTTTCAAATATCCATAACACCCATATCAGCGATCACTGTTTCCACCGTTGAAGCTTGTGATCTTACAAACTCTTTAAAATGTCAAAAAAAAAAAAAAGAAATTAGTAAGTAACTTAAGTACATGTAGATGCTATTTATAAAGCTATAATACATCTTAAATTTATAAAGTATGAGAGAAATATTACCTTTTTGTAGCTCCATATGAAATATCTGCTCTTTAATATCTTCCTGAAGGTTGTATACAGGATTAGCGAAAAGTTTAGCTTGTAACCAATTTTCGGTACTTATCAATGCCTCAACCATACAAGGGGTCAAAGAACTCCGATATTCGTCAATGACGCGATGGCCTGTGCTAAAGGCAGATTCAGATGCCACTGTAGAAACAGGAACAGCAAGGACATCCCTTGCAATTTTCTCTAATATCGGATACTTTGATCCATTAACCTTCCACCAAAGCAAAACATTGAGCTTAAGATTACTTGGATCTTCAACTGGGTCACTCAAATAACGTTCCATCTCAGATACTACTCTCTTGCCCTCATTCTGAACAAACACTTTCTGAGCATACCCAAAGAAAGGGCAAGAAACTCGGAAAATGTCATCATCATCACCACTAGGACCCTCCGGCAAACCAACCTCAGTTGTAAAATAAGGCGAATAACTTGCACCACCATAGCTGCCACTAGGAACACTCTCACTACACATCGATGGTGTGGAACTAGAGCACATTGCACTATATGCATCATAAAGCTCATTCAACAAATCTTTCACTGCTTTGGTCATTTCTTCAACTCTCCAACCATCACTGGCAAAAATGATCTCAAAAATATATTTGGAAAAATCTATTTTAGCTCGTGGATCAAGAATAGAGGCAACAATTAACATTTTATTTATTTTCCTTGAAGACTCCCAATATTTATCAAATTTTTCCCTCATTTGATAAGCCATAGCCACCACCCAAGGATCTCTACTTCCCTCTAATGCAGTCAATGAGCTCTCAATTAAGTCAATGGTATCATAACAAAGATTAGAAGTCACACTCAAAGAAGTAGAAAATAACAAAATGACATCATAAAATACCTTCAAAAACTTCACAATTCGCCCTGCACTCTCCCAATCCTCAGGTCCAGGCGGGCCCACCCTCTTAATGTTATTTTCTTTCTCCATAAAGTATGTCTTATACGGTTTATCCACCTCTGTCATTCTATCAAATGCTGCTTAAAACTTCAATGCAATCATCAGCATTAAATAGGTGGAATTCCACTTAGTAGGACAATCCAAAACAACCGTTCTATTTGGACATTTCACTTATTGAGTACACTGTTTAAATGCCTGTAGCCTTGTGGTGGAGGATCTCACATACTTCACAGCATTCCGGATGGCAGCAACGCTAGCATGCAATTCATTCAACCCCGAAACAACGATTAAGTTCAAAATATATGCACAACAACGCACATGTATATACTGACCCATCAATACAATTGCATCATCATTCCTCCATGCAAGCAATTGCATAGTCACATAATTAACAGCGACATCATTTATACTGGCATTATCAACAATTATTGCAAACAACCACTCTATCCCTCAATCTTGTAAATAAGCTACAATCTTTTTACCGATCGATTTCTCTCTATGATCTTCAATCACACTGAAACTAATAATCCTTATGTTCAAACACCAATCACTATCAATAAAATGAGCTGTGATCACCATATAACTCATGTTTTGAACAGAAGTCCATAAATCAGTGGTAAGAGACACTCGCTGTTTGTTGTTGCAAATCAAACTCTTCAACATTGTCTTTTCTTCCAAAAATAAATCCATAACATCCCACCAACAGTTCTCCGAGATGGCATAACAAACTGTGGAATGACTACACTACAGAAATGCTTGAACCCTTTGTTATCCACAGAACTAAGTGATAATTCACCCATAATGATCATTTTGGTGACTGTCCTTCTACAAGCGTCTTGACTCCACCCTTTAGCCAAAACCATATTACTTGCATTTCCTTCCCCACCCTCAGTTGTCAAGTTTTGTTGACTCCCCTCTTGTTGTTCCCGGAATGTCTTGTATGCAAGGCAAGCTAATATATGATTTCTCATATTTGTATCCCATCACGCCTTGAATGACATTGATATTGTCTACCACAATAGTTGCACTTACATTTGTTTGGATTGTCCTCAAGTAAAGTAAAATGATTCCACGTTGCAGATCTTTTCTTCATCGCTGGTCTTTTCCGCTTTGCCTTATGAGTTCCTTCCATTTGAACACTTTGATTGATTGTCATCATCACTCATTGAATTCGATCTTGAGTGTCCAGACATCTAAACATATAAATAAATAATTATTAATCATTAATTCATAAATTAAAACACAAAAGACTTTTAAAAAATCTACGTAATAGTTAGTATTACAAATTGATTTAAATTATTGTTAATTTAATTTTATAAAACTTTTTGAAATCGATATTTCCAATTTCCCACCATAATGTTTATATATGATCAAGAATTCAAGATGCATATTCCATAAAAGAAAACCAAGAAATTAATGTAATTATTTAATTTATAATATCTAATTATCCATTGGCCAAAATAATAAAATATTTTAATTACATATCTGTATCTTAAATTCTTAATTCTTATTATGCCCACATTATATGTACTTAACCACTTAATATTTACTTATTGGTTAATGGTTATCATGCAATTAATTAAATTGGTTAATTTTTTGTTGAAGTTGAAACTATTGTACAAAACTACAAATACACATATCATATGACATATATAATTATAATTATATTGTAACATAATATTTAATTTTAACTTTTAATCTAACATTACCATTCATACATAAAATCAATTATTAATTAATAACATAAAATTAATGCCCAAGTATTTTCATTTTATTGATAAAATTTAACAATATATAATTATATATAATTAACATACAAAGTTACAATTAACAATTCTCATATAACATATAAAAAATAACAATTATAATTAATCATTATTCATTAATGCATATATAATTATATATTAGATATACGGTATACCATCACTTTAAAGTCTTAAAGACTTAAACACTTCAAAAGCCGGATCTGCTTTTATTCGGTTCGGGCTTTAACTTCACAGTTCACACTTTCAGTCTTTCACAGCTTCACTTCAACTTCCAAAATCCAAAATCCAACTTCCAAAACAGAGGCTCAGCCGCTCAGAGACAGCCGTGACCTGTGACCCGTGAATGCCAATGGTGGAGACTCGAGTGGATTGGAGATTCGGAGGCAGCTTGCCGGCGCGTGGTTGCAGCATATCTGTAGATCGGGTCACGATCTTCGCGAATCAACTTCGGCTTCGGTTGGGGTCGTTCTCGGAAGTGGTTGCTGGGTGCATGTGGTGGCCAGTTGAAGCTTGATCAAGTAACTGTGCGTGTGTGTTTGTTTGGGGACTGTGGGTTACTGGGTCTGGGTAGTGGGTTGGTTGTGGCTACGGATGACAATTGGATTGATTCATAATGGATATCCACAATATCCATCCAAAAATTTTTGGATCTTAAAATGGATATTTTAAAATTATATCCAGATGGATATGGATGGATATGGATAATTATTTTTATCCAATGGATATCCGTTTAATCCAACACAAGTTTAAAAAATTTTAATTTTATAAAATTAAAAATTAAAAATATAATAAACAAACAATTATAAAAATATTATATTAACTAGTAAAAAATTTAAATTCCTCTTATATTAAAAACTAAATTTTTTAATTATCTTTTAATTTTTTAATTTATTTAATATTATTAATAATTATTATTTTATTTATTAATTTAATATTATAAATAGACTTCCACTGAAAAGTCGCCGGACCACCACCAGACTATCGCCGAAAGTTTGCCGGACCACCATCGGAATGTCGCCGGAACTTCGACGGACTCGCCGGAACTTCGCCGGAAGGTCGACGAAAATTCGCCGGACCACCGTCGGCTTCGCCGGAAAGTTACCGAACAGCCGCCACCAACCACCGCCATTTTATTTTATTATATATATTAATAAAAATAATTTAATAACCAAATATTAAATTTTAATTATTTTATATTTTATTTTTATATAATAAAAATAAAATATCTATAGATATCCATGGATCTCCATAATTTTATGGATAAAATCCATATCCATATCCAATATTAAATACTAGATATGGATATGGATATATCCATTATGGATAATTATGGATTTATGTTTGGATGGATATTATCCATCCATAATTAGATATTTGCCATCCCTAGCTGTGGCTGCTGCCTGCTTCTGCAGTTCTGCTTGTGGTAATGTGCTTGACGGCTTCAGTGAGTGGGGTGCTGGACCTGCTGGTTTGAGGGTTTCAATTCAGTGACTTGTGATTTGTGAACTACTGAACTGTGCGTGTGTTTGTTTTGTAAGTTGTAACTTTTGTTGTAGTTAATTTAGTGTAAATCTGTTTGTATTCCGTCTGTATTTTGTATTCAATTTCTGTTTCTGTTTCTGTAAAATTCTGTAAGTTGTGACTTTTGTTTCTGTATTGAGTGTATTCTGTATTTCTGTAACTCTGTTTCTGTATCGCATATTCGCATTCTGTTTTGTAACTTCTGTTAGTTCTGTTCTGTATTCAATAATAAAAAAAGGATGAAATTATCTCAACCCGATCGGGTTTTCGGATCGGGTCGGGTTTCACCAGATCGGGTTTTCGGATCGGGTTGAGACAATTTCACCCGATCAGGTTTTGTTGACCACCCGATCCGATCCAAATCCAAAAATTTTCGAATCGGATCGGGTCAGATCGGATCGGGTCGGTTTATTTGCCCACCCCTAGTCTCTGGTAGGTAAATGCTGTTCCTAAGGAGCCAAATAGTTGATTGAATCATTGTCTGTGTTTAGTATAAATTTATGTAAATTGCTTCATACTTTTTCAAGTTTAACTATGTACTGATTTTTTGTTGATTGACACTTCACATTGTTAGAATTAGAGTTTATTACAGAGTAGTTGTAATTTGTAAAGGGTAAGCTTTGTACTTATATATGATTTATTTTACCTTTATGAATAATAAATAATATTATTACACAAGGATATTTTCCTGCTAAAAAAAGAATCATTTGATAATGGTGAGTTTGAGAAAAATGATTATGTTGTTAAAAGGTTACTAAAAATTAAAAAGAAATTCTTCTCGTGAACATAATGAATTCTACAATGATATTTTCCTGCTAAAAAAAGAATCATTTGATAATGGTGAGTTGAGAAAAATGATTATGTTGTTAAAAGGTTACTAAAAATTAAAAAGAAATTCTTCTCGTGAACATAATGAATTCTACAATAATATCTTCTCTCTTCTCAAAAATCTTCTATTACAAACTTGAATTTTGGTGACTTTTTCAAAAGTGAATTTGAAAGTATGTTACCAAGCACTTCACTTAAGTCTATAATTATCATCAAAATTAGTCCAAATTTTGGTTCTAAATTCACATGGTTACTAATTCTTATTATCATGTGAGTTTAGGTAGGATTAAATATTTTATTTTTATCCAAATGTCCTACTAATATTTAAATTTTATTAAATAATTTATTTTTACTTGAATTTGATCTAAGATTAAATATTAGAATTTTAATTCAATAGTCTATTTAAACTAGTTTTAATATTAAATAAAAAATATAACAATTATTTGTCTACAATAATATTGAATTTAACAATTAAAACTGCAATTTAAAAATAATTATACTATTTAAATAATTATTTTGGCTTCATTAAAGTAATGCAATGAGGGTTAGTTTATTTAAGAATGTTCTAAGGGGATATTATTATTTTACCACATAATATTTTTTTACGTATCATTTTATTAACAAAATTTTATAAAATTTATTTTTTTCCCACTTAATGTTCCAGTTTTTATCATCAAAATTATTAACTCCATTGATAAATTGTTGATACAATAGGAATCTTTTAAAAATTTTAATATATTCAGTATTTTAGAAATTTCATGAGATATAATATTTTACAAATTTATCAATTAATATTTTAGATATATAAAATAATCAATTGAAAAAGTATTATTTATTCGTAGATAATTAGTTTTGTATTTTTTAAATTTAGAGCGTTAAGTTACACTTGCATAGTTTATGAGTAAAACCGTAAAAGAGATCTTTACTATAATTTTTATTAAAAGTTCTATTAACTTTGAGAATTTGATAGTAAAAAAATAAAAATAAAAAAATTAAACAAAAAGTAATTGTAAACAAATTTAATAATAAATAATTTGTCATAAAATATTATTAAGGTCAAGCAGTCAAATGAGGCCTTTGCTAAAGAACAAAGGCCTCTCCCTCGTCTCTCACTTCATCGCTTCTCTTTTCCCGTTCTCAATTTCCCCTCTGCAGCTGGCTGACCACCCTAACCGGCCAACGTAACGCCGGCCACCGCCTGTACCACGAGCTGTTTGCCACCAGGTATGCTGATAAACCCCGACCCACGTGCTGTTGTTTGTGAGCAGTGTTTTATTTTATTTTATTATAGTTTGGATAAGAAAAGTACCCCTTTATTCGAGTTCTCTTGATAAGACTTTTTCTGACGTTAAAGCAAATTCATTCGATGTAAGTTAGGGATTGAGGTGTTGTGTTGTTATGGCTTTCGATCCATAGATGCTGCATGTGAAATGGTATCACTAACTGTCAAGTAAAAGTGGTGTTTACCGAACACTTAAATTAAGTAGAAGTATGGAGTTATAAACATACCGTCCATTTGGTTCGATGGAAATCACTTGTTCTTTTGTTTTCTGATATTTTCTTTTTGGGTGTTTATTTTGGGTGAATTATGTAGAGGTGCAGTGTTGTTTTGTTATAAAACCATCAAAAAATTATAATCCTATTTCATGTATCCAAAGGTGGATGGGATCATTTTTCTGTGTATAAATCATTGATATCGATTATTCTGGCTCTCCAATGTTTATCTAATGCAGTCATGCTTGCTATTTCATTTTTTTCAGTTCCCTCTCACCATTTTGAATTACTGCAGCAACTTGAGAAGCAGTAATGGGCTACGCACAGCTCGTTATAGGCCCCGCGGGCTCTGGAAAGGTGAGTTTCTTTATGTAACTGTCCTTAAGCCGTATGTTGTGTTTTCTGGAGAATGGTTCGATATTTGGATCTTCTATGCAAAGGTTACATGTCATGGTTGTATGCTTTAGTGACTAAATGCGTTTTTTCCCCCATCCCAATCAGTCAACTTACTGCTCTAGTTTGTACCGACACTGTGAAACTGTTCGGCGGACAATGCATATTGTGAACCTGGATCCTGCTGCAGAAAACTTTGACTATCCTGTGGCCATGGGTAAGTTTGTCCACCTATTATTGCTTGATTTCTTGTTAATTTTGACAAAATAATCTATTTCTATAGTTTCAGAGCATTAATCTTTCTCTTTTCTTTTGCAGATATTAGGGAACTTATATCTCTCGAAGACATTATGGAGGAACTTGGATTGGGTCCCAATGGTGGTCTAATCTATTGCATGGAGTATCCTTTCTGTTTGTGTTATTCCCCACAGTGAAATCAATCTCCTCCCTTTCTTAGTTGCTATTGCTACATGTTTGTTCTTGCAATTATTATTTATGATTAATGGCTTAAAAAGATTGGATTTTTGTGACTTATCTGTTTTACTAATCCTTGTTAGTTGCTTTTGATTCAATGCATGTGATCATCCCTTGAAGCCTGAAGAGAGGGATAAATTTTACTTAAATATTTGGACAATGTTTATTCTATATTTTTTTTTTCATGGATATGAATGACCTTAATCCCCTTATTAGACATTTAGAAGATAATCTAGATGATTGGCTGGCAGAGGAGTTGGATAACTACTTGGATGATGACTATCTTGTTTTTGATTGCCCAGGTATAGATTATGTCTGCACATGGGCATCTATGTTAATTCCATATATGTACTGTACTGTTGAAATTAATTGATCGAAGAGAGGAATAAAAGGAGAGTAGGTTGTTATTTTGTGAATGTGATCACATAAGACAGGGGCTTCTACAAGTTAGGCTCTTCACTAGCTGAAATTGTGATCATACTCAAAACTGTCCCTTAAAAAGTAAAGATGGCAGACGAAATTTACATTAATCTCTTGCTGGTTTGCTTGATGCATGTAGTTTATTGAGAATTCCCTCTACTGCCCATGTGCCTTAGCTTCTGACTTAATTTTCCATAAAGTATATGTTCCTTCTTTCAAGAATATTAAGTTAGGTAGGACTTGGAACAATATTGACTCATGCTTCCCCTTTTCACTTCAGTTGCAATATTCTTCTGGCTTCTTTCAGCTTAATTTTAGGAGTTCATCCAAGTTTTCTGCTAGAAAATCTATTTTTAACCTCACCCAATCGTAAAACTTTTACAGGCCAGATTGAACTTTTTACGCATGTGCCAGTTCTTCGGAACTTTGTGGACCATTTGAAGAGTAGAAATTTTAATGTCTGCGCTGTGTACTTGCTCGATTCACAGGTTTGTATAAGATTTAGAACACTCCCACCTCGTATTGTATGCTTCTGTTGTACGCTCACTGTTGTGCAGCGTGCTTATAGTTTCCTGTTTCATATGAATTAGTTCATCACAGATGTCACCAAGTTTATAAGTGGGTGCATGGCATCTCTTTCTGCAATGGTCCAGCTCGAATTACCTCATGTTAATATCCTCTCTAAAATGGACCTTGTGACAAACAAAAAGGAAATTGAAGAGTAAACTCCTCAATCTTTGCTGATTTCTCAATCTTGTATAGTCCTGTTTTAACATATCTTTTCTGCTCTCTAGTGTATTTGTTTTAACCTAATGTTTGTATCCTTTCTGCTCTTAGCTACTTGAATCCAGAATCACAATTTCTATTGTCAGAGTTGAATCAACACATGGCTCCTCAGTTTGCAAAGCTAAATAAGTCTCTGATTGAGCTGGTACGTAACTAAGCAATGGAAAGTCTAATATCTAATTTATGTTTTATCTATGAAGATAAATTTCCATGAATTCATGTCAACAGCAGAGAAACTTCAGTACTTTCATTGACTTTTCATATCTTTTGTGTGGTCATGCCTCCAATATCTTGTAAACCCGTTGGTGCTTTTTTTCTTTTGTTTTTTTTGGGGGGGGGGGGGGGGGGGGGGGCTCAAATAGTTAGTTGACTTATTGCTGTCCCTACCATTTTTCTTGTTGAATACTGATTTGAATTGTGGCTTTATGCAATTACTAAGCCTATGTTGTTTGATGATACCCTACCAGTGATGCTTGAATTGAATTTCCATTTGGATAAGTTATGGCGCTGAACATTTTATCCGGCATATCGAGCTTTTGATTGTTATTGTCATTGGGTTAATTTGATCTTCAGTCATTTGAATATTTCATCTTTTTCCTTTCTGTCCAATTAGTGGGCAGGCTATATAACCATACACTATGCAATACAGTTTCCCTATTGGTTGTGTAAGTGTATTTTGTTTTAATATCTGCTTAAATGAAATGTTCAGTATCTATTAAGTTGTGATTTTGAGCTTCCACTAATTTTATAATGACATGTCTATTTTTTTTCCTAAATAAATCCGTACATCTCTCAGAATTGACGAGTATCACTTGGATTTCTTTTAATTATCATATTGTTTTTGTTGCATTAGGTGGACGAGTATAGCATGGTCAGTTTTATGCCTCTTGACTTGAGGAAGGAGAGCAGGTATTTTCTCTATCTTTCAAGCATGGTTTGGTGTTTGTCTCTCTAGATTTTCTGGAGCTGTGCAAAACATGAGACTTTATTCCTGAATTCCCAATCCAGCTTAACTGAGCCAAAATCAGGGCATGAAATAGTAAATTTGTTTGAGCTTAAAAATTGAAATATAAAAAATGAGAGGAGAAAATAAGGGAAAAGATGTGAAGTAGGAAGGTTTTGGGATGATATGGTATACATAATTTTTCCTGTTCGCTTTTTCCACATATTCGTGGTTTTTACGTTGCAGCATCAATACAAAACTGCTCAACTCTGTACTTCCTTCTGTTAGCTTTGTGCTTATATGTTTGATGATTCAAAAACGGTTAATAATTGATGATCAGATATGTGTGACAGAAGATTATTGTCCCAGATAATGAAGATGAGTTACAGCTAGGGTTCAAACATATCTTTCTAAGATGCTATTGTTATCACCAGGTGATGGTTTCTGCTATTTAAATGAACTTATTACCCAGGATGGCCAGAAAAAGAAAAACAATTTACGCAGTCTCTTCCGCGTTAATCTTTTCGAACCTGATTCAAATTTGCTGTAAACTCAAAACTTGCAAGGTCATTCATTTCATTGAATTGGTCAAATTAAGAAACTAAATTGTTTTGTTCATTGGCATTTCATATAATTGATGAGCAATGTTGACCTGTTGTCTGTTTCAGTATAAGGTATGTGTTGTCTCAAATTGACAACTGCATCCAGTGGGGAGAAGACGCGGATGTGAAGATTAAGGATTTTGATCCAGAAGATGACGATGAATAGCCCCATTCACGGCTCTAAAAAAGTTCTAAGTGTTTAAACGTCTATGCTCCCTTTGGATTAAAACAATGACTCGTGTAGATATCTTATAGAAAAATGATGGGAATTTTTATCAACACTTGGATGAACTTTTGACTACCAAATATCTTCACTCATACATTTGGGTAACTTTAAGACTGAAATTATGATATAAAAGCAATGAAGCATGGAAATTAATTGTATTGAGACAAATTATCTACGAGCAGAGTGTGCTATGAACTTGTGTTTGATACTGGCTTAATGTGATTGTGCTGAAGTCTTTTTGCTTGATTGTTGTAGCTCTACACTTTCTCTTCTTTTCTGGTGGGCTTTTTATTTTTATTTTAATAATGGTATATAAAATGCAAATGAAGTCTAGTGATCTTAAATCTGGAAACTTAAATTTTTATCGGTTTTTTTTCCTTGTATTACAAATTAATAGGGAGTTTGAGCATCGAATGGAAGATTTAGTTTCGGTTATTCAAACTTTGCACTTCTGATTCCTTGCATGCAAATTGAGCTATAAATACATAGACAAATAGATTACGTGCCTGTTTAGTATAGTTTATCCAATAGTCATTAGTATTTATTTAATTCCATGAGTTTTTTTTTTAAATATTTTTTATTGTTATTTTGTTGTTTTTTTGGCAAAATTTTTAAAAACTAAATAAGTTATTTTATCTCTACTAACAAAACTTCATATTTTAATTTTTAGGAATAAAGATTAAAATATATTTTTAAATGTTAAAATATTTAAAATAATTCTTATTTATTTAATAAAATTATTTTATTATTTTCATAATATAATTTTTTAAAAAATTTACTTATTAAAGTAATTTTATAAATTTTAATAAAAATTATTATTGACAATCAAACAATTAAAATATTTTGGTAAAAATTTTATTTAAATAAGTTATATTTAAAAAATTGTAGCAAACGAAGTCTATATAAAAATAAGTGTCACGTGGATATTACAAAATTTTTAATGATTAATTGTTTGTTTAAATCACATCAAAATATTTAATAAGATTTATAACTTGAACAAAAACGCCCCACATCTAAAATGGATAGGATGGAGTTGCATGTTAAAAAACAAAAAAAAAAGGAAAAATGGTCATGTTGGATTTGTATTCATGAGGGGAGACATGACATTGTGGGCTCCTTGAACTTCTTTACTCAGTACTCATGCACATCATGTTCTAGGGCACAATGATGATTTCTACCACTATTTTCCATAAAAAAAAATTATGTTTTATATTTCTTATATTAAATATTTAGTAAATTAAGGAGATTTTTTTTGTTTAAATAACAAACAGAAACTACTAGAGAAATGCAATTTGTATATAAAACTATACAGTGACCATTAAAACAGCAAAAATAATTATATTTATGCATAAAATTACAAACAAAATTGCACGCGACTACTAAAGATAAGAAATATTTCATTTAAACAAATTTTATTTGCCACGTACAGTTTTATGTGCAATTAGCAGTTCTCAATCCAAGTGAAAATGACATGATCAAGATTTGATGTGTTGGGCATACATTATCATTGATGCCAATTCACATCATGCTATCAATGGCCCAAACAAATGAGACTGAATTTGTGATTGATTTTTATTTAAGAAAGTTTACAGACTTTATTCTGCGCTTCGGGTGTACGGTAACTCCCCGTCACACCTTTGTGGCTTGTTAAAGTAATAATAGGCTAATAGTGCCACTAACTATGGGTGGGCAAATTGGATTTCGATTGGGGTTGTTCGGGTTTCAATTCATTTGGGTTGGAGAATTGAACCCAATCGGGTTGAAAACGCCAATTTGAACCAAACCAAACCGAATTTAATTCGGTTCGGTTTGGGTTGGCAATTCGGATCGGATTGGGTTGATAATTCGGATTAATTTGGATTAGTTCGGGTTAATTTGGGTTAGTTCGGGTTAGAATGGGTTGGAACAATTTAATCTAAAAATTCTAACAACAACCACTTAAAATCTAAAAATTTAAATTCCAAACATTCTTAACAATAAATATCAACTACAAATCATTCTTAATAATATTTAAACAATTTAAAAATCTCAATTCCAAACATTTCAAACATCCCCTTAAGGAACGATTTAATCCAAAAATTATAACAACCACTTAAAATCTAAAAATCTCAATTCCAAACATCCTTAATAACAAATATCAACTACAAATCATCTTTAATAATATTTCAATAATTTAAAACTCTTAATTCTAAATATTCCAAACATCCTTAAGGAACAATTTAATTAAAAAATTAATGCATATATATTTAATTTAAAAACTGAATTTTAAAAAAAAAGCTTAAACCCGAACGGGTTGAAGTTTTCAACCCATTCGGGTTTCACCGGTTAACCCAAACCGAACCGAACCTGAAATAAATTTCGGGTTCGGCCCCTACCACTAACATTGAGGGCATCAATTTGAACCCTCGTGGGTTTTTTTTTAATTTTAATAAAGAATATGAAATAAGAGTAGATTTTTCTCTAATGTTGTTAAAGCAATTAAATTTTCAAACAAATTTCGTAGATTTTTTAGATTTCAATATATATATATATAGTATATCAATTGACCTTCTATTGTAATATATTTGTAGATAGTAAACATTTAAAATAATAATTCGCATTAGCATGAAACGGATGACATGCTATGTGCTTAACTCACCTTGGATTGTGATCGATTATTTATTGAGTTGACTTTATGACACCCATCGAAATTTTTCATAAAATCTCTTTTTAATTGAAGTTACTTGAATAACCTACCTAACACAAATTAATTCATTTCTTGTTTTAAATGAAAATTCAATTAAATATTTAGATAAATTATTCTTTCAACAAACTCTTCATGCCCATCACGTTAGAAAATTTATATTTATATTTTTCATTTTCAATTAAAAATATTTTTTCAAAGAAAATTATAAGAGTTTAAAGTTATGAAAATATAAATTATATGAAAAGAGAAAAAAATTTGAGATAAATATAAAATTTTAAGATTTGTGTGCAATTTGAAAAGACATATTTTTTTGGATAAAATTTTAGAAAAAGATTATTAATTTAATATATGTGAATTTATTTATTAATTAAACTGAGTTAGTTTAGGAAATAATATTCGAAAGAGGTTTTATAAACATTTAGACTTGAGAGGGATGTTAAGAGATCCATTCTTCTTCTTATTCTTCTTATTGTTTTTTACTATATTTCCAAACTCAATGTTTAGACTTGGCCCAATACATTATTTGTCAGTGGTAGTAAATCCTACATTTCATTATTCATTTGTTGGAGAAAAACTTACGTGGACCGTGTTTCTCATGTCAAATTGTCAATCATGTTGATATGGCAAACTCATCAATAAAGATCTATCATTTTGTTAGGTATGATTTTTTTTTTTTTTGGGATAAAAACCATCCAAAGGTGAGGAGTCAGATAAAATCCCTATCTGTAATATACATTAGTAATGAAGTAAATACTTAAGAACGAGAACATAAACCAAAACGTTCTGAGGAAAAACATGGTTTTTATTGAATCTGCTTTGTCTTGTCTTTAGGGCAAGTTTATTGGTAAGTGTTTACTTGATATTCCTACATTACGATGGCCAACAATGAGAGGCAATCGGATTTTGATATGGAGACCGGATATGCCAGTATGTCCCTTGAAGACGAAGAGGATGATGGGTTGATTATTGAGGAAGAGGACATTGAGGATGGGAACAGGGTCAACATCGACTACCGGTGTTGTTTGGTGGGCAGATTTCTGACCGAGAAGGTGATTAATTTTGCTGCTATGAAGAACACAATGGCTTCTCTTTGGCGGCCAGGAAAGGGTGTATGGATCACGGATTTATTGCCTACGCTATTTTTATTTCAATTTTTCCATGAGATTTATTTAAAGCGAGTATTGGAGTCAGGACCGTGGACTTTTGATCAGCACATCCTGTTGGTTAAAAGGCTGAATGAGGATGAACAACCGCAAAATGTTCCCCTGGTTCTTGCAGATTTCTAGATCCAAATATACAACCTACCCATTGGTTTCATGTCTAAAAAAATTCTGAAGAATATCGGAGATAGGAAGCCCCTTAAGCATAGGATGAAACTCAAAAAAGAAGGAGGTGATTAGATTTGGATTGACTTTAAATATGAACGATTAAATATTTTCTGTTTCATTTGTGGAATATTGGGGCACATAGAGAAATAATGTCCGAAGGTGTACGATTGCCCGTCAAGTGAGATTGTGAAGGTTTATGGTCACTGGCTGAAAGCGCCAAGCAAGCGGAGCCAGATGAATTCCGGGGAAAAGTGGCTGCGATCAACGATGCCAGAAGAGATTAATGACAGGAAAGGAAACAGCGAGAAGTTTGCTGGTGCCATGGCAGTTGATATGGTCATTAATGCAAAATCTAGAGAGAATAGACGTAATCAAGGGAATTGTAGTACTAATATGGAAGCGGAGGGGATCAATAAGGAAAGCAACCGCTTGATAACAACCAGAAGCGATTTGCATATTAATGCAAAGTCAACGATGGGAATCATTAATGATTTAGGAGGGGAAGAGATTTTTGACGAGGAAAGGGATGCTGGACTAATTGTTAATGAGCCAAAGAGAAGAAGATCTCAATGTGGGCTTCGGAGCACTGTGGGCTTTTAGGAGATGGTAGCTTCCCAGCAGATGGATATTGTTGGAGATGGAAAAAATGGACAAACGGTGGGTCTTGTGACCAAGGCCCACCGAGAACAATGAGTGTGTTAAGTTAGAACTGTCATGGGCTAGGCCACCCACGGACAGTTCAAGTTTTGATTGATCTGGTCAAATGTAAAAAACATGCTATTATATTTCTTATGGAAAGATTATATGGTAAAGATAAATTAGAAAGTATTAAGAGGAAGTTGGGGTTTGATGGCCTTTTTGTAGTTGATTGTATGGGTCGTAGTGGGGGATTGCTCTTCTTTGGGATGCCAACACAAATGTCTCGCTACTGCGTTATGCGAGGAATTTTATTGATGTTCATGTGGTGGTAGCTGGGTTGGGGGATTGGAGGCTAACCGGATTTTATGGCTTCCCGGAATCGAGTCATCGGCATCAATCATGGGATTTACTCCGATTTCTTTCTTCTTCCTCAACTGTCCCATGGGTTTGTCTTGGGGACTTTAATGATTTATTGGCAGTAAGCGAGAAAAGAGGTAGACTTGAGCATCCTCAGTGGAAATTACAGGGATTTAAGAAGGCGATTTCTGATAGTGGTTTGCTGGACGTTAGAATGGAAGGCTATCAATTTACTTAGGAGAGGTCCCGAGGATCAGAGAATTGGGTAGAAAAGAGACTGGATAGAGTTCTAACCTCAACTGAATGGTTTCATCATTTTCCTCGGGTTAAAGTGATGAGCTTGGAGGCCTCTTGTTCTGACCACTTACCTATCTTTATGGATCCAAAGCCTAGTACTACCATCAGTAGGCATAAGCGATTCCGTTTTGAGAATATGTGGCTGCGAGAAAGGGAGTGTGTGGAAGTTATTACAAATAACTAGAACTCTACTGCGGGATGTTCAATCAAGTACAAGATTTCGAGGTGTAGTGCTGACTTGCTCCAGTGGGGGGGTTATTTGGTTCGTGATTTTCGTAAGCGTATCGCGGAGTGTAAGAGGCTTATGGCTCGATTAAGGGGCCAGCGTGACCAAGGTAGTGTGGAGGAGTTTGTAGAAGCCAGAAACCGATATAATGCTCTCCTCCATAGCCATGAAGTATTCTAGAAGCAGAGAGCAAAATCCCTTTGGCTTAAAGAGGGAGATAGGAATTCGTGGTTTTTTCACGCTACGGCATCATAAAGAAAGCATAGGAACTCTTTTCAAAAATTGCGAAATGGACAAGGAATTTGGTGCTCTAATCAGGAGGAGATTGACAAGATGATTACGGATTATTTTAGCATGTTATTTCAGACTGAAAGTTGCAGCAGTGATGAGGTTTCACGATGTGTAGAGAAGAACATCGCCAAGGATCAAAACATGATGCTCTTGGCTCCATTCTGAGCTGTCGAAGTTAAAGAGGCCTTGTTTGATATGCACCCAAATAAATCTCCAGGGCCTGATGGTATGAATCCTACCTTTTATCAAAAAATTTGGCACATTATTGGTGAGGATGTGGTGCAAGTTGCTTGAATTTCATTAATAATTGTTCCTTTCCTGTTGGACTTAATGATACATCTATTATTTTGATCCCGAAAAAGCAACAGCCTGAGACCTTAGCTGATATGAGGCCCATTTCGCTGTGTAATGTGCTGTACAAGATCATATCTAAAATGCTTGTCAATAGGATGAGGGCAGTGCTTGATTCAGCTGTCTTTGAGGCCCAAAGTGCTTTTATTCTAGGCAGAGCAATCACTGAAAATATAATTATCTCGGCAGAAATTCTCCATTTTTTTAAGAGAAAGAGACAAGGGAAGCATGGCTATGTGGCCCTTAAAATAGATATGTCTAAGGCATATGACCGCATCGAGTGGAAGTTTCTCCAAGATGTAATGCTAAAAATGGGGTTTACTAAAAAATGGGTAGACTTGATAATGCGTTGTGTTTCAACAGCCCAATACAACGTGCTTAGGAATGGTAGGGAAGTAGGGCCGATTATACCTAGTAGAGGACTACGTCAAGGGGATCCGTTATCCCCGTACTTGTTCATTTTATGTGCTAAAGGGTTGAGCTCCCTGATTCAAGTCAATGAAAAGGCTAGTTTGATTCATGGTGTGAAGGTTGCTAAAAGTGCTCCTATGGTGTCCCATTTATTTTTTGCCGATGATTCCTTCCTGTTTTTCCGAGCAAACCAACAGGAAGTAGTCCTAATGAGGAATATTTTAGCTGCATATATTCGTGCTTCTGGGCAAAAGGTAAATTTCAACAAATCTTCGATTTCGTTTAGTGCTAATGTGTATATTGCTGTGGCTAGTCAGGTGTGCAGGGAGCTAGCTGTTAATGTTACCTCTGACCATGGTGCTTACTTGGGGCTGCCCTTCAGCATTGGTCAAAATAAAAGAGCAGTGTTTCAAAGCATTAGAGATAAAGTCTGGCAGAAGCTGCAAGGATGGAATATAAGGATGTTATCTAGAGCCGGAAAAGAAGTCTTACTGAAAATAATAGCTCAAGCAATGCCTAACTATGTGATGAATGTCTACCTTCTTCCGCTTGATCTTTGCAAGGAATTGGGTGGTCAGCGTAATGGTGGAGGTGGAATTAAGTGGATAAAATGGGAACGTATGTGTAAACCGAAGGATTTTGGGGGGCTGGGTTTCAAGCAAATCAATATTTTCAATGTTGCAATGTTGGGCAAACAAGTGTGGAAATTGTTGACAAGCCCAACTTCTCTTGTGGCAAAGGTGCTTAAGGCTCGATATTTCCCTCAATCCTCAGTCCTTGACGCTAAATTGGGATTTAACCCGAGCTTTATTTGTCGCTCTATAATGGCTGCGAAGGATGTGGTTATAAGGGGTAACAGAATTCAAATTGGAAGTGGGCAACAAGTTATCATTGGGAAAGATCCGTAGCTCCCTGACCTTGAGGATGAATTCACTACCTCTGAGCTGCCTGAGGACATTGTGATGGCTCCAGTGCGCAGTTTGATGGTGGTTGACGGGCGTCGGTAGGATTATGATGCTGCAACTGATTTATTTAATACCAGGGATAGAGATCTTATTCTGAAAATTCCCCTTAGTAGTCGTAGAGATCATGATTTGTGGCACTGGTTGACTGATCTAGGGGGTGTATTTTCAGTGCGTAGTTGTAAGATGATGACTTATGACGTGAATAATTCTTTATTGAGTTTCTGGAGACGCTTGTGGAAATTAGATGTGCCAAGTAAAGTGAAGAACTTCTTTTGGCGGGCTGCTACGAATGTGCTGCCTACGTATGATAATCTACATAGGCATAAAGTTCAGGTATTGCCTCTTTGCGTTGTCTGTAACACTTGCAATGAATCCATAATTCATAGTTTGGTGGACTATGGATTTGCCAAAGCTTGCTGGATTGCTTCTCCGATAGGATACATTGGTCAGACTTCTTCCTTTATGGAATGGTTGGGCATTTTATTTAATCGTTGCAGCGAAGATGAGTGTGAGCTTGCAGCTATAGTTTGCTGGAGGATTTGGGGTCATCGTAATGATAGAGTGTGGAACAGTAGGTGTGGGCGGGTTTATCAAATTCTTAACTCAGTTGGCCACCTTCTTTACCAGTGGCAATATTATAGGAAACAGGTTCTGTTTGATGATGCAATTGGGAGTAGTTTGAGCCATGAGGCTGTGTGCTGGGAAAGACCTCATGATGGATGGGTTAAATGTAACGTTGATGTTGCTGTGTTCCCATCTCAGTCGAGGATTGGCTTTGAGTGTGTGGTTCGTAACTTTGAGTACTCTTTCTTGGCTGCAAAATGTGACTGCTCTGCAGGAAGCTTTAAGGCTAGAGAAGCAGAGGCGCTTGGTGTTAGGGAAGCTCTTAGCTGATTGAAATGTTTAGACCTATCTCGTGTGATAATTGAAGTGGACTGTCTGCAGGTATTTAAGGCTTTAACTGAAAATCTTTCGAGTCTCAATGGGTTTGGCCTCATCATTGAGGAATGCCGCTTATCAGCTCAGGAATTGGGAGAAGTGCAATTCTCTTTTGTCCGTCGATCTGCGAACGTTGCTGCGCATGGAGTTGTTAGGGTGGGAGGTTCTTTGTCAGGTCCTAGCGAGTGGAGAGTTGTTCCACCTCGTTGGTTATTGAATTATTTGTAATCAAGTTTATTTAATGAATTTATCTTCCAAAAAAAAAACCAAAACCTTCTAAAGTAAATTAAAATACACAATAATAAAAAAAGAAGAATAAAATTATCAAAAAGAGAAAGAAAGCCATCAATGTTAGCGTTTAACATGAGGAACAACCTGCACATCTAAATGAATAATACCAAATAAGCATGCAGGAAGATCCTAAGAACATAAGAAACGCTGACTAACACGACAAGTGCAAGCCTAATTGGCCAGAAAATCAACAGTAGAAATAGATTCGCGAAACACATGCCTAACCATAATAGAAGAGTAAAATGTCAAAACACACACCCGACGCAACGAATAAGAAAAATTCCAACGAACAAGACCCATGTATGAATCCAAGAAAGGATCACGGCTGAGTCCAGCCCTACTTCAAGCACAAAGTAACAAAGATGAGCAATAAGCTCCAACCCCCCCCCCCCCTTCCCCCACAAACAGCCATAGGCTCAGAATAAAGAATCGACTGAAGGCCAATAAAAGATCCAAAAATAGCCAAAACTGCACCTCAATAATCTCAGAGAATACCACCCAAAGCAGTCATCTTGGGATTACCTCTAGACCAACCATCCACAGTTAGTTTCACAACCCCAAAAGGCGTCCTCATCTAAAAAACTTATCCAATTGGCCTACTGGGTGGAGTTATAACTCGCAAACCCTCTGTAATCTAAGAACCCAAAACTTCCCTTAACTAGGAAGACTTAAAGCCAAAACTAAAACTAGCAAGCCTAAGATTTGATATCACCTGATGCATAACCGCATCAACAGAGAAAGATTGCAAATTGAACCTAAAAGCATTACTAGCCTTCCAAACTTGCCACAAAATAAAGCAAGGTAGGAGGACTCGAAGATGACTCCGAGAAGGGGCACACCATCACCAATGAAGAAGCAAAGCATGGAGGGGGGGGGTAAAAAACATCTCTTATACCTAAAATCCGCTAAAAATGAACCAAACCTGACAGTCGTGGGCAATTACTAAATAAGTGTCGGGAAGTCTCAATAGCTCGACCACAAACACATCGAGAGACCATGCAAAAGTCTCTCTAGCAAAAAGAATCATCAATAGCCAAAAACCCATGAAACAATTGTCGAAAGAAAAGGAAACCCAAGACAGGATATGTTGCTGTCAGATAATCGAGAAAACCTCATCGCTCGATCGACAACAAAGCACAAGCTCCCAAGTCATATGCAAGTGAAAAATGCCACCAAAGGTAAGATCCCATCGAATCAAATCTGGCTCTACACTAGAAATAAGAACCAATAAAGTTTGCACAACAATGGAAGAGAGCAATACGTGTTAGAGCTTTTTTTCTTAAAAGAAAATTTAAGTATAAAAAAATATATATGTTTTTTGAATAAAAAATTAATAATAAAATACTTTTCTTATAATTTTTGTTTTACAAATATTTTTTAATAGATATATAAAATAAAAAAACGACAAGAAAATATCTTATTGTTAATTTTTTATTCACATCAAAGATATATTACTTTTATTAATACCTAATTTTTTTTAGTTTTCATTTATATGATTTATAATAATTATGAATAAAAGCATATTTCATAATAAGGTTATTGCTATAAAATTATGCTGCCAAGTGATTATTGGTTATTTTGAAAATAGTAATGAGATAAGTGGGACATATTGATTTCAATAAGAGAATTGACAATCTCCCCAAAAAAAAAAAAATTGCATGACATTACTCAAATAAAATATTAAATAAATAATAAAAACTACATATTTTATGTTATTTCCTTATACTTTAGTTGTCACTTTAACAAAATATGCAGGCTAAACTTTAAACGAAAAATAGTTACAATACAATTTAATTTCAAAGTTATTAGTATTAGTTACACGAAAACAACAATACTTAAACTTTATCTATAAATCTAAATTGAAATGACTTAAATTACTTCTAGCCAATGGATTTGGTTTGTTATTCTAAATTATTCAACTGCCATGGTCTCAAAATTGCCATCTAAATATTCGATTCAAGTTACTCCATCTTGTCTTGGTTGTGATGTAAAAAATAATTGAGATAATTGGATGACTAATGATATTTTTATTTGAAAGAGGTTGTTGATTAATGATTTAATGGAGAAAAATGGGTAAAATATCTAAATATGAAGGAGAGCAAAAAAGAATGAAAAAAATAAAATTATATAATATCTATAAATAAATTATAAATAAAAAAGAAAGTAAGGGTTAAAAAATAAAAGATAAAACTGGTATCGTAAACAGTTGTACTATAGTTTTGTACCTTCAACATAATTTAGATCTATTAATATAATAACGGATTAATTTTGATTTATCCACTCGTCATTTGATTGTGTTTAAATTGTTCTTTTTATTTTTTAAAATCTCTGTTTATTTTTTTATAAAAATAAAAAGAAATTATCAATCCACCCTATTTTTTCTTACCTTTTAACTAAATAGAGGGATAATTCAGATTTTTAAAAGTAAAGGAAACGATTTAAATACAGTCAATTCGAGAAAATAATTTGAAATTTATCTTATTAATAAGGGTCATTCATGCTGTGACTAAAATGATGACATCAATACTGTAATTAAATATTAATTGTGTAAATGCAATTTGAGACATGTAGATTTAAACTAAAATTTATAAATCACCATTAAATGTAAAACAAAACTTAAATTATGTAAATATAATATAAGACTTGTAATAGAAGGTAAAATAAGCAACATAAGAGTGATGAATTAATATATCATTAATAAATAAAACAAAAACTTATGAATATAACATAAAGCTCGTAAATGAACATTAAATGTAAAATAAAACATAAATGATGTAAACGAAGCATAAGACTTATAAATGAAAGATAAAAATAAATTAATAGAGAAGTGGTAAAATGATGTATCATTGGTAAATAAAACAAAAACTTATCAGTATAACATAAAACTTGTAAATAAACATTAAAATATAAAATAAATAAATAATTAATTAAATTAAACATAAAACTTATAAATGAAGGTAAAACAATCAAAATTAAAATAAAAGTGGTGAAATAATGTACTATTGGTAAACAAAACATAAACTTACAGATATAACATAAAATTTGTAAATCAGCATTAAATGCAAAATAACATATAAGTCATGTAATGAAATTGAAGACTTGTAAATGAAATGTAAAACAAGTAAATATTACAAGAATTATTAAAAAAATAAAAACTTACAAATGTAAAAAATGATTACCTTATATATTTACAAATTTTATTTCTAAGTTGAATTGTGATAATTTTGAGTTTATGTAATATATGTGATGATATATGTAAAATTTTATTAAGAATAAAAAATTATTCTAAAAATCAAAATTTGAAATATTTTTTAAAAATTATTTATAAGATAAGTGATTTTGCATTCTTCTAAACCTCATCAACAACAACCCTAAATAATTTTTTAGTATAAGTAAGAAGCAAAGTTTTAAACTATAAGAAATATGTATAAAAATAAAAGTAAATCCAATTTTATTGATATTTCATATGTGTCTAGTAATGAAATAATGTTTTTCTATATTCTGATTTAGCTTGATCCACATTGAGAAAAATAATTTTACTTAATTGTCCTATTATGAGTGTAGAATTTATGGTTAAACCAATTTAATAAAATTTATTCCAATTTTTTTCAATATAAATTTTTGTTTTCAATTAATGAGTAAATGTTTTTCTTAAATAAATAAACTATTTTTTAAAATTAAAATTTAAAATTAATTTATAAATTTAATATTATTTTTATAAATATTTATTTTATTTATAATTTTAAAATATTAATTTATCATTCTTATATTAATTAATTTAATTTATTTATTATTTATTATTGTTATGTGTAATTTATGAAGCTTATATTTATTATGACATTGATGCCGTAAAAATTGTAATGATGGCAAGATAGAATTTTCTTTACTAATAAAAGATAAAAGGGTAATATGGTAATCTTAATGGTCATAGATCCAAGCCCTTGTATTTGCGCGGCATTTTTTAAGTGTGACTGAGAAAAAGCAGCTGGTGAGTGCATCTTCTGACAATATTCTCATTTCTCTGTACGATGCTTCCTGTGTTTCTTGGGCTCCGTGTTTGCATTTTCTATTTTCCAAATAAATCCAAAACCTTTAATTGAATTAATTAAAATGAATCAATAACACAGATTTCCCATGATAATTAAATCAATTTTAACCTTATTTACTATCTAATTTTTATCAAAAATGGAGGAAAAAACATTGCATGTTTTATGGGAAGTGGAGACCTAAATTGAAAATATGAAACCCATTGACTGCGCTTGATTCATTTATAACGTTTTCATTGTTTCCAACACTTCACTGTTTTGCACAGTCATCAACACTCATTGTCCTTTTTTTTTTGCCTTTTTGAGGAAAATGATTAAAAAAAAAAGCTCTTTCTAAGGGTTTGAATTGAGTTCTTTTTAGGGTTCTTACATTGCCCTTTACTCAATTGATCTTTGTTAGATTTCTTCGAGTGCGTTATGGTTTTGGTGTAAAATCTTGTTCTGGGTAGTTGTAAAATAACAGAAATTGGCTTATTTTTTGGAGGGGGAGTTTTAGGGTTTTCTTCTTTTGCTGCTTAGGGTAATATTGATCAAAATGTGGGTTTGAGGAGTGAAGTGGTGTGAAAATTTTGGTTAAAGTTTGCATTTTTTTTAGTATTTACTGTTGAGTCCTTTTTTTAACCTCTTTTTTAATGAGTAAAACTTCTTGATCTACTTGGGTTAAGCTTCTGGAAGTGACTGAAAAGAGCAATGAGTAGTTTGCAAATGGGGTTGAACTGTGATTTTGAATTTGATTAGAACTTCCCAGTTAAAAAAATGTTGTGTTATGGTGTCTCTTAGTTGCTGAAGCATATAATCTTTAGGAAAGATTCTGAATCTAATGTTCTGATCCGAAAAAGTTCATTTCAGTTTGGGGAGGGTTAGAAAAACAGAGAGGAAAAAGGTCATTTTTTGAAGATGGATTTGTTCAAATTTAGGAAGTTTAGGAAAGTTCACAAACCAGAACCAGAAAAAGATTTGGAGGATAAGTCCGTGCCTCAACCGGAGGAACCAAAGAGCGAGAATGGTGGTGATCAGGACAACTCACCAAAGACTGACACTTGTAGTGATTTTGAGGATGATGATGATGATTTTATAACAAATGAGGTGAAGAGGAGGCTGAAAGAGCTGAGAAGGAACAGTTTTTATGGTGTTGATTCCTGAAGAAGACTCGTGTGGCGAGGAGGATGAGGATGAGGAGGAGGAGGGTGAGACAAGCTCCTGTGAGTGGAGAGATGTGGAAGCTGAGGGAAGGCAGTGGTGGGGTGGATTTGATGCTGTTTATGAGAAATATTGTGAACGGATGCTATTCTTTGACAGGATGAGCTCACGGCAGCTCAATCTTGCCGGTAATTGTTGGTCTCTTCCTCTTGGTTTAGTCTTGCTGTTCACTTTAAATGACTCTAAAGTTGTTGGATGCCTGTATCTATGAGAATGAATGACTACTACATTTTGCTTGCAGCATGTGTTTCGGTATGGATGTTTAAGTTGGGCATTCTAATTTCCATTTATTTGATTCGACCTTTCTTAGGAGAACTCTTTTTTTTTTTTAAGTTCTGTTTCAGCAGGATAGGATCTGATCTGATTTTTTTAGCCCTTGAAGTCATATCTAGGAGCTTCATAACTCTTTTGGAACACCACAGATCATATTAGAACTTAAGAGCTTTCTGATGTCTATTATTTCCAAATCAGATTGCAAAAGCATAGCAAGGTGAGAAGTTAAAATTTTGAAAATGATCTTTCAGAAAATAGTGTCCACGTGACTACCGAGTAGCCAATGCCTTTTCAGTGCCTGTTATTTTTTCCTTAGGCTGTAATGCACAGCAGATTGGACACAATCTGTCGGATATTGGGGCTTAATACAGGGTGACCAGAATTTGTACTTGCTATGATTTCAACTATTTTTTATACAAATAAACTTCACATTTTGTTATAGGATCCCAAGTTCCTTCAACTCCATCTCCGAAATCTGGATCAAAAAAGCTTGCATCTCCTTTTCGCTGTCTTTCTCTGAAAAGGATGGAAGAACCTGGAGAGGAAACCGAGCACCTTCAGAAGCCTGAGACTGATCCTTCACATGATATTGAAACAGCTTATGTAGCTCAAATTTGCTTAACCTGGGAAGCACTTCACTGCCAGTACACTCAACTAAGCCAGCAAATCTCATGCCAACCTGAAAATCCCACATGTTACAATCACAGTGCTCAGCAGCTTCAACAGTTCCAGGTTTTGTTGCAAAGGTTTATTGAAAATGAACCTTTTGAACAAGGTCTCAGGTCTGAAATTTATGCTCGTGCCAGGAATATTTTCCCAAAAATGCTTCAAGCTCCAAATATCCAAGGTAAATCTTATTGGATGATTCAGATTCACATATAGAGAATTTTTTTTCTTTTGACTATATCATGGTCATAGTTTCTGCTTTAGAAACCTCCTCCTCCCAATGACTATATTATGTATCTTTTCGATCAAATGCAGAAGTGGTGGATTTGGTTTCTGCGCTTTTGCTGGAGACTTAATTTGCTTGGCTCATCCTTTCAGGTTCAGCTCATAAAGGAAAAGAGCAAGGGGAAGAAGAATCAGATTTTGTGGTACTTGCTTCTGATCTTATCAAGATTTTAGAAAGCACAATGCTGGTTTTCCGCATATTTCTAAAGATGGACAAGACAAAGTCTAGTGGCGTTCTTAATCTGTTTGGAAATCATAGCCAGAATGCAACCCCTCTTCATCAAATTCAGTGTTCTCTTGAAAAGGTAAGGCTCTTTCGTTGAGACATTTTGGGTTACAACTTCATAGCTTGACATTCTTATCAGACTTAATTGATCAAGAAGTCTTGTCAGGACTTCCAGTTTATTTACCTAAGCGTTCCTAGTTGTGGACCATTTTGCTGGTTTCGTTACTTGTCCAGCTATTTGCTTGAGAGCTGCTACTGTATGCATGTCCTTTATAAAACTTCTCCTAATTTGTGGTGTAGCGGTGTCCCAAAGCCTCTATTTATTTCTTTCTTGGCTTGATGTTGGAGCTACAGTGTACACTTCATTGACAGCACACAAGAAAGAATTATAATTAAATCCAATCATTCAAAGCATGTAGAACATTGGTATTGATTTTGGTGGATCTTACAATGCATAGTATTGCAAAACTTCAGTGCAAGAAATATGAATTTCCTTGTTGCTTAAATATTAGGAAATGTCTGGGTTTCTTGTAGAACACTATTTCCTTTCTTGTAGCACAAGAAAACATTAATATATCCATAGAAAATGCCTTCTAAACTAAGTAGCCGGGCATCCTTGCCCAATCTTCTATTGTTTGATTACTTCAGGCCTATTGATAAACACGTTTTATTGACTAAGTTGTGGTACTTCCATTCTTTCCCCTGTTTGAATAAGGTGATTATATCTGCAACAATAAAAGTTACGAATTATTTGTTTCATTTTTCATACACATGTATGTATTTGTAATGGATTAGATCACAAGTTGTGAACCTTATGTCTTGCATCACTAGTATCAATGACTACTTTCATGTTTCCCATTGGAAACTGCTCTTATAATTGTTTTTAAGCCTCTGACAATTGATCCGTTGTGCCACAGAAAGAAATGCGGCTGAAGGAACTGCATAAAAGGAGTAAAGGTGGGAAAAAGAAGTCCTGGCCTCTAACATGGGATGGTATTCAGCTATTGTTTGGCATTATTGACATCAAAGTCATGTCAAGAGTTCTTAAAATGGCGAGGGTCACTAAGGAGCAACTCTTTTGGTGTGAAGAAAAGATGAAAAAGTTAGACTTATCAGATGGTAAGTTGAAAAGAGACCCCTCTCCTATCCTTTTCCCTTGTTGATGGTTCTACGGTTAAAGATTAAGCAAGCCCATTTTTCGGAGACCTTTCATCTAGTTCACTCTTCCTCTGAATGCAATTTGGGATATTTGTCTGACGATCATTCATAAACCAATCTTCGATCTACATGTATGGATCAACAGACAGTTTCTAGGTTTCTTGAGGGTAATGTTTACCCATGCCTTCCTTAAACTATGCAATCTCTTGATTGATTGCACCATCTTTCGAAAATGTTTTAATTTTGACACCATTCAGAGTCCTTGCGGAAAAACTAGTTGAAAGTGGATATTAAGCCTCTACTTTTGGTAAGTGTGGCTTCTTGTTGTCCAAAGGTTGTATCAACTTGTCAAATATTGTCATTTTGTATCTCAGCAGCTGCAACCATTTTGTATTATTGATGTTGCAGGGAAAATTGTTGATGTTTTGTGAAAAGTGATTTCCAAATGTTTTGTGCATTTGTCTTCTTTATTATTTTGGTACAAGATCTGTTGAATTGGTGTAGGAAGTCAATGTCAACTCCACTGCAGGTGAACTAAAAGTAAAATTAAATGGGTTAGTTTAATTTGGATTGACTGTTAGACTAACGCTAAGCTCATCTTTTTGTTAATTTTTTAGAAATGTACAATTGGTAACTATTGAATAATAATATAAAATTAATTAAATTTTACTTGTATAATACTATATATGTTGTGTAGATTACGAAGGGTTGAGCACAGGTTCATTAAGTATTGAATCCAAGTCTAATTTAATTTGGGATGCGTGGGAAAAAAATAAGAATTATGGTACATGGATTATTTAATAACAACAATTTTTAGTGAGAAATGATATAGTTATAAATTTTTATATAAATTTATTTTGTATACGTTGACGTGATATTATGATAAAATTAATTGAATTAAATATTTTTTTATTTATGTAATTTATTTATATTATTTTATATTTCTACTCAACTAATAAATTAATGTTATATCATTTTGTATAAAATAAGTTTATACAATAATTTATGATTATATCATTATTTATTTTTAATATGAGTTAATTTACTTTCAAATATTTAAAAGACAATCAAGAATGAAGTGTTAGGCTACACAATCAATGAGTAGTTTGTAATAAACACGAATATATGGAAGTACAATTAATATGTTTGAAAAAGAATCAAGAACGAAGTGTTGACCACACAATCACCGAATGGTTTGTAATAAGTATTCAATCCATTAGTGGTATGTAATAAACATGAATATAATATGGCATTTCCCAATACTAGTTAGACAATCTTAGGGTTAAAAATAGGAGTTAATTAGAATTTTCTCTTAATTTGATTTTTTTAAAGCAAAATTTATTAACGTGATTGATAATTAATAAATTAAAAATAAAAATAATTAAATTTTATTCATATACTAAAATTAAAACATATGTGGCACAATAACCATAGAAGATCACGAATGTTCAAATAAAGAAAAGATCTTATTCTATTTAAATAAAGGGAAAAGTAATTTCAAAAGTCTGACCCATTATTACATTTATATATATATACTTTGCCCCTAAATTTTTTAATGTCCTTCTTACTTTAATAATTATGTTTTCATACTAGTGTCTTGTAATACAAGATGGCAACCAAAACAATATTGTACAATTAAAATCAAGTATAGGACAATGATTTTCGTACCTCAGGATATTTTAAGATCTTGCATGCGAGAAAAAGATGAAACGATCTTAATTAGAGGGATTAATACTCACAACAATTCCTAACGAGGGTCCTTTTCATCCAAATTTATCATTAAAAATCGACTGTTATCCTCACTAATCATGTATTTCTTGGCTAATGATATTGCACTATTCTATTTCTTCCAACTGAACGTGCCAACTATAATGTGAATATTGGGTCAATTACAAAAAATTATGTTTTCCATTACAAATTGTGTTTGAAACTATAAAAATCACGAAAATTAAATTATCCAATTTGGTACTTTGAGATTAATAATGTGTACTCAACAATTATCTCCATAAATGATGTTACAAATTAAAAAAAAAACTATTTTATAATTTTTTAGATAATTTTCCATTAGAAAGACAAATGTCTCGTTCTCACAAGAAAACAAGATGAAGTCCAAAACCAAAAGCCTTCGGTAATGTGCTTCTACCATTGGGTTTCTTAATTTCTTCTACATTTAAAACTTGTCGACTACTTTCAGGAAATGTTCAGAAGAGAGAACTTACAATAATACAACGCTGTATTCTCCGAAGATTGAGGAAGAAAATGAGATCTATTAAGAGAAAGATTTATCCGAGAGTAGTTTTTTTTTTTAATTCATTCATTACTTGACTATGATCTTAAAAATAATTTTGGATGAAAAAAATTGGCTGTTAAATATAAATTACATTACTAATATTAAGGTTTAATTATGGCAATTTATTTCTCTTTCTAAGGAATCTTTATAGCTACTAATTACAAAAATTTCTTTTATTTATAAATTTAAATAATTTTATTTAATATTAATAATAATTAAAAAATACTAGATGTACAATGCCCCGTATTACATGAAAAATTACTATGTTGTAGCTTAATGTAGCCAAATACAATATAACTCTATGGCAATACAATGAACTAAATGCACTCCAAATACATCCATAATAGTAGTTGAATTAAATAACATGATAAAATAGGAGTATTATATTATAATACTTTCTCTAAAAGAGCTTTTGAGGTTAGATAATGTGTTATGGACGTAAAAAGAAAATATTTTAATACTTAAATAAAATATCTTAGTTGTAGTTGAATTAAATAACATGATAAAATAGGAGTATTATATTATAATACTTTCTCTAAAAGAACTTTTGAGGTTAGATAATGTGTTATGGACGTAAGAAGAAAATATCTTAATACTTAATATTTATATAGAAGACTTGTAAACAAATAGAGAGTAAGGTATTAAATGAAATTTGATAATGAAATATTTATTAAAAAAATGTATTAGTATAAGACGTTAAATTAAATATGATAATAGTTCAGCCTCAAAAGAGAAAAAGAGGTGGAATGGTCATAGGGGTATAACATAGAATAAAAAAACTTGTGAATATAAAATATATAGCTTAAAGGGCTGAACACAATGTGCTAGTGGATTCATGTAGAAATTAGCTTGATATTTGTGGAAAATTTTCTAAATAAACAGATGGAGTCGACTGTGTCTTTGTGGTTTTGTGGACTCCATGAAAATATATTTTTGTTTAATATATATATATAATGCATATGTACTAAAAAAGAGCAAATCCATAATGAGAAAATTATTTACTTTATTAAAATGAAGGACAAGTGAGAAGATAAATAAATACAGATTCTAATATACTGTTTCATAAAATATATTGTATTAGAATTTTTTTTATTAATCTTTAACTTTTGTCCCTTGTTTAAAATAAATAAGAGATCCCTTATTATAAAATTACGTTACTAACAAATAATCTTTCTTAAATTAAAATTTTGAGTTTCTTAAATAAATGTAAATGCACTATATATTGAAAAAGAGACAAAGGAGAAAAAAAGAAGAAGTTATAATTGAATTCCTGTTACATTCTCCTATTAATTTTTTTTCATAAATTATTTTTCTAAGAAGATAATAAATGTTCAAAATTGTTGTTCTCGTAAATTTACTCCTAGAAGATACCTTAAAAGGAGTCTCTCAGCTACTGCAACGAGTGCTTCAATATTTAGAGCAGAGCTGAATGTTGAATTATATGAATCTGGTCTAAGCAAGCTTACAAAATTGGGTTCAAGTTCGGAGCAGAGGATCAGGCTCAGGCAGCCTCATATTACGAGGAGATCTACTTAGGACAACATTTCTCATCTGGACATATTTTGTGGGGATCACATCACGGGAAACTAAAACTATAACCATTCATGTCAGTGTGATGTTTTCTAAAAATACATGCACAGGCAGCTGGTTTTTTTTTTTTTCTTATTTTTTACGTTCATTTTACTTGCACCTTTACATATACATGAGCGTAAATTCTTTTTTTTTTTTTTTTCATATGACAAATAAAATTGAGATTCATGCTCATTGTTATATTTATTTCGTTAATGATGTTGATTCAAATGTATAATGAAAGAGAAATGGTTTGTAATCATACATCCCAAAACTATGGCACTCGATTACAATAATTAGATAGCATTATAAGCAATAGTGACACACAATATGTGAATAAAGTAAGAGTGGATAGAAGTACATTGATCCGACTATGTGAGCTGTTTCGATCAAATTGGTGATTAGAGGCTAATGGTTTAGTGACAGCTGAAGCACAAGTTATGCATATTGCTATGCACTCTGTCTCATCATGTCAAGAATAACGCAATTAGTAGTAAGTTCTACCAATTAGGTGAGACTATTAATAGATACCTCTACTCAATTTTACGAAGGGCACCATAAATTGTACCAGAGAGTCACATTGATGAGAGATGGAAGATGTTCAAGTTACATTGTCAATTATTTATATTTGATTATACTAGTGATAGTTTAATGCTAATAATTTTTCATTAGTTTTCTATATGTAGCATTGCTTGAGGGCATTGGATGGAATTTACATTAGAGTTTGTTTGCCAAAAAATATAAGCTAAGTTATCAAACAAGAAAAGATGAGATTGCTACAAATAATAGGGTTTTTTTTTGTGAGCATGAGAGTAAAGGTCGAGTCTGATTAAGAAGTACTTATTTCTAACTTGACAATTATAATTTTCACAATAGTATTTTTGCATGTCGATGAGCGTCTTGGATTTTTTAACACAGCCCAAATTACTAGTGATTATGTTGCAATGATTGTTTTACTTTGTTATTTTGTGATTATGTTGCAGTAAGTATAAGAGTGATAATACAACCATAAATTTTTGTATAAACTTATCTTGTACAAACTAATGTGGCATTAATTCATTGGTTGAATGAAAATATAAAATAATATAAATAAATCATATGAGTCAAGATATATTTAATTTAACTAAGGAATTAACACCACATCAATTTGTACAAAATAAATTTATATAAAAATTTGTGGTTATATCATTACTCTAAGTATAAACATCTATACTGTCATTCCAAGATAACTTTTGAATGAATCTTGTATGTTTTAACTATATATTTACGTTGTGATATTTTGTAGAGTTTATTTGATTGAATTGTTTGCTTTGATCTTTATTTCACAAGGGGTACATTTGGGAAATACTGCAAAAATAAATATTGTGCTGCCGAAAATTTTAAAATTTATTAGTTTTACATATATTTTATGAAGAATTATGATACATTTTTTTATATTTATACCAAAAATGATCTAAAAATTCTAAAATATAAGACTTCTATATTTAGTACTTTTTCCAAAAATATAGTTTAAATCAATCACAAAAAAAAAATTATGCAATGCAATGCAATTCCAAATATAATATAATTAGAAATTATTGTACTACATTATAACATTAAATGTTGTACAATAATATTATAATACAAAGTGGTATAATATAATACACCTGCATTAAATAATATAATACACAATAAAAGAATTCAGGCCTTTAGAGCTAACATTTTAGTGATGAAATTTTTTTATCGCCCTAGGTATGTTTTAGTGATGAAAAAAACATTTTGTCGCCAAAATATATGACAAAAAATTAACAATTATTTCAAGTTTTTAGGGACGATTTTTTCATTATTAAAGAAGCAAATTAACGACAAATTTTTTCATTATTCTAGTGAACGATGGTGACAAACAAAGTTTAAATATTAATGTAAAAATTTAGAAAATGCAAAGTGGATTATTTTCTGCCAAATTTAAATTTTTGCATGAATTTTAAATGTCGACACTAGAAACCCCAATTCTTTATTTGTATGTCATTTACTTTATTTCTTTCATTCTTTCATCCTCTTGTTCTCTTAATTTTAAATATCATCCTATCATTCTCTTTTATTTTTATTATGGTGTAATTTTTTTATCTCATTTATTATAACTTATATTACTATTATGTTTAGACGTTAACTAATTACTGTTTGTATTTATTTGTAGAAAATGTTGAAGATCAATTTGACCAACATGAAGAAAGCTAATTACTATTTGTGTTTATTTGTAAAAAATATTGAAGATCAATTTCACTAACATGAAGAAAATTAAGAAAAGTTTTTCTTTGCTACAGTGTTTAGTGATGAAAATTGTATGTTTTAAGGCCGATTATTTTCGTCGCCAATGCTTTTTATTTTATTTTATTGTAGTATGCCAAATTCACTTTGTTTGTATATTCTTAGTGTGAGCTTATCTAAACGTATCAAACTACTCACTAAACTCATTTATTAAATAAACTCACACTTAAATTTAAAATTTTAAGTTTTAGTCAACAAACACATTTAAATACCCAAGATACCCTTATTAAATGTTTATATTTATTAAACTGAAGACTAACATATTATCCAAATAGTTTACACCAAAAATAATAATAATATCAGTAATTTATTTTGAGAAAATATTCAAAAATGAAATTAAATTACCCAACATATGTTTGAAAAAAATACAAAATATTAATCAATTTATTTTTTTTTATTGTGCATTTATTTTAATAGTATTAAGGTTTGTCCAATATATTCTTATCAATTATTTTTTGAGTACTATTTTTCACTTTGATATCAAATCTTCTAATATTTAATAATATTACGGTTTTTGTATGTATTTTAATAGTGTATTTGGCAATTTGTCATTCTTAGTTATTTTTTAAATATCTAATTTAATTTTGAATATATTTTTCACTTTAATAACAAATCTTTTAATCACATCAACGATACTTGAGAAATCTTTAAGGGTTATTCGTCAAGAATTTTTATTTTACTTTATTTTATTATTTTTAGGGCTCATGTTGCATTTTTTTAAGTTAGTTTGGTTATTTATATCCATACACATAAATATAGCATGGAAATTTTTTGCCCAACAAATTTTGAACACCTTAAAAAACTAATAATAAAAATGTTCAACTGTAATGGACTATATTTATATTCATATGTTTTTGGTATTTTATATCCAAACAAATAATTTCTGATTTGAATTCATTGGACGAATAAAATTTGAAATACTATAAATTTATAAATGAAAAGTTCAAATATATTATTCTATAGATTTTAGCGTCCAAATTTGTAATTCTATTAGGGGTATTTTTAATAGTTAAAAATTAGTTTCAAATGTGAGTTTGGGATATTTTACTAATTAAAATTTGTTTTTAAGTATTTGACAATCCTTGGAAACTTGGCACTTACTTTGCCTGACACTGCGCAAGCCAGAGAGATCTTAAGATCCTCTCTTGCGCTGGCAATGAAGCTTTTGTGCGTTATCTAAAACTTAGATCTGGGCACTTGCTGTTGAATCTAACCTCCCTACTTCTATTGTATTATAATGATACTTCACGTTCTCATGAAGAACTTTTAGCAACCATTGCTTCCATAGGCTTGCCATGAAAAAAAAACGTTCACAAAGTTTACAAAATCAAACTTAATAAGTATCAATTTTTGACTTTTGAAATATAAGAATTGGATGTTTTGTTTTAAGTATAGGGATCAATGACCAATGTTCGATACTTATTTACCTTAAGATTTTGACTTAAATCTAGACATAAAAATCTGTCAAAATCTAGCCATTTATTTACTTCAATCGGAGGGTTGACATAATTACTTTTGTGACATTAATACCATTAAATATATGACTATAAAAATAAAAAAGCTGAGGTGGCATATTAAGATTAGAAAGAGAGAGAGAGAGAGAGAATCTTGAGTGTTGATATACTTTATTTTTCGGGGAGATTATACCAATAAAAGCTTTTTTTTTATATAATGAGATTATAGAGAATACTACTCTTACAAATCTCTAGAAAATTATATTACTTGTGCAAAGAAAAAAATACAAAAGAAACAAAAAATTTGAGCAAAATGAGATAAGATTTTGAGTCAAAATCGCACGCGCACACATGAACGTAAAAATATATTAATGTTCCAGTAAGGGATCTCTTATTTTCAATAAAATAAGAGATAATAAAAATACATGCTGCATATATGTGTGTATAAGACAAGACTTGAGCAAGATTTTGAGACAAAATCTTATATACATACATACATACATACATACATATATATATGTATGTATGTGTGTGTGTGTATACATAGACTTTATGGGAAACCGCCGACTATCCTTAAAACTTCAGAGGGCTGAAGTTAAATGATTTAATGTCTATTCTCCTATTACCAATTGATTTTTAAAAGAATATGATAACTTTAATTTCAAAACTCCCAATTCAATGACGGATGATTTGTTAGAAACGTGCAACAAACACCTTCAAAATTCTCTAGTTAAATTTATTTGATGAAGCTGGAGCAATTGAATGATGGGTGATCTGTCATGTGGCATTAAAACTATATTAAAAATAAAACTCAAAAAATAAAAAGCTAATGTGCCATATTAAAACTTACGGGCTGTGATTTTTTTTATTAATAACTTAATTGCAATTAGCTAAGTCATTAAGTCCGTTTATTTTTTTAATTTAATGAAAATTTTCAATCATTAAGTCATTAAACTAATTTTTTAATTTTTGTTTAATCTAAAAGGTTTGAATAATATCATTAAAAAATCACTATATCATTAAAAAAATCACCATCTAATTAATTAATTTTCATTCATACCTAAATAAGTTTAATAATAAGTATCATTACCCATCTCAATAACTTATGATAATACAGTGGTAGATAATTATTGCTTTCATTTTTTTATTTTCTTCAAATTAACATTATTTATCTTTATAATTTTGAATGAATATTTTTTCATATAAAACATCATGAGCAATAATAAAATTGATTAATATTTACTAAATTTAGAATATTAAAGGGTTGTATTCAATTGAGTATGATTGTGTTATGAAAATATATTATTTTATTTATGTTCTTTGAGAAATTATTAATTTTTTAATATTTATAATTTGTGAGGGATCAGATGTAAAAATATTGGTTTTCAAATCTTTTCGAATTAAAAAAATAATTTAATAGTAAATTCCGGTCTATCATATTTCAGATAAAAAAAATAAAAGCCACTTTATTTAAAAAAAAAAAAGAGAGAGAATACTTATTCTACTTCCTCAAATATTATATCTTATGATAACAATTTCTAATCTAAATTGGGAAATTAAAGAGACAATTCATCCCCGTTCTCACAAATCTATTCTTCCCAAAGAAATCAAGACTCCATAATTTTTTTAACAAAATATTTCTTAAAGCCAAAGTATCTCTAATTCAACGTCGGGGTAAAGCCCACTCTTCCTCTCCACTTCGGTTCATCTTTGTCATCGATCTCTTCTATTCCTCCATTGCTAGCTTTGCCCTTCCCCTCAGCTTCGGCCTCTCCAGTCAACAAACAATCAAGTGATCTGACCTCAAACTCGACCGTGGGTTAATTGATTGTTGTTGCGAACTTTAATTTCAATTATAAAGCATTTCTATTTGCTATTGTTTTAAGTGAATTCCTGTAAAATTGATGAATACTTTCTTTACATTTTACGGTTTCTTGTGGAATTTTTCCAAACATTTCTATCTTTATTTTGACTAAGAGCGATGGTGAAAGTGTAGTGAAGCGCGGTACTTGCTCAACTTTTTTTCCCCCTCTTTTATGCGTGAAGAATAATTTTAATTTCCTTTAAAGACTTTCAAGAATGGAAATACATAGAATCTCCATAAACTAATATTCAATAAATTAATAATATCTATGATACAATAAATCTTCATGGTCCTGACTTGGCCATTAGACTAAATTAATAAGTTTGATAAAATAATATTTTCTAAAGAAATCTTATATATAACGTTGTGGTCCATTCAAATTATAAATTAATAATTTACTGAAATTACAAACACATTTGGACTATGATATTTTAATTATATAAAATATAACTCTATTGTTACTTGTTTACATAAAATATGACTATTTTGTTACTTATTTTTTTCCTTTAAAATTTAAATTTAATTGGATCTCATCTCTTTTTTTTTATTGCATCTAGAAGCTCTGGAGTTGACTTCCCGAATTAGAATAAGAAGTTTTGAAGTGTTGTTGATACTTTGAGTACTTCCTTGTGCGTAACAAGCTCCAAAGTTACTATACCATCCTCAACTTCTTCTTCAACGGAATTTTTTGTTGATGTTAGGAATGATTTCTTCTAAACTTAAAAGCTCTAAACTTACATTATTTTCAGGATAATTCAAGAGGTGATTTACATCGTTAACCAAATTCTTCGATTCTTGTCTTAAGTTAGTGAATGCCTTCTTTATCTAAGAATTCATCTAAGTTCTCAGAGGCCATTTCTTCTGCAGAATAAATTTTGCAATGCTGAAAATAATTTGCTATTTCTGCACCTGAATATTTGTTGTCCCAGCTGAGATTGCAAGATTAATTGCATCCAGAACATTTGTTTTTTTCTGGACTGGTTTGCCCCAATTCATTGCCCTCCAAAATTCTACGGTAAAGTTGGCTACGATAAAGCATCTTGAAAGCTCTTATTATCCTTGCATCACGTGGTTGGATTTTTGAAGTCATGTTAGGTGGCAAATAAAATAGTTCAATATTTTTTATATGGGTTGGACAATTATCTATCACTAAGAGAAATTTTCTCCCTTGCATTTTTTCTGTCAAGCCATCAAATATATTCCTCAAAAAGCACCCCAGTCTTCTATGAACTTTTGTTGGCTCGGTATTGACAATTATCTATCACTAAGAGAAATTTTCTCCCTTGCATTTTTTCTGTCAAGCCATCAAACATATTCCTCAAAATGCACCCCAGTCCTGCATTTTTCCATCAAGTTGCTTTGTTGCAAGAGAGTGATCTGCTTGTAACCTATAAAACAATCCTGTCTCATCCATATTGATAACATCTTTCATGGCAAACTGATCTATTTTTCCCCTTGTGGACTCCAATTGCTTCTCCGTATCTTGTTTATCAATTGATCCACTTTTCCCCAATATGATGAAATGACTTAATACCATGTCTTAATATAAAGCATTTCTATTTGCTATTGTTTTAAGTAAATTCCTGTAAATTGATGAATACTTTCTTTACATTTTACGGTTTCTTGTGGAACTTTTCCTAAAATTTCTATCTTTATTTTGCCTTAGGCGCTGGTGAAAGTGAAGTGAAGCGCCGTACTCGCTCAATATTTTTTTTCTCCTTTTTGTGTGAAGAATAATTTTAATTTCCTTTAAGACTTTCAAGAATGGAAATAGGTAGAATCTCTATAAAATAATACTCGATAAATTAATAATATCTATTATATAATAAATCTTCATGGTGCCGACTTGGCTAATGGACTAAATTAATAATTTTGATAGAATAATAGATAATACTTTTTTAAAGAAATCTTATATAACTTTGTGGTCTCATTCAAATCATAAATTAATAATTTGTTGAGATTACAAACACAATTGACTATGATACTTTGATTAAATAAACTAAAACTCTATTGTTACCTGTTGACATAAACTATGACTCTTTTGTTACTTGCTTATTTTTTTTTAAAAAAAAAATTTAGTTGGATCTCATCTCTTGTTGCATCTAAAAGCACTGTTGTTGACTTCTTGAATTAGAATAAGAAAGAGAAAATATCTGTCGTCCACTCATTTTTTCAACTTTTTCAAAAATAAACAATTCTTTTTTTTTTGGCTGAAATCCACCTAAAGTTATATTTTGTTTCACTTTTCCACTTCGGTTTGGAATCCGTTAAGAAAACTAACGGAAACTTAAAAAATGACCATTTTACCCCCCAAACGAAAATTATAATTTCACCCTAAAAATTGCCTAAAATAATTAAATTAAATCTTAATTATTTTCCTCGTCGGTCAATAAAGAAATTAATTCCACAACCATTAAATGCAGCGTTTTTTTTTAAATGTGTCTGTAATTAGAATGCTAAATTATAACAGTAGTATTAAAAATAGCCTAATATCGCAAATCATCAATTGAATTTAAGATAAATGGAGTTTTATTATTCATTGAGTTATAAGCTCTAATAGTTAAGATTTTTTTTGTACTTTATTAACGTACCAATAATGATATTCATCATTAAATCTGATTATTTTTACATTTTTAGGGTGAAATTATAATTTTGTTTTGGGGATAAAATGATCATTTTTTTAAGTTTCTGTAGTTTTATTAAGGGATTCTAAACGAAAGTGGAAAAGTGAAACAAAATATAATTTTAGGGTGAATTCCAACAAAAAAAAAGGAATTGTATATTTTTAAAAAAATTGGAAAAAATGGGTGGACAGTGGATATTTTCCCAATAAAAAATTATGAAGTATTGTTGATGCTTTAAGTATTTCCTTATACGTAGCAGGCTCCAAAGTTACTATATCATCCTTAGGTTCTTCTTCAAAGGGATTTTCGTTGATGTGAGCAACCATTTCTTCTAAACTTAAAGCTCTAAACTTACATGCATGTTGGGCGCTCTTTACCATACTCACATAATGCTTTATGCGTCTCATCTATCATGCTTGATTTTCCAACACCTTTCAAATGAGAAGCCATTGTAAATGTTCAAGTAATTTAATATGAAATAAAAGAAGAATTAGTGTTTATTTGTATAAAGATTATTTTTAATCAAATTCATTGAACACATTTAATTAAGTAAATTAACATGAATACTATTTGATTAAGTACATGGATGAGTTCAATGTATTTATTTTTTGGGTTAAATGATTAGTTAAATACATAAAATATAATATGAATTAAATTATTTTTAATCTAATTCATTGAATATATTTAATTAAGTTAATGTAACATGAATATTATCTAGTTAAGTATACACGAAAAATGTACTTATTATTTTGGTTAATTGAATGTATAGTTTAATCCATATTATATATTGATAAAATATATTGAATGTTTAGTTATTAAATGTATATTGATTGAATTGTCAAAAATTGTGTAAATTAATAAATTATTAATTTATCAATTATTTAAAATTTCTTTTAATTAATAGATTTTATATGACCCCAATTCTATTAACTTATAGAAGTTCTGCTTTAGAGAAGTAAAAGTTATTTCCAGTATAATCTTGTCGTGGGAGGAAGCATAACAAGAGTCAAATACTCTCTTTCTTTATTAAGTTTTAATAAGTCACCTCAGCCCTTTTTTTTGTTTACATATTTTTAATATAATTTAATGCCGCATAAATATAATAAATTATCTCAGCCCTCGCATTGGACTAAATAAATGACTAGATTTTGATGTTTAGATTTAGTGCATTGCCCATAAGGACACTGCAAAATCATATTTTATGATTATCCCCACCTTGAAGGGTGTCCTGTTGGAAGTAGTAATAGAGGGCTAAAATTCATTAAGCTTTATTATATTCTATTTCAAATAGACGCAGATCATATTCATGGGTAGGAGTATTGAATAGGGGATGGTAAAATCCGGGTTTGGGTCCGGGTTTTGCTTTTCTGGATCCAGATTTGGACCCGGACATGATTTTTCCTTTCTCGGATCTGGATTTTAATCCGGATTTTTTCATCTGGGGTCTGGGGTCCGGGTTCAACTCGGAAAAATCCGGATTTCCAGATTCCGGGTTTTGAACCCGGATTAATAAATTAATATTAATATTTAAAATTCTAAAAATAAAAATTATATATATTTTTTTAAGCAATAATATATCTAAATTAATTAAAAAATAATATTAAAATTAAATATCCGGGTCCGGGTTCCGGATGTCCGGGTTAATCTAAACCCGGATCCGGACCCGGATACATCCGGGTTCTAAAAATTAATTCCGGATCCGGATTTTTTTATATTCCGAGCCGGGTTGAACCCGGCCTGGATTATCCGGGTTCGTCCGGGTCTGGGCCGGGTCCGGGTTATTTTGACAACCCTAATATTGAAGGACAATTAGATAAAGCTATAGTTTTTTAAATGATTGTTATTAATGTTGTTATAGAAATAATTATCTATAAAAAAAATAATTAAATATTTAATAAACTTTATTTTTATAAGCATTTTGAGTTTTAGAATCAGTTATATATATTTAGAAAGGAGTAATTTTTCAAATTGTAATTTTGAGAATCAATTTTATACTTATTACAGTTTAATATGTATCCTCATATATATTATAAAATCCAAAATTATCCTTATTAATTAGAAAATAAAGCCTTTAACTTTAAAGAGATTGCTATTATCAAAGTATGAAATAAAATTAATATATATATATAAAATATGTATTTTAGTTATCAATTATTATATGTACATAACAAAATATTTTAAATACATGTTAATAAACGTGTCAATAAATATTATACAAGATTTATGTCTAATTTAAATATTTATATTCTTATAGTAGTTTAACGATAAGATTTATCAAATAAAAACGACTGCTTTTAAAACTCTCAATACTTTTAAAAAATATTTTACCAAACGTTTAATTATTTTTTTTATAGATGATTATTTCTATAACACATCTAACAACAATTATTTTAAAGGCCATAGCATTACTAAACTAGCCCTAAATATAAAACTATTTCTCAAAATCAATATACCTTTTCAAAATCTATCATAGAACAAGGTGATTTTATCAAACCAAATATTAGAATTAGCTTGTAACTTTTCAAAATTACTTTTAAATCTTCCAAAAGTAATCCCAAATTGGCACTTAATGAACTTGTTATTTCAACTATTTTAACTCTCACTATTTTGGTCATGTTGATGATTGAGGTGCTGTATCTTTTAAACTACAGTTGTTGTAGAAAAAAATGTAAATATGAAATAAAAATTAATAATTTATAGTAAATATAAATTAAAATAATAATTTTGACAAAATTATTAAAGATATAATAAATTTTCTATAGTATAAGTGAAAAACTATTTCAACATAACTTCCAAGATACAACAGTTAGTGTTTACTAAACACTTTAATGCTATAGTTTTTAAGTTACAATTGTCCAACCTCAATTCCAAATGCAATCTTTATTATAAACGGAACTTCAGTTCTCCATTTTACTTATTTAACCAACTTATCAAAAAGAACATTATTAAATAAGAAGCCTTATTTTCAATCTATAATCGTTAACCCTGCAATGAATTTCAGAGCCTGTGGCAGCTCTCTCAATTATTCTTTCATGCTGCGGTAAGTGACTTGATTTCATGATAATACACAAGTCAGTAATAATCGACAATATTCAAACAAAAATGTAAACAATTATTAAGTGCATATTTTCAAATAGTTTTTATTTTTATTTTTATTATTATTAGTCAGTCATTTGGTGCAATTGAAAAAATTTTGCGGTATTGGATGACTTATTATTCATTGCACTCCCTACGTAACATTATTATGTACGTGTCCTCCAGTCTTATTAATTTACTAATTATTATTTTTTAGAGGCTAAAGCTACAATGCCGGGCATTGAGGCCCGGCATCGTGCCGGCTTGTAAACGCAACCGTTGGGTTCAAGTAAAATGAATCCAACGGCTGACATTGAAAAGAAATAAAAAAAACAAAAAAAGGGCAACCGAAGCAACCAGTTCCCAAAGGCTGCAAAATTTATATTTTTATAATTTAGTTGTTTCAACCGTGCCCAATCTCTCTCAATTTCTTGCCCCTCTCTCATAAATCACAAATTTTTCTCTAATTTCTCTCTTCGATTTCTTGACTAATCAAATAAAATCGAAGCCACATCTCGCACACACAATCCAATCCATTAACTTGTTGCTTTCATCTTCAGTTGTTCGGTTTCGATCCAGCTGTTTCCGTCGCTACCGTCGTTGCCTCCTTTTTCATTCGACTTTGTATGCTCAACAAGTTAAGGATGGGCGGCTTTGCTGGTCTCAAGCTTGTGTCTTTATCCTCATGGGTACGTCCCTATTATCTGTGGCTTAAACATCTAGTTCTTCAAGTTTACTATAAGTTTGTTGGGTACTGTTAAGTGATTGAAACTATTGTTGCAGCTCTCACCCAATTTTCTGTTTATTGTTTCATTTTTTCTACTTTTATCGTTCTTCTAGCTTTTCTGTTCTTGAATGAAGCATCTTTAATTGGTACCTCCTAGCTTGCTTGTACCCCATCTGGCTTTGGCTTCTATCGAAAGCTTTTTTGCTTTTGTTGCATTCTATCTTGTTTGATTTAAATACCCACTTTTGCTTATTTTTCATGGTCTTGTTATTTTCATTTTAAAGTTTGTGCCTTTTTTTTGGGAGGTTGGTAATATCGTGGAATTGTATTTGATTTATAAGGTGATCTAGGTGATGGTATATTTTCTTTGGTTAACTAAATCTGGAAAACTAACTTTTGTGATCTTGGGTTGTGTTTGAATGTGACAAGATGGTGGGGTGCTGTTTGCATGTGTCGATAAGAGCTCTCTTTTATGTTTGATTGATGAGAAAATGCAGGAAGAAGATAAAATGAATTTAGGATTTTAATAGTAAATTATTTCTATTGTGTATCTGATTTAATTATGGAAGAATTGGCACTTTGCAGGTTGCTGGTTTTGTTGTTATCTCCGTTTTATGTTACTCATCAACTGTTATGGTGGCAATTCTAACAAATATTCCTAGAAATGGTCCTAGGGTGTAACATGGATAACAAAGTTGTTATGTATCTTGTTTAGTTTGTGTGCTTCCTGCCAAACCTCAATTTATCATTCTGTTGGCAGCTTCTCATCATTGGAGTAAGAAAATGAGTGGAGTGAAGCCATTAGGTTTGCTGAATTTGTACTACTTTATAGGCATTTTACTTGACTATCATATAGCAAACCAATCTTGTTTCAGATACTAATTTGTGTGAAAATTTGGGATTTATAGCTTAATTTCTAGCAAGTGGTCAGTATGTTAGCTTTGACTCTTTATGAATTTTTATTTCTTTTCTTTCATAGCTTTATCTGGCAATGGAAGATTTTGCTATTAGATTTTTTTTCTAGTTTTAGACAGTTTTCTTGCTATTTTAGGGGTTTTTTCCTATTGTTTCTAGGCATGTTTACTATTGTTTTTGGATTTTTTAAAGCACTTTTCACTACTATTATAGGGTTTGTTTTATAAATTTATTGCTGCTTTGAGCATCATTTTATGCCATTTTTGGGTTTTTTTATTGTTGTTTCTTGTTTATATTTGTTGTTTTGGTGCTTTTTTTCTGCCTTTTTTTTAGTGTAATTTGTTGTTGCTTCTTATTATGATTGATGGTTGTTTTTTCTTGTTGACTAACTTGAAAATTTTAATTATTTGCAGGGGAGAATTTAGTTGGATATTACTAGGTTCTATAAATTATATGGCATAAGTGTTTTATTGGAAAATTTTTGATATTAGGACAATCTTTGGTTTACAAACTTTGATGAAATTATTATTAGTTTGTAACTCAATTCGACAATGCTTTTATTTTTTGGGAGATCCTACTTATATGAATTTGTTTTTCCTATTTGTAGCTTATTTTTATAAATGAGTGCTCTTCATTGTTGTTATTTTGTTTTTCATTAACAAATTTCTTTTAAAATAAGTGTATTAAAATTTGTTTTCACAAAAAAAGAGAAGAAAAGAAAAAAGTGTCATACACTTTAATCCAAAATGATTGAAGATACACTAGGTTCTAAAATATTTGTTGATGTTGAATTCTCGTCGAGCTGTGAAGCGACCAGACGACCACGCCAACACTTAAATTAGTAGTTGTTGGGGAGTTGGTTTGTACTTCTATCTTTCTTATCGAATAGGCTCTTGGGACCTCAAGCTCTTTCTCCAAGGATGCTTGCATTCATAACAACTAGTTAGGGGATGTCGGAGATTTTTCTAACATAAACCCTCCAATGCTCGACTCATCGGATTGAGGATGTTATTGGTGATATTCAAATATTATGTTGTGAACTTTGGATGTTTAGATGGATTTACTCTAGTAAGTTGTAATTTTATTAAAATTGACCATATTACTTGGAAGATTTTGCCTTAATTTTTCTTAGAAAATGATCATATTGTTGTTGCCTTTTCTTTCTACCACATTTTCTTTTTATTGCTCAATTTTTTTGTCTTGCTGGATATTTTCATTCATAAAAGATTGTAAATTTCAATTGAATTCAAAATTTTCATGACTTAGTAATTTAAAATATCCACCATGATTAGATTCTCTAAAAAATAAAAATAAAATGAACTGCACCTAAAAAAATATTATACAACAAATAAGAATAGACATTATCACTTGAATTATCAAATTATTTTCAAAACTATTATTTGACTAAAATAAGGAAAAAAATGTTGGATTAGATATGTAATTTTATTATAATTAACTAGATTTTTCTTTTCAAATCACAAGTTCTTTCCAAAGCCATCATTTTATCAATCATGTAAAAAATAGTTAGACTATTAAACTTATGTGTGTAATTTCATGAGAACATTTGTAATTTGTGTATCAGTTTAATTAGATATATTCCTAAATATATTTATTGGGTAAAAGTTGAATTTAATTTAATTTTAATATATTTTCATTTGTTTCTTAATAGATTGGCTTAATTAAACTTAATTAATAATGAAAAAATTTTAAAAAATAAATCTAGTTATAAATTATCACTTGATTTGTCAAGGAATTTTGAAATGCACTCTGATTTTATAATTAGCTATTTTATATAAACCTACCCTACCATATTTTACGTCAAACATGCAACCGATCACGTAAAGTATGCAACTTTGATGTCAAATATAAAACAAGCGAGAATATTCGAAAATATTCTTTATTTTGGCTTGATTCAAGACATGCAACATCTAATGTCAAACATGCAACCGCGACGTCCAACATGCAACAATAGATGTAAAACATGAAACCCGCAACAAGTCACGTAAAATTTGCAATTTATCACGTAAATTATGCAACTTTGACGTCAAACATGAAACAAACGAGAATATTCTTTATTTTGACTTTATTCAAAACATGCAATATCGTACGTCAAACATAAAATCCAACCGTTGAACATGCAACAACAGACGTTAAATATGCAACTTGCAACAATTTATGCGAAATATGCAATTTATCACGTAAAGTTCGCAAATTCGACGTCAAACATGAAACGGACGAGAATATTTGAGAATATTCTTTATTTTGGTTTTATCCAAAACATGCAACATCGTATGTCAAACATGAAATCCTACTGTCAGACATGCAACAACTGACGTTAAACATGAAACTTGCAACACTTCAAGTGAAATATACAACTTATCACGTAAAGTTGGCAACATGGGACGTCAAACATGAAACAAGAGAGAATATTTGAAAATATTCTTTATTTTAGCTTTATCCAAAACACGCAACATCGTACGTCCAACATGAAATCCTCCTGTCACACATGCAACAACTAACGTTAAACATTAAAATTGCAACACTTCACGCGAAATATGCAACTTATCACGTAAAGTTCGCAACTTCGACGTCAAACATAAAACGAACGAGAATATTCGGGAATATTTTTTATTTTGGTTTTATTCAAAACATGCAACATTGTACGTCAAACATGCAATCCAACCGTCGAACATGCAACAACTAACGTTAAACATGAAACTTGCAATATCTTACGTGAAATATACAACTTATCATGTAAAGTTCGAAATATTGAAGTCAAACATGAAACATACGAGAATATTCGGGAATATTTTTTTATTTTGGCTGTATTCAAAACATGCAACATCGTACGTCAAACATGATATCCAACCGTCGAACATGCAACAACTGACGTTAAACATGAAATTTGCAACACCTCACGCGGAATATACAACTTATCACGTAAAATTTGCAACTTGGACGTCAAACATGAAACAGATAAGAATATTTGAGAATATTCCTTATTTTGACTTTATTCAAAACATGCAACACCTTATGTCAAATATGAACTCCATCTGTTGAACATGCAACAATTGATGTTAAACATGAAACTTGCAATACTTGACGAGAAATATGTAACTTATCATGTAAATTTCCCAACTTCGACATCAAACATGAAACAGACGAGAATATTCGGGAATATTATTTATTTTGACTTTATTCAACACATGCAACAGTTTACATCAAACATGCAACCGTGACGTCTGACATGCAACAACGGACGTTAAATATGAAACTTACAACACTTCACGCGAAATATGCAACTCATCATGTAAAATTCGCAACTTCGACGTCAAACATGAAACGGACGAGAATACTTGGGAATATTCTTTATTTTTGGCTTTATTCAACACATGTAACATCGTACGTCAAATACGAAATCCAACCCTCGAACATGCAATAACAGACGTTAAATATGAAACTTGCAACACTTGACACGAAATATGCAACTTATCACGTAAAGTTCGCAACTTCGACGTCAAATATGAAACAGACGAGATAATTCATGAATATTCTTTATTTTATCTTTATTCAATACATGCAACAGCTTACGTCAAACATGCAACCATGATGTCCGACATGCAACAACGAACGTTAAATATAAAACTTTGCAACACTTGACGTGAAATATGCAACTTATCATGTAAAGTTTGCAACTTCGACGTCAAACATGAAACAAATGAGAATATTTAGTAATATTTTTTTATTTTGGCTTTATTTAACACATGCAACATTTTACGTCAAACATGCAATCGAGACGTCAAACATACAATAATTGACATTAAACCTGAAATACTATTTTTTTATTTTTTATTTCTTTATTTTTTACCATTTTATTTCATTATATTATATTATATTATAGGGTTTGTATTATATTATTTAATTTATTTATCTTTTGTTATTAGTTATATTATAAAAAATTATTTTGACTTTTTTAAATTTTTATATTATATTTTTATATATTTTTTTAAAAAAAATATGTTGCAACCGGTTTGTTAACCGGCTGCACCAAGTGTTTGGCTGCCAAATGGCAGCTAAAGACAGCCGGGATCTTTTTTTGAGAGCTCGGCATGGTGCCGGCTACAATGCCAGGGGCATTGTAGCCAAACCTTTTTTTAGAATCTTTAGAGGTTAATATTGAACCCTCAGCCGTTGACTAAAAGACCGCAGTCAACTGACCTGACGGTTGAATTTCAGCCACGTAGCGATTTTGTAATCTTTTCTTTTGTAGATACGGTGCCTCTACTTTATCATGCTGTTAACGTGTATCACCTATAATTATCATATCACTTTACAAAATTACCCCTCCCCTCGGGACAAACCGAAACAATGTAGAGAAAGTAAAGTTTCTCTGTAAACCTTATCCTCTGTGAGGGTAATATGGTAAATATGGTTTTTAGTACTATTATAGTAATATTGCTTGATTGCGCACTTGTTTATACAACCCCAAAACAATATAGAGAAAAAAGTATTACAAGGCTGTGACAGCTTAAAGAAACAATGTAGCGTTGAAATTTTGACACGTGGACCGTACCTCCACTCATAGGCCATCAAAACCTCAAGGGGTTGTTTGGAACTTGGAAAATTGGAATGATAATTGATTGAGACTTTTTCTTTTTCTTTTCCTTTTTATGAGATGAATCATCATAGGCTTAAATAGTATTTTATCAATCTCGTCTATTTATTTAAGTTTAAAATTTTTTTTGTTTCATTCATTATTTCTTTTAAGTGTACAAGGTGGACAAAATTCTAAATTAAATCAAATACTCAGTCAAATAAAATTATTTAAAACCACTCGAGTAAAACATTTAGAGAGTTTTTATTGAATTTTCTTTATTTTTATTATTTTATTTTAAATATAAAAATACGTGTATGAAAATTCTTACATAGCAACTAATATCTATTTTATAGATTATAACTACTTTTTAATATATCATTTAGTAGGAATGTATAAAAAGTATGAAATATGAAGGACACATTATAACTACAAGTAGATTATTACTTAAGATGAAATAATTTGAAATTATGTATATAAAATATTATTAAAAAATATCAGATAATGAAATTTATGAGTGTTAAATTGTTATGGGTGCAATTAACAACACATTTTTGGTGATAAAATAGTTTTGGTTTCGAGCCCACTAATATAAATAGAAAGGAAATTTGATTTTATTTCATACAATATTATATTTTAAAAATAATAAAAAATTGTTCAAATATAAAAAAATATTTTAAAAAGAAAGATGCTATAGTTTCTACAAAGAGTTTTTATTATAGTCTAATTCTAGTTTTTCAAAAATAGTCATATCAAATATATATTCATTCTAGTGTGTGTATATATTTCTTTGGTGAAAACATCCTTATTTTAATTAAGTAATAATGTCACTGATAGATAAAAAAATACATATTTTTAATATACTAATAAATAAAGAAAATATAATTTTTAATATTTTAAAATCTCTATTTTTATATATTTTAGCATATTTCCTTACTTTAACAAAGTAGGTGCCTTCATTAGAAAATGATTGTGCATATATATGTAGTCCTTATGAATGTACAAATGTTCGCACATAAAAGACAAGAAAAAATATGAATACCAATACACTATTTTTTGTCTTTTAATATATCAGAGTTTATGTTTTTTAGTCTTTTAACTCTATTTATATGAATTTTTTCATACAAATGTCCACATATTAGTACAACTATATATTCTGTGGACGAGGACATACACATTTTAACTATATAAAGATATTACTTTTAAATAAAAATACACAATTTTTAATGTATTAAATTATATATTTTATATATTTTAGATAGAAGAAATATATATATATATATATACGCACATATATGCATGCATGCAAACATGCAATAACCTTTCATAGTTTCATTCTGAAACATTTAGCCGAAAACGTAAAAGCAAAAAATATTCCAAACACAGCCTTAAAATTTTATAGTTATAAAAACTGAGTTGATATCATCAATTATGTGTCGGACTCCTCTTTCTTTGAAGACCCAACAAACACGTGTACAAGCTTGACGTGTACTAAAGCTTCCAATATAGACAAAAGTACCCAGCATCTTTTCCGAAATTACAAAATAACTCCTGGGTATATTCTCCAATTAACCTTCAGGTCCCTGAGCATTTATGAAATCACAAATAAAGATGTGATAAATATTAAGAAATAAGGAAGTACAAATAAATTTTTCTGTTAAAATTCTAAATAAAATAAAACGTTTTATGTTTGCTCATTATTTTCATTTTTTAAATTTCATGTTGGTAATTGAGTTTGTCAGTTTTCTTATATGTTAAAATAATAATTTACTGTTGTAATTTTTATACCAAAATAACAATTATGATTATTATAAATACAAATTGAAATAAAAGAAATTTTAAATTAGGAAACTACTTTTATTGGACTTATTGAAGGTCTAATTATTGAGCGACATACTAATATATATATATATATATGTGATCCCTTTGTATTGGATCTTGAGCTTAGAAGTGATGAGCCACCAATATCTCACAACAGTGGCAAAATCGTAGGTCATTGTCATATTTTTTAAACCATTAAAAGTTTAGAGTAACAAATCTAGTTTTACAATTTTTGTAGTGCTACCTACTCAAAATCAAATAAATTTTTTTCTTGCCTAAATATAAATAAATACTTTTTAGAATACAACAAAATATGACATAATTTTATGAATAAAAATAAGTCAACATGATATAATTAATCAAATAATTAGTGGTGTCGTAAATAAATTTTACGGTTGAAAATTATGATTTGATATAGATAATATTAATGAACCAACAACATTTTGAATTAAATTGATATTTTGATCATCTAAGACCAACCCAAATCATCTATGTTCGTATTGTATTTGTGTCTGACTGCAAATGCCGACCATTTCAAATTTTCAAAAACACCCATTAATCGAACACAATGTTCGTGGTAGCGATTAATATGAAAATAATTAGAAACTCGCTTCACTCTTTATCATTTTAAACAAAAATCAGAGATCCGAATGTTATTGACCACATAACTAATTACCTATTGGGATTCTGTCATTTCCAGGTTAATTAAATAAACTTGTAATATTTTTCTTATTTAATTAATTTAATACAAAAAAGAAAATTACAGGAAAAGGAGGTCGAAAACTTGAACCCGGGGGGCTACACTCTAATGGACTAAGATCATTTATTTATTTTGATATATTTTGTAAGCGAGACATTTGTTTCTCTATAGCAACATAACTTGATTTTAGTTCCTAGTATTTCGAGAAGTCTTCAGAGAGTTTTTGTCTCCAACAGAATTGGGATTCTCTGTGCCTCTGTTTCTGTTTCAAATATCTAGGTTTCGTCAGGTTTTGTTTCACTGACCCCCCACTCTCTCTTTGTTTGTTTATTTGTGTACCCATCTAAATGTATTTGTGTATGTATATGTTATTTATTTATTTTTATTTTGATTTATGCTTCTGATATGAGTGTTCGTGAAAGCTGATTGTTGTTTGTAGCAAAAGTTTGTGGCTTTGAGATTAGTGGGCTCTGTTTAATCTTTGTTGGTTTCAGGTTTGGGAATTCTGTTAAGGGGTCTTGCTTGTTTAAGAAAAAGAAAATGATTTTTGTGATGGTGGGCTTCAGCTTGGTGTAGAAATGATAAATTTTTCTGGGTTCTTGTTATTTTCAGTGGATTTTTAGTTGTTTATATTGGACATTGATGTGAGAGAACTTGAATGTCATTAGCTGTGAAAGAAAATTTTTGCTAAACGTTGGGTGGAGTAATATGTGGAGTGTTTTTATGTTATGAGCTCGGGGATATTGAATTGTGGCTTGGAATGGGGATTGAGTTTGTTGAAACGACTATTTTGACTGCCTTGGTTTTGTTGTTGCGAGGCCGACGATTCTTTAGACTGGAATAGTGTGAAAATGAAAATGGCTGATAATATTTGTTTGTAATTAATGGAGGTGAATTGACTTATATGCTTGCTTTCCCTTAAAATCATGAGTCAATGAGTGAAGCCATGTAGATGAAGCGCCTCAAGCCTACAGTCTTGGAAGTTGCAACTAGCTAGATGGCTAGATGGCATTTTGGCTGGCATGTCCAACATATGTTGTTTGTTAGATCAGTGACATATATATATATATATATATGTTTTGCCAAATGTCCTGAATGGATAAGTGTGTGTTTGTCTTATTCATGACATTTTTTACTAATTTAGTTTATCACAAACTTTGAGAGGACTTGATAAGCAGTTTGAGTTATGGTTCAATGATAGGATTGGTGGTGGTTAAACCATTTATGCAATAAGATCTCAATACTTTTGGAGAATGGAATGCAGATTCGTTTTATATGTATGGTTGCAATATTTTCTGTATGAGCCTGTATGTCAATTTTTATTCCATTTCCATGAGTTACTAGGTAATTGATGTGAATAATCAAATGATTTAGACTATTATGCATCTTTCATATTGTTGACTGGGCTTAATTGATACTGAACTAGTTTCCATTTTGAATCATATGAGGAGACTTATCATTATGTGTGAGTATGATTAAAAAGACAAAGTTCCATTTTAGTAATTTTATCCATTCTTATGAGCCACAATACACATTTGAAGTCATATAAAATATGACTTTTATATGGATGGATTATTGATTTTTTATCATCACTGCACACATGATATTTCCTTTTATTCGTTGATGTTCTATCAGTCTCATATCTGTAGCAGCATTTCCCGTCAGAATATATTGGTTTTCCTGTAAACCACTTGTTTAAGTATTAATACTGATTAGCTAATTGTGCTATTATATTGTCATCCATCCTACCACATGATGCAGGTTGTGTGCAGGCTCTTTTGATCGTTGTGAATGGTGATTTCGGCTTGTAGTTTGACTTTAAATTGATGAATGCTTGTATCAGCCTGGCTTAGTTTTATTGCTGGAATTGATGTGAATGCCCTTGGTTCAGGAAAAGAAAAGAGGTTTCTCGTTGTTCTGTACATAAAATGGCAACTGAGAGCCCTATGATAATGGTAGAAGGTGGTGGTGCTAGAAACTGGCATTCTTCCAAGGATTCTGCAGTTTTTGGTCCTAGATTTGAAAATATGGGAGCTGAGGAGCTGGGTTTGCTTCTGAAAGGGCAAAGATTCCGCGGAGACCAGACAGACATGATTCCTAGTCGAAGTGGTAGTGCCCCACCGAGTATGGAGGGGTCAATTGCAGCTATTGGGAACCTTCTAGCTAAACATAACTCTAGTACGAATGCAAGCTTGGAAAGTTTAAGCAATGCTCTTGGAAATTATGAATCTGAGGAGCAGTTACGTTCACATCCAGCCTATTTTGCGTATTACTGCTCCAATGTGAACTTGAACCCAAGACTTCCTCCACCTCTTATGTCACGTGAGAATCGGCGGTTGGTACGTCATATGGGTTCCTCTGGCAGCAATTGGAGGTCGAATTCTGTAGACGATGTTGGCAATGGAACATTGCATTTGTCTCGAAGTTCCCTTTCTACCCATGAGGAGGAGCCAGAGGAGGATAGGTCCCCAAGACAAGCTTCTGAAAATTTGTCAGAAATCAGTTCTGCCTTTTTTCCAGGACAGAAATCAACTTCTTTGGTTGGGCGGCATAAAAGTTTGGTTGATTTAATACAGGTAATTTGATTACGTATTGTCTATCTTTTTATTTTGGCTGCTTGATGTTTAGCATTAAGCTTTTGTTTGCTTAATTTGTAGGAAGATTTCCCTCGTACCCCTTCTCCTGTATTTAACCAGTCTCGTTCCTCAAGTCATGCGACAGAAGAGCTAATTGATCTCGACGTCCACTCTATTTCATTGGATGTTTCTTCTATGAATATTTCAGAAGCACCAGAAGCAAATGGCTCTGCCGATGTTCATGTGGATCCATGTGTTATGGATCCACAAGATATTGCATTGATATCCAATAACGGTCCAGCAGCAGTGTCTTTTTCTGGCTCACCATGCCCTGATGGGACAGAGACCTCACGCAACCCACGAATTGATGATACAAACTCTAAAAATGCTGGATTGGAGGATGTTGCATCAGTTAGTGCTGCTTCTCAGTCAGATGTCTCCCGAGCAGAGTCTAGAATGAGAAAGAAACAAGAAGAGCAGAAATATCAAGGAAGAATTATGATGCAACAGTATCCATCTGCACAACAAGGTTTCCAGTATCAGGTTCAGGGAGTTCAGGGCCAAGCTGTTTCACTGGGAATGAATAATGCACATAATGGTATGGATAAAAACTCCTATGGTCATGGTAAATTCTCTTCTTTTGAGGTGCAGCCATCAATGAATTCACCTGGTCTCACTCCCCCCTTGTATGCATCAGCTGGTACATATATGCCATCCGGAAATCCGTTTTACCCTAGTTTTCAGCCTTCTGGTCCTGGTGTATATCCTTCACAATACAATGTGGGTGGATATGCTCTGAACTCTGCCCATTTCCCGCCATTTGTGGCTGGATATCCATCTCAAGGTCCAGTTCCTATGCCGTTTGATGCTACTTCAGGCTCAAGCTTTAATTTTCGAACTACTAGTGTTTCAACAGGGGAGGGCATACCGCATATTGGTAGTACCCAACATCAAAAGTTTTATGGACATCAAGGACTAATGCTACAATCTCCTTTTGTGGATACTCTTCACATGCAATACTTTCAACATCCTTTTGGAGATTCATACAATGCTTCAGTTCAGCATCGGTTGGCATCAAGTGGTGTTAATGGAGCTCTGGCAGACCCTTCCTCAAAGAAAGAGCCAATTGTTGCTGCTTATATGGGTGATCAAAATCTTCAGTCTTCATTAAATGGGGGTCCAAGCATATCAAATCCAAGAAAAGTAGGAATGCCTGTTGGTGGTTACTATGGAGGTCTCCCAAGCATGGGTGTTATGGGTCAATTCCCAACTTCGCCTATTGCCAGTCCAGTGCTTCCATCATCGCCTGTTGGTTCCACAAGTCAACTAGGTCTGCGACATGAAATGAGGCTTCCTCAGGGTTTGAATAGGAATACAGGAATATACTCTGGATGGCAAGGGCAGAGAACATTTGAGGACTCTAAAAAACATTCATTTCTTGAAGAATTGAAATCCAGCAATGCCCAAAAGTTTGAGCTGTCTGACATAGCAGGGCGTATAGTTGAATTCAGGTAGGTTTAATAACGAGTTTGTTTTGCCTGCATCTGTACAATGTGATTATAGTGCCGTCGTTGATGTGAAGGCTAATATTCCAAGCATTTTTTACTTCAGTGTTGATCAACATGGGAGTCGATTTATTCAGCAGAAGTTAGAACATTGCAGTGCTGAAGAAAAGGTTTCTGTTTTCAAAGAAGTTCTTCCACATGCTTCAAAATTAATGACTGATGTTTTTGGGAATTATGTTATTCAAAAGGTATACTTTCTAATTCTTCTAAACAGATTATCTTGCTTAACTTGTGAACTCTGATGGTGGCATGTTAGTGATTGTTGGATTTCAATTTTAATTGCAGTTCTTTGAACATGGAAGTCCTGATCAGAGGAAGGAGCTAGCAGAAAAACTTGTTGGGCAGGTCTTGCCTCTGAGTTTGCAGATGTACGGTTGTCGTGTAATACAGAAGGTATGCTAGATTTCTTACGATAAATAGTTTTATTTAGTGGTACATTAACGTCCTCTGGTGCATCCTATTTCCTAGCGATTTTAGATCTATAGCAGTCTTATATCAGAGAAGATGGTACTAACCATCTCATTATTAGCTAGTTTGGTACTGGCTTCATTGTTGGAGAACTTCAAGCCTTATGTTTTAGGCCTGCAGGTGTTAAATGATTAGAAGCCTTTGAAGCAAGTTTGAACTTTCAGTTGTATGTTCCCCAGAGGGTTAGCCAATCAATAGACCACTCGTACATCTAGTCTTTAGGAATGGGCTAGAATCTCTCCTAACCTCAACCGTTTGCCTATCAAAAAGTAAGAGGATCTTTGGAGAAGCTAGATATGAAGATCTCGATTTTTGTGGCATAAGACTTATTATAATGTTGTATGTTTTATTTTTCTAAATAATACACAAATTTAAACCAAACCACTACCCAACCTTGGTACTTGTGAGATTTGGATCCCTGATCTCTTGTAATACCCAAGAAGTTTTACCAGTTGAGCCATTGAGCACCGACAGATAAGACTCGTTTCTTGCCTCACTGAGGGCATTGGTTTCGGTTCAAGAATATTTCTGGTTCTCCTTTATATATACAAAAACTGGGAAGCCTTTGTTAGACTGTTTTATTATTAAGTTTTATTTCTTCTAGTTCTGATTCTATTTTTGTGGGATTCTGGTCCACTTTCTTGTATTCTTCTTCTCATAAATAGATTTCTGGTTCGCATAAAGATTACTTATTTCATTAATGGGAATCATTTGTCTCAGATTTGTTCAAATTTCTGAAAGTATTGAAAAATAATTTATGGCAATTCAATTGTTTTTTATGGCTTTTTGTCTAGGTTTTTTGAAGTTATATGCAATAAAGATGCTGATTTTTAGTTATTCTTTGTGTTTATATTATTCCTTTAGTTTTTCTTGTTCATATTCTTCTTCATAATGTATGTTTAACGGAATTTTTTCTTTTGCTCTAGAATACTTGTTTGTTTTTCCCTTTTACGTCGTTTGCGGCTTTCGGGGGTAGGGTTGCATTATGAAGTCACTATATGTTTAATGAATCCCAACAATAACCATGTATTATTTCATATCAAGTTTTAATACCATCTCTTTTATGAGTCTTGATCATTTTGCCTTGGATGTTTGTTCTAGGCCCTTGAAGTGATTGAGCTTCATCAGAAATCACAACTGGTCCTTGAGCTTGATGGCCATGTTATGAGATGTGTCCGTGATCAAAATGGAAATCATGTGATACAGAAGTGTATAGAATGTGTTCCTGCAGAGAAAATTGAGTTTATTATTTCTGCTTTTCGCGGTCAAGTTGCCACTCTTTCTACTCATCCGTATGGTTGTCGTGTCATTCAGGTAATACATCTCAATGTTTTTGGTCTGAATCCTTCAGTTTTGTTTCTGAGCGTAGGAAAGATTAAGTTACTAGTATGTTGGCCGTTTTAGCCGCACAATAATGCATCTGGTTTTCAATAGAGAGTTCTGGAGCATTGTTCAGATGAGCAACAAGGTCAATGCATAGTGGACGAAATCTTGGAATCTGCTTTTGCTCTGGCTCAGGACCAGTATGGCAACTATGTCACCCAGGTTGGTATTGTGTGGTTTGTGGTTCTTGCTTAATTCTTTTAATATGGGCTTATGATGTTAATTGTTTATAAATACTCAATAGTTATCTTATTTTAAAAAAATGATGTTAATTGTTTATTTACTCTGAAAATTAAAAATACGTATCAAAACTGTAGCATCAGCTGTTACTTACAGAGCTTACAAACTATCTTTCAGAGTATTGTATTTTGTTTTGATTCTTGTTCCTACATATAAATAGTTTGTCATTACAAACCTGAACCACCTTTGACCTAGTTGATTGGCAAGCTCATCTGTATGGATTGGACCTGTGGATTTTCTTTGTTATTAGCAAAAAGATTTATGGTGTAGAAGATCCTTCATCGGTCGATTCGTGGGTCTGTGATAAAACTGTTTCCATCGTTAGCTTGTATAAAAGATCAACTTCTAGATAGTGAAAATCAATGATGTATAGTTGTATACTGTCTCAAAACTGACTGAAAGGTAAACTAAATTACAAAATTATCCCAGGATCCCTTCCTAAAAGAAATGAGTGAAGAAGAGTTTTTGAATCCTCGAGCTCCTTAGAAATAGGGGTTGACGAGGAAGCTTGTAATTGAAATTGAACTCTATCCCTTGAAAAATTGACATTTTTCACAATAGTCTGAAAAAGGCCTATCTTGTTCCTGCTGAATCATCCGGGAAATTGCTAAAACTGTGCATTTCCATAGTACTTTACACCCCTACCAAAAGCTTGTAGGTCTTCGGAATGCATAAGCTGTATGAGATTTGAATGACCCGCATTATTTTAGGCGATTGGATTAGTTTTAACCATAGGACAAGGATCATTCAAAGTCTAAAACAACTGCACCATAACAGAAAACTAAAGTTTACTATGATTGCTATACATAATTTTTCCTCTATGAAATGGACACCTTAGAGAAGATCTTGGGCCAAATGAAAGAACAAAACTGCATAGAAGAAACGAAGCATGTTGACTTTTCCTGAGAAACAAATTATTGCAGGATGCCAAAGATGTCTTCCTCTCTTTAGAAATTTTCCCAGTTCTCAGTGGATGTTAGGTGAGGATTTCTGGATTATTATTGTGGTTTTAGCCATTTGCCTAATGGAAGGAAAACAATCCAGGATCTTTTGAAAAATCTGAAACTGATGCTTCCTTTATTATTGTAGATCTTAAATTGGTGGTCTTATTTGTGTCTCTAACCTGGCAAAGCAACTTATAGATATATTCGTCAGTCTCACCTTCATATCTTGTGGGTGTTCGATTGTCATCAGCCTTTAGAAAGATGTCTTTATGGGGTCTTTTGCCCCGCTTTGTTAATGTGGATTGATAATTTTAAGCCTTTTCTAAAGGACATAGTTTAATGGCTCTTATTCCTATGTCATCCTTAAATTATGTAAATTATGTTGTTTCCTATCAACAAAAAGAAAGATAAAAGAATGGTGGACTTGGCCGCATGAATAATTGGCTTGGCTGTGTATGCTTTCAAGTTGAGTACTCCATAGAGGGTTTTGTTTTCGGTTTCAGGTAGTCAAGTTGAGTACTCCATAGACTAAATTTCATCAACATTTTTCTGTTTCTGCGTGGTATTTCCAATATCTTGTGGAACTGACTCTGATATCAAGTTGACTTGTTGTACTTGCAGCATGTTCTGGAGAGGGGAAAGCCTTATGAACGAACCCAAATTTTAAGCAAGTTGGCTGGGAAAATTGTACAGATGAGTCAGCATAAATATGCATCAAATGTTGTTGAGAAATGTTTGGAGTATGGTGATACTGCTGAACGGGAGCTCCTGATTGAAGAGATTCTTGGGCAGTCTGAAGAAAATGACAATTTGTTGGTGAGTAAAAGCAAAAGCTTAAATTTCGTGCTCTACTGCTAAAACTTTAATGCCTGAACTTTTTTGCATTATGTTTGGTTAGTTCAACCAAGAGCTGGTGCTATTGGTTTTGGTTGAATCTAGACATATGTCTAATATCGGTACAGACTTAAGATGCAAAACTAGTTTGCCTTGGATTAATGAACTATATTGGCTCACCCTTAATTGTTCTTTTGGCTTTTGATCTATTATCTAAATGTGGACAACTTTACTTTGCACCACAACGGGAGTCTGACTTTAATTGAGCTATAATTTTATTTTTATCAGTACTATAAGAGCGGACTTGCTGGATCAATGCTTACATTCCTAACATCCTGGACAGAGCATTAAATCTCTGTCAGTTGGCAGTACTTTCGAAGTAAATCTCATATATTCCACTCAACACAACTCAGTCCGGCCATGTTTCTTTTTTCCAATCTTATTTTTATTGCAGTTATACTGCTGCCCTGCTAGAGAAGTAATACCAAATGTTTGTTCTGTTCAAAAACTTAACGAGGTATTGATTGATGTATAACTCACAAATAGGATTAGGAACTAGTTCGGGTATTATTAATTTGCTTAGAAACAAATGATAATTTGGTATTCTAATTTTTCAGATTTATTTTCATTTCATTGTTCCTCTTTGGTCTGGATGAGGCTTTATCACATGATAATGTTTCGCTTATTTTTAATTCTGTTCGGAACTAGACAGTTGCTTTTACAAGGGCATTGTATGTTGTTTGCCTTGTAGTATATCTTGGGCTTTTGCATATGATTTTTTTTTAAATTTTCTAATTTTTATCTTGTATTGAATGGTGTCCTCCTAGTTTCTGTTTTAGAATATGCAAGTTTCATACTTAAAATTGCATGTAACCAAAAATGCTGGCTGGATCAAGCTCATGCTTTCCCTTCCCTTGCTGTGCTGATTCTAATTATTAACCAACCACCAAGTTCAGCACGTAATTATGGCAAATAAATATTGTTTTTTCACCAATCATAATCTCAGATCTTCCTTGTATGCTGATTTGTGCAGCTTTTCCTAAGCTTAGAAAATACGAGAATAATGGGATGTAATATCATTTTGTTGTTAATTTAGTAAAATAATTCTCCTTCTTAAGCTTCTCTTTCTTTCTTTTCTTTTTATATTTTTCATTAACTTCTTGTGAACTAGTTGTAGCATCTGATGTCATGTTGACTAGAAGTGTCAATATCTTAATAGGATTGTCATTAGCTTATTTTAAATGGAATTTCTCAGTGTAGACAGTATTTCAACTTTTATATGGGTTTTGCTGACTCTTTTCTCTTCCAATTTCTATACCCTAGGTAATGATGAAGGACCAATATGCAAATTATGTGGTTCAGAAGATTCTGGAAAAATGCAATGAGAAACTGCGAGAAACATTAATCAGTCGCATCAGAGTTCATTGTGATGCCTTGAAGAAATATACCTATGGTAAACACATAGTTGCTCGGTTTGAGCAACTTTATGGTGAAGGTGCGTAAATTCTCTTTTTGATTTCATGAAGGTGTGTATATTTTGTTTGATAGGGTATTTATGTTTTTGCAGTTAGGCACAGATCACATATGACTGAAAGACTTTAATTTCTTTGTGAGAAAGTTCTAGATTATCTTCTAAAGAACAAATACTGTTAAGTACCAGTTATAATGAAGTTTTTTCTTCACACAGTTACCATTATTACACCTTTCATTCCTGTGAAAGCAACCCATTATGCCCTAGGAATTGGTTTTGCCCGAAGCATCGGACCAATGATTACCCATGACTTCCGGGTACCACTAGTGCTACATCATTTCTGTTATGTTCATTCTATTACCACTGTTCATCATCAAATCAACAAATATGTTGCACAATATGAAGCTCTTTCTTCATAGTACTGTCAACATCACCGTCTTTCTGATATACAATATCACTCCCACGTGTGCTTGTTAAATCCCAGCTAAATGTAGCATCCACTGCATCTATATCCATTTCAACATATTAAGCGGTTGCGTGATATTTAAGATTTTTCTTTGTATAACTATCAGCTCCAACATATTACCATTTATACGATAGTCTAGGACACCATTTTCACATGCATTCTTTGATCAGTATGTGAACATGGGATCGATGATAGGCAATCGCATTCCTTGTTCCAACATTAACACCAAGGTTTGGGGTTTAGGATCTTCTGTTGGTATCGCACTGTATTGTTGCTGATACTTATTGCAATATATACGACTTCTAGAAATGCTCCATTTTGCATTCCAAGCGCTATTGATACGCTAATTGCTTGAATCGAATTCACTGTAGAATGCTGATGTCCGATCACTGACATGCAGAAAGCCAACCCTCGGAAGCGTAGAATGAAAAGTGGAACTTTGTTAGAATTTCTGGCAAACTCGCGTGCAGACAAAAGCATATACAATACAAGCAGAATTGCTGGGGGCTCAAAAGCGTGAGATGAGCAAAGCCTCGTATCATTCTTTTGCAAAACCATGCCGCTCGGTTGGCTGATCATAATAGTTGCCAGTTTGATAGTAGTAAGTAAATAGATGCAAATACCATATATATATAATCTATGAATTATCTTCATATTCTTGTGTTTATGTAAACCTGCCTATAGAAATCATTAATGGTGATTGGTCTGAAAGTAAGTGTGCTTGGATTTTTGCTTTGCAAAATTGTTGGGTCTATAAAGAAGGTAGCAGTTTTATTTGCTTCATTGATATTGTGTTTTCAAGTTTGGCTCATTTGGAAAATTAAATCTTTCGATTCCTCCTGAGTGGGATCAAAACCCTTGCATCTGTTGTGCTATTTAAGTACTTTACCCAGTTTTGTTATCAGACACTAAAATAAAATCCGTTAACGAAGGAGAGCAGCAAAATTCGGGGCCTGGTCCGACTCGGCACGGGCTCAGTGGACTTGAGTAAGACCGGATGCATAAGGGTTAAGTGCTTGTTGGTATAGTTTGTAAGTGTTTGTTTGATCTCATAAGGTTTAATTAAATTTTTTGTTATTATTTAGTTTTTTTAATAGAATTTTTGCAGATGAAATAATTTATTTTATTTTTATTTATAAAAGTTTAAATTTTATGGTTTTAAAAATAGAGATTGAAAAGTTTATTTTTTTAAAATGTTATTTATTTATTTATCTTATTTTATTTATTTATATTAAAGTAATTTTTAATTTTTAATAAAATTGATTATTGATAATTAAACAATTAAAATTTTTAAATAAAAATGTTATTAATAAAAATTTGACTTAAATAAATTTTATTCGAAAAACTGTATTGAATGGAGCTAGGGGATATTTGTTCTTGATTTTTTTTGGAAATAAAGAGGGGTCTATTTGGAATTAACAATAATTAGAGGGGTTGTTTATGAAATTAACTAAAAACACCTAGAATGGGTGCTCGGCCATGCAATATCCCGGCCCAACGGTGGGAGGGCGGAGCTGGGCTTTAATATTTGAATGCCGGACTCGTTCTTCATCTTTTTCTTCTATAAACCCTTTTACAATTAAAATCTCAACCCAATCCAAAAGGCAAACTAAAAACATTTGCTTTATTTCTTTACAACTATTAAAATAGTTTAAAAACTTATTTCTTTCAAACAAATTTAAAAAATTAAGGCTTCGAGAAACCTAGCCCGAAGGCCGGGCTTAAGTCTACAAATGGCCCAGTCAGGCCCGACCTCATCTGGCTTATTTGCTATCTCTAACTAAAATGTAGAGAGTTATACTTGGATCGAATTGGATTAAGTTGGCATATGATTGAACATAATCCTTACAAATAAAGATGGCAACTGGATCGCTCATAATGGATATTTATAATATCTATCTAATTAGATCGGATAATATTTATCTAAAATTTTTTGAATCTTGAAATGGATATTTTAAAATTATATCTAGATAGATATAGATAGATATGGATAATTATTTTTATCCAATGGATATACGTTTAATCCAACACAAAATTAAAAAATTTTGATTTTATAAAATTAAAATTAAAAATATAAATAAATAATTGTAAAAATATTATATTAACTAGCAAAAAATTTAAATTACTCTTATATTAAGAACTAAAATTTTTAAAATTATCCTTTAATTTTTTAACTTATTTAATATTATTAATAATTATTATTTTATTTATTAATTTAATATTATAAATAAACTTTCACCGAAAAATCGCCAGACCACCACCGGACCTTGCCGGAAGGTCGTCGGACTACTGTCGGACCTCGCCGGAAGTTCGTCGGACCACCGCCGGATCTCGCCGGACCACCATTGTACCTTGTCGGAAGTTCGCCGGAAATTTGTCGGACCACCATTTTATTTTATTATATATATATATTAATATAAATAATTTAATAACTAAATTTAATATTAAATTTAATTATTTTATATTTTATTTTTATATAATATAAATAAAATATCTATAGATATCCATGGATCTCTATAGTTTTATAGATAAAATCTATATCCATATCCAATATTTAATATTGGATATGGATATGAATATATCCATTATGAATAATTATGGATTTGTATTTAGATAGATATTATCCATCCATAATTGGATATTTACCAATCCCTGCTTACAAATTATAGCTAGCTTTCACCGTACTACGCCCAAAACCAGTAATTCAACTTACATTGCTAGCTGAATAACCAAAATTGTGAGAATTAATCTTCGCACAATGAGTGCACACAACATTTCAAACGTATAAGTTGATTGCAAAATATTGGTGTAATAACAAAGTCTTCCATGGGAGATAACCCCTTCCAACTACAACCATTAGGACACCATTGGTACTTGAATACACTTCATTTAAGATCAAACAGAAAAAGATTCAATAGAAACTGGAAAATTGAGAAAAAAAGTGAACAAAAACCAAATTTTACATAAGTACCTGAGTAGTTGAAAAAAATTGTTAGGTTTCTGGTCACCAAAACTACCCAGAAACTATTAATCCTTATTTTTCCTCTTCTTCTTCTTCTCCTTCTTACTTGGTGTTTCCAACTCCTCTTCATTATCTTCAGAATGTTTTCTCTTCTTTTTCTTCTTCTCCCCTGCATCGATGTTCTCCTCATCAGCCTCAGCTTCTTGTTTTTTCTTTTTCTTGTCTTTTTTAACCAAATCTTCATTTTCTGCCTTGGCATTGCCATTTGCATCCTTGTCATCGCCTTTCTTGCTCTTTTTCTTTTTGTTTTTCTTTTTTTTCTTCTCTTCACTGACAACAATCTCCTCTAATGCTTTCTCTACCTCATTTCCATCAGCAGCATTTTCCGTTAGACCAAGAACGGAATCCGCTGCAGAATTATAAGTCTGCAAAAAGCAGATTAAACAAAAATAGTCTTCTCTAGGAGGACCAAAAAGAAATTTGAGAAAGGAAAGGAAAGGAAAGAGGTAAAAAGGCAGACCTTGGCAGCAGTTATCATTGCCCCAGGCCCCTTCTTTCGGTCCTTGTCATAAACTTCAAGCTTAGGCTTTCCTTTAGCAGACCCAGCAGCACGACTCAATTCTTTGCCTTCAAGATTCCTTAGCCGTGCTTCAAGCTGCAAATAATTGTGCGTGAGAAACTTGTTCACATAACAAAAAATAGGCAAGAATGAATCAAATGTTTGTAGCATACCTTGGCACGATTCTCCAGTCCCATAGAGTTATCTTGGTCATCACCAAGAGCATCACATCGAATTGCTAATGCAGTTTTGGCCGCAAGTGACCGGGAAATTTTGCCCTTATGCTTTGGGGCTGCCTGACCAACAAGGGACGCATGGTAGATAAGCCCGTACTTGGGAGTTGCATGCTTAGTCTTCAGTGCTCTGAAAAGAGCCTTTTCTGCACCAAGAATCTGAACAGTACTCCCAGGCTGCTTTGCCAGATTCAACAAGCTGCCTCCATGGGCAATGAGGCGAGCTCCAACAAGCTCTCCGACAAGAGCAGTCAAATTTGGAGCAACTGTATTCATTCTACTTTTCAGATAGTCATACAGTTGAGCTCTGTACTCAGCAAGAGACAGAACCTGGTTACAAAGTTCTTTAATGTTCAACAAATCAAGATCACTAACTTCCGTTCCCATGGAAATCATAGCTGCCTCTTTCAACCCTGCCTCTACTTCTTCGGGCAAAATCTAAAAATATCAGACAGGGCAAAAAAATAAAATGATGAGAATGACCAACTTGATCTGTCTTCTACAAAAATAAAAAGGGGAAAAAAAGGCAGAGATTTAAATTTATGTCAGCACAATGGTTATATCACTTAACTATGATATTATTGCACCGTTACAAACTCTCAAACAAAGATGTTTATGTAGGAGTGTTCACTAACCAAAATGTCACATCAGCCTAAATTTAGGACAAACACATAGACAAGCCACATGTGAATAGATAGCTTTAAAAAATTTTGCAAGTCACCAAATGAAATTGAAACCATTAATACGAACACTATGCAATTACCATTAAGTAAACCAATCCAAAATCTACCTCAGAAAAGTCAAGCTTTGCAGCATTAGTGCGGTTGCCCATAAACTTCACGGCTTTAGCATACAGGATATTGTCTTGGATGATCTTTGTAAGCTCCGGAAAATGCCATCCATACCACTCACGAACACGCATCGCATAGGTATTGAGCTCTTTATCAAGATCGTCAAGCAAACCAATTGCCTGAATGATCATTGTATCCACCTAAAACAAGAACCAGAACTAGAGTTTCAGCCCCAAGTCAGGAGATCAGACTAAAAGACCATTACGTTTATCTAACAATCAAAAACTCAAAATACTCCTACCCCTTGCTGGCCAAAGCAGACACAATATTTAACATTTTAAACAATATCAGTGATTGAATTTTAGTTCATCTAGGACCAACTTGTCCTTAAAAGAGAATTGAATCCTCAAACAAAAACAAAGAGATAATAGTAAATTAATTGTTAACACTTTGTGGATAATTGGTTTCAGAAAGGAAATAGCAGAGAAATATGTAAGCATTTACACAAAAGCAGACACATATATTTACACATAAACCAGGCCCTCACACACACAGTCAGTAACTGGGCTGCAAAACACGAGATATGAATCCCTTTCAATACCCTAATAATCTACCCATAGATCAAACCATAGACCTTTCACTTATACAAATGTCAGTCAATTAATTTCAATTAAGAACGAAAACAACTTCTTTAACTTATGATAAGCAGATGAAAAGGGAATTAACATACAAAAATTACCTTGTCAGCACTGAACTTGAGCTTGTATCTAGACAAGCTATGAGACAAACCCAAACTCATTGGTTGAATATCTTGAACAGCTAGACCTGATATGAGCTCTGTCAACTGACCCCTCACACCTCTCATCAACTCCATCACAGCATTGTTGTGAACACATTCTATTTTCTGCAAAAAAAAAAATACTATAACACAAAAGAAGAAGCGAACAACATTAAAAAAAAAATACAAAAAAAAATTAACCAGTTTGTCCTTGATTGCATTTCCAAGCTTCGAATCGGCCACACCTAATGTTTCGCCGTCACAGTGAGCGCGCAGGAATTTACGAAGATCTTTGGTGGGTTTGCTTTCCAGCAAGCATGTAGCTGCTTTCAGAGCTTCTGATGTATTCTCAAACTTTGAAAAAGCTTTCAGCTTCACAATCTGTTGTAGGGTATCAAGGAACAGTTAGATTTTCAATCTCAAAATTAAGCATAAAATTTTTTAAAAATGCCCAGTTGAAATTCCCATATGCTTCAAACATTTCATATAAAGGGCAAGCTTAAAAAAGGGGAAAATTACCTGTCTAGCAGAATCTGGGCTGTTAAACTCTTGCCCCAAACCCTGAAGCAACACCAAGTTAAAATCAATAGCAGAGTAAAAATGGCGAAACAAGGTTATTGCGTTCGTAATAAAGATTATTAATTTACCTCAAATTTAGAGAGCTTCCCTTCGTCCAATACTTTAAAAAGGGCAAAACCCGCCGCAGTTTCGAATAAAACTAACATTTTTTTCTTCTGTTTAGCAAGAGCTTTGTTTCGAAGAAGAGGACGAATAAGAAGAAGGGGGCACCGGCGATGGCGTGACTGTGAGGTGACGGAGTGATAGCGCCGGCGGTGTGAATTGATAGTGATTGCCTGAGACGGATAGTAAGAGTGGCTGTGAGTCAGGGTTTAGGGTTTTGTTTTTTAAAAGAGTTGAGGTGTAATTCTCAGTGTTGTCCTCTGTGTTTTGGGTTATTTGCAACTAGATGGCGAAGATGCGTTTATTAATGAAGACCCCCCACGTGATTTCAGTGTTTAGTTGGCCTCTGTTAGTTGGAGGAGTTAAAATCGTAAAGCATATGAAGATTACACAGAAAATGCTCAAACTTAAAAAATTGATATCAATAAGGTCAAACTTAAAATATCAATAATTTATTAAAAAATTGATAAAATTAAAAATCTTAATATTTAATCTTAATATTACGTGTTATTTATTTATTAAATAATGTATTTTATAATCTATAAAATTACTTAACCCTCATTTAATAAATTAATGTTATATCAGTTAAAATTTAGACGATAAAATATGTTGCATTACTCTTAAAATATGTAATATTGTTGGTTGCTTTAGCCTTTGATCGACACAATGATGCATTACTCTTAAAATATGTAATATTGTTGGTTGCTTTAACCTTTGATCGACACAATGACAGTGCTTTGAAGGTGTTCGAATGAAATATTTAGTTGAAGCTTAAAGTTTAATATCGTTGGACATTTTATTTTAGGTTTGATTTTGGAGAGACGGATATGTGAAGCAAAAGAATTGGGCGGAGTCATTGTCAGTGGGGTAAAGGATTATAAGACCAGATGTTTCTTTCTATAATTCTCTCCTTGGAAGTTTGCTGTAGATAAAACGAAATCATAGGGGTAAAAATGTCATATTATGGTAGTAGTAGTTTTGGCGCCAAAAGTGAGTGCAGGTTTCAGGGGCTTCAGGCTTTGATTTTGCTACAGAACATTTGGTACTTTCGTGGTCAACTAACAGTCAACAAGAAAAATTAACCGAAGCCACCTCGCCAGGGGGGTCTTCACTAATAAACGCATCTTCGCGATCCAGTTGCAAATAGCCCAAAACACTGGGGTGAAAACTAAGAATTACCCAACCCGACACCCACAAGCTGAATCCCCTCATATGGATGGAACAAGCCATGCAGAGCAGAAGTTTGAATGCATTTTGCAAAAGATATGAAAACTGCGACGACAATATCCACTAGAAGAACATAATTCAAAGCAATATTTGATCAATACGAAAATTGACAGCTCTTGAAACATTCTGTCGCGTAAGATCATGAACGGAAAACTACCGACCAGGATGTTTTATTGCAAATCTTTGCAGCATGAAAAATTTCGTAAACAATGAGCTCGTACATTCTCATGAATTGTAACCTTCATTTTAGCTAAACTTGAGACCCCATTTCATCTTCAACTGGTACTTACAAATATACATGCATCTCTATGTATAAATATAAATTAAAAAAGAAAAAAAATGGAGAAACCATTGGAGAAAATGTCAAAGAACAAAAACTTTAGTGTTGGCAATACTACATGCACCTTGTTTTTGGTATTATCTCAAATGGATAGCAAGATCTGGTTAAAAGATTCTTCTAGTGACGCCTCATCTCCTTGAATATATTTGAAACCCTTGGGGCTAGCCCTGGAAGTTTTTTAAACAACTGCAGAAAGAACACAATTAGATAATCAGAAACTAGCCATGAAATATAGAGAGGATCCACATAAGAGGAAAGCCACCTATTCAATTATTACGGAGCACTAAATGGAATTTCCATCTAAAGGTTGATTAGATAGTGGAGAAACAAAAGTTCTGAATTGAATAAGAATCCTAAAAATATAATTCTAATTAGGTTGAAGGTTCAAGTTTCATTCGTATCAAGGTTAAGGTTCTGGTAAATCTCTTGATTGGAATAACTCAGTTTATGGATCCCACTTGAATTATTCTGATCTAGTTGACCACACCAGGGAGATGAACAATGTACAACGGGAACTTGCTACTTCAAAGTTTCCTAAAAAATTTATCTTGTTGCACAGTAAGCTATAAGAAATGAGAACAATTAAACGTGTACAAGAAAATTGTTCAGAACATACCCAAAGCTTCACACATGCATCCATAAAAACTGGGACCACACAGACAAAAGTGATTATGGCAGACTCATCAGCTTCAATACCATAATGCTCAAGAATTATCTCCACCAGAGTCTGCCAACCAGATTCAGAATGATACCTGCATGGATAAAAATCTTTTATGGCATTTTTCAGAAGCACAAAATTCACTTGCATAAACATCAACAAGGAAAAACTATTTATAATTTGTATCAGAAAGAGAACTAAAATCCTGCAAGGTATTAGGTAACATTAGTAAACTGTAAGGACTTGTTATCCACTGTAAAGAGCAGAAAATATTACCCTAAAAAAATATCTGTGACGAGAATAATTAAGAAAGCCTTCCCAGCATCTGAGATGTTATTTATTATTTTATAACCAGTAAATTTCAGCAAGGCTACCTGCAAAATTGGGAAGCAAGAAAAGAGTAAAATTGTTAATAAGATTATAAATTTTTTATGCAGATTGTGGAATTCAAAGAAAAACATATGGTTTTATGAACTGGCAGAAGGCTTGAGAAACACCAACATTCAAGTTATATACCATGATAAGACGATATCAATTCATCCCCATTGTAGTTTTCACGGGAAGTCCATAATGTTTGATGAAAGATCAAAGTAACCAAACTAATCCAGAATGACAGACATCATGCTGGCTAATAATCAGCATAGTTTCTCTAATTTTTAGCAACCATGGGTTGTTCTTAAAAAAATATAATAAAAATATAATAGCATTATAGCAGTATATGAAGTCATAAAGCAGGAAATAAACTGAAAAGTTTTACATGCTTAATCAGCAAATCAAGAAACGTTGCCAAATTCAGTCTGCAGTAATTTTTACAACATGACAAAGCAGATAATAAAAAGTATTGAGAGCCATTCTGACTCACGGAGCACAAAGGGCATGAACTCTACCCACACATTCGCACTAAACTGTTTCCCATTCATAACAATGAAGAAATAACACCTAAACTGCTTTGCCTGATTTACTGAAAGGTTATGCTTAAATAGCCCAAGATAACCTTTTGGCAGGCAAGTGCATTGAATTTGTTGCAAGGTCATGCTTAAATGGATTCAAAATGATTCCACATGTTCTTTTATGGTCATTCACTTTCTTGGACTTATGGCTCATCATATATGTTCTACATTACCCCCAACATCGAAGGTTTGTTCGACAGATCGAATTGGATGGTCCTGTAATGTTTACATTTTGTTTCTCTTTTTGAAATGAAATAACAGCGGATCAGAAAAGAATTATTTGACTTAAAAATAGCTAGATTCTGGAAGGAACTGGAACAAGGAGAAAAAAAGATAAACTTCTCACTGATGGTGAGTTGCAAATCTCAAGCTACATTCGAAGCTCCTCTACTGTACATGTTTTGATCTATTTTCCTTGCACAGATTAAATTGATGTGGATATAACTCAAATCACTAATCAATCCAGTATAATTCTTTTATTCCCCACCACCCCACCCCCCGCGCGGGTAAGAAAAGCAACAATTGTTTCAATTTACCATTCAGTTTTTGTATTCTATTAGGCTAAAAAATCATTTTTAGCCTTGACAATCAACAGCCACATAACCTTCAGCTCTATGGGAAAGTCTAGACGTACAACAAGTGTCTTTAGCACTACGAAGAAAAGGATTAACCATACAACAATAGCTAGGATAATGATAACTCTAATAACTAGGTGATGCTTTTACTATGAAAATGATTCAGGAAATAAAATAATTGAGGAAAGAGAAGAATAAAAACAAACTCACTTTACTCTGATTGAGGTATAAAAGAATGAATAATGAGATCCCAAAGACCAAATCTGACCATATATTGGCAAATGCTTTACGGTTCTCTAACCTCCTCTCATCTCTCAACTCTAACCTGTCGAAGCAATAACGAAAGCTGATGAATAAATGCACTTATTAGTATAATACTATAATCAACTTTGAACTTTATGTAATAAAGACTGCAGAAGAAGAAGTTTTTGGGAAATATTATTAAAGGATCTAAAATTGACAATAATAAGAACAAAAAGGAGATAGTATAAGGAATGTGAGCTCGACAAAGAGCACAGAAAAAACTCAAACTTACGCTTTATCTCGTAACTCCCACCAAACCTCCTCATCTGAAAGAGGTGGAGATTTTCCAATCTCAACCTCAAGCCGGAATCTTGCTTTCTCAGTTTTTAATACCTTAACCATCTCAAGTTTTTGACTTCTTCTCACATCAAGCATCTGTGCTGCAAGTGGCACAGTCTTTACATATCTGTACAAAAAATAATGGTTACTTGATACCTTTAGCTGAATTTATTAGGCCTACTCTCAACAACAATAACAAAAACCATGTGTTCTTATACACATCTTTATGAGTCTCATAAACTGTTTAGCACAGAATGTAGTTAATGATGGCAGCTGACAAGATCAACTTCAACACTGGAGTCAGCAAGTTCTAGTTGAGTAGGAACCCTAATGTGAATGAGCTAAGATGAAAAGAAACTGGTCAATCTCCAAATAGAAAATAGAAAATAGAAAAAGAAATTTATTTAATTAATTTCCTAACACAAGATGATTATTTTTGAAATCACTGAAAAACCAAAATTATCAAGAGGAAAAATTAAATTAGATTAATTTCTTACTTATCATTGGCATAAAAATATCATATATCAATAATTATGGGAGAATTGTAATCCCCCCCCCCCTTTCAAAAAAACACAAAAAAAGGAAGAATTGTAACTAACATGGGGCCAAGTAGCTGATTAATTACATCTGCAGCAGAAGCATGCAGCTAGATGATTATTCCACAAAAAATTAGATAGAAGAATACATAAATTAGGCAAAGAATAATACTTATGTATTTTTGTTATGCGATTATAAGTTAAATACTTGAGCTATGATTCTTGAATTCAATGATTACCTGTCTAGAAAAGGCATGAGAACAAAATCATGAACCACAAAGTCCAAGGCCCAAGGTATAAGTATCAGTAATGCCAAAAATTTAGCCTGAAACAACAGGGAAATTGCTTAGGCCATCTTGCCATATAACACTGCTAGAATGACAAATTATCAGCTGGTCAAGATATCCAAACTGCTAAAAGGAAAAAGTATATGATTGCAAGGGTAGTCATAAAAATTCAAAATCAAACATGGTACGTCATAATTCAGATCATATGAAACTCACAAAAACATCAGACACGATATGATTGTAAATATTCAATGACAAACTATAGAAAGTTCCATCATTTTTATTCCTCACTCATTACTCCTAATTTGGATTGTTGATTTTCGTAATGTAGCTTTCAGGTCATCCCTAAATCTTCTATCTAATTGACCAATCAACTTCTCCTCACTCTTGCAGGAGTAAAACATGAACAAAGAGCACTTAACAAAGCCTCCATACTATATACTGAATTGGGCTTCTTTTTTAAATATTCCCTAAAAATAATTACTTTAAAACCAGACAAGATTTAACAAAACAAGAAAAATGAAGAAAACTATATTGAATGAAAAAAATGAGAAGATTTTAAATATCATGAAGGTGAACACTTAGAATTTGTGTACAGAGCTTATACAGTTTTCATGTAAATGGGCTGAGAAATCAATTCTTATAGACTTCTATAAAAGAAATGAAATCATTATAATCATGCACAGATAAATCAGTAAGAGAGAGAGAAAGAATAAGTGAAGGGTAAAATAATTTTGGCCTCTTTCAACTTTTGGATCATATCATGGTCAGCCTAAGTGGATAAAAAATGCATCAAAACCCCTATGTGGCAGGGATTCCTACCACACTTAGAGAAATTCCCAGAGAGATTTTCATAAATTTGAGGGCCTTCTTCTAACAATCTGAAACTAAGGGGAATGTTTTGAAGAATCCTGATACATCCCAGTTAACCTGTATCTGCCATTAAACTTTTCAAAAGTTTAAAATAAAAGATGATACTGTGGTGAGAGCTGGAAGAAGGGGCAGTTGTGGAAATAAAATAAAAGAAATGGAGTATTGAAGCACCATGAATCTAAAAGCTTAAATTGACAGGAAATGGCTCAGCTGCCATTTAAAACTAAAAAGACACATGAAGTGAAAGTCGTTATGTTGAGTTCATTCATATTATTAAGTGAAGTTGCGAACTTCGCCTTAGGTCTACCATCTTTCAGCAAGTTTATAACATATCAGAGTGTTGCCTCTCTAAAAGGCTTTCAACACCAAACATACATAACTACTATTAGAGTTTGAACACTATATTTCAGAATTGCCAGGCTTAATGGTGTCTCAACATGGTGTCATTGCCTCCGTTCTACCAGTCAGTTGTAAAAGAGGTTTGCGGTTGGATCTTCAGGTATGTTTGTGAATGTCTAATCCGCGTGTTTATTTGGTTGCATTTGGATCCACCTGATAAAGTTCATTTTATTAAACTTCAGCAATGAACGCGAGGGGCAATGCCACAGTTTCCTATTAGCTAAAGATTTTGGGAATAATGATTTCTCAGCAAGCATGAATAAAATGTTCCTTGCATTAATAAACTCTGCAACTAGCATTATAATTCCAAAGCTCCACCAGAAAACAAAATGGACAAGAAAAAACACATTTTCAGTGGAAGCAGATGCATATTTCATAAAAGGCAAGGGGGTTTAGGTTGTCAAGTTTAAATTAGCTTGCCCAGGCATTCATTTCTGACTGTATAAGTTCACTAATTTTAAAGCAACAGCAAAGCAGGCCAGGTACCAATGTGTTTTTTTTTTCTTTTAATGCTAGATCAATTCGTCAATGTAAACATCCATTTACGTATTAGCAGAAAAACATGTTACACTCATCCAACAACCACAACTAGATAGTGAACATTACAACAAAATTACACATAATTACTTACCGAATTCGTAGAAGCATACCGGAAAACCCGATCTTCGTACAAAATATCATTTTCTTCTGTGCCAAGAACCAAGTCCCTTACTGACCCAACCAACCCCCTTTCAGGAAACAACTCACTCAGATCATTCCCTTCCCAAATCCCATTACCGAAGTCTTGACTCCAAGAAGAATCAGCACCATTTCCATGATTATCATCCACAATCCAGTCCTCCCAACTCCTATTCTCTTCATTCCTCATATCTTGTTGAGCTTCCCTCAACTCTACAATAGCCTCTGCCCTCCTCTTCCAAGCGTCAAACTTCTCATCCTCCGATAACTCCCCATCACTAGAAATATCATTATCCTCTTCAGTCAAATCATTATCTTTCAAACCAAACCAATTCCCATCATCATCGAGAAAGAACCTTTGCCACCAACTTCTCTTACCCTTTGAATATTTATTTCCACTACCCTTTTTCACATTTGGGATGAACCCACAAAGCCTTTGTTTCTTGCCACTAAATTGAACCAAACAGCTAGATGAATTGTGTACAAAAAGTGAGTTTCTAGTTCTACACTTGTTGTTTTGGTCAATGAATAATAAATTATCACATAAAACCATTGAAGTGCTCATCAACAACATTAACATAAAAATAACGACCCCAAAATTTTCAGCCTCTCACAGCAATAAAGCATGACTGAACTGTTCATTGAATACATGCATAAGCTAAGCAACTAACATTCTTAGAGCAAAATTAAACACAACCCACTTCAGAACTCAAGAAATGCTGCATGAGAAACTACAAATTGCTAGCATTAGAAGACAAAATTCAATTAAGAAATAAGAAGCCAGAAAAGCAGAAGCTAGGAGAAGCAAAACTCACGCGTATGAATAACGAATAATATAGATGATTGCATGATAATTTTTTAGCATTTTTGTTGTGTGTGTGCGTGTGTGTGGATATAATATCTACAGATAAAGCGATAAACTTTCTCTTTTTAAATTTTAATGGGAAAAAGAAAAAGAATTCTCCTTTCTGAAACAATGAAGGATATTATCAATTAACTCACTGAAACATTTCATATTTTCACGTACTCCCTTAATCTCTTCTTCAATTGTATATAAGTCTCACAAAATCTGAAATTAGTAAATCAATCGACAATCGATATATTAAGCACTCAAGACATGAGCAATTACTAGGCTTAAGTGGTCCATATACGATCGATAAATGATTTGCAAGATAATTTGTGACATAATGCTTAAAAGTATTTATACCGCAAATGTTCATTTTTAGCTTCTTTTTTTTGATGAAAAATGGATATTCATTCAAAAGAAGAGTCAAACAACTCAGCAATTAAGAACGGAGGTGGAACAACCCTCCACTCTCTGTGGCCTGACAAAGAATTCGCCGCCTTCGCAACAGAGTGAGCAGCAGAATTCGCAGACCGTCTAACAAAAGAGAAAGATACATCTCGTATTGAATTAGACAAAACAAAATAGTCTTCAATAATAAGGCTAAAACTACTAGACCCCGAGAGATGACTAACTAAAACATCATACACATTTAAGCAGTCCATCTTAATAATAACCTTTGACAGTTGTAGTTGTTTAATTCAACTAAGAGCCTCTCGAACACCAATAGTTTCAGCATCACAAGCACTAAATCTTCCAAAAATGCTGCAACACCTAGCTGCCACAAATGCTCCATTTGAGTCTCGGATGACAGCACCTAAGCCAATATAACCCCTGGAAGCGAACATAGTTGCATCCACATTACACTTTAACCTACCAGCCATAGGAGGTATCCAACAAACTGCACCATGATCTATAGGAGAAGGCTGAGAAAACAAAAACTGGTGCTTCCTGACCGATTGCCATTGAAAGAGAAAATAACCAGCAAAATTGAGGAGTTGCTGCACACTATGTTCGCTTTTAAATAAGAGAAATGGTAAGTGTGCTACTTTCGCAAATGAAACTTTTTTATTACTTTTATTCTTTAGAAAATATGTTTTCGACATATAATGGAATGAATGAATAATTAAACACGTGCTCAATAAAAGTCTTTTGAAATGAAATTTCGTTTTTCATTTGGGTCACTTCGTTTTAAGTACTGTATACCTTTTAATAAATTCTTAAATAAAACATTATTGTCTATTGCAACTACGGTGGGCAAAAATTGGGTCCGGGTTTAGCCTTTCCGGTTTCGGACCCAGATGACAATTCTCCTTCCCGGATCTCGATAAAATCCTGCATTCTCTTTCTTCCATTCCGGTTCGAGTTCAACTCGGAAAGTTGGATGGAGAACAATGAAGCCTCTGTGCATGCCCCTTTTTGACTCTCTGGAATCGGCAGCAATAAAAAAGAACAAATTCATGGGATCTGAACTAAATTTGCCTACTTCAATAATAAAATTTACAATTACATCCATATTATGTGTTAAAATGTTGCATTTGGTTGTTCATAACAACAAAATAATTAAATAAATCAATTCAATCAATCAAAAGAAAAGAAAGCCAAAGACGCCAACTCAAGATGCCAAACAAGAGAAGAGAGATCCCGACATCAAACAGAACATGGACAAAAAACCCGGCAAGAGTGGATGAGCAGTTGCTTTGAGGTGTCGGTTGAGGCACCGACGAGTCCAGGAGGCGGCATCCATGAGAGTAGTGAGTAAGGTTTCAGATCCAGCATCCAGAACATGAGAGAGATGAGATCGAATTTGATGAGAGATGAGAGATAAGGTTGAATTTGACGGTGCCAAAGATTGTTTGTTGCTTTTGATGATGATCGATGATGAATTGACAATGATTTAAATTGATGTTGAGGATAATATTAATTGTTATTGTTGTTGATGATGAATTGACGATGGTGGATGACGAATCATTGAATTGATGTTGAGGAAGGGGAAAATAGAGGTGGCGGCTGGGTAGGGATTTAGGCTTTCTTTTCTTTTCTTTCCTTTATTTTTTTTGAACTTTTGGTTTTTATATTTATGTTTAATAATAAAAATTATTTAATTATTAATACTGTAGTGCGGGTCCGGGTTCCGCATGTATCAAAAATACTATCCGGATCTGCACTTTTCATAAATCCGGACCGAATCGTCTGGATTGTCCGGGTCCGGACCAAATCTAGAAAAATTTACCATCCCTAACTGCAACCTATCTAAATTAAAATTAGACAGCTGTAACTTAAATGCTATAACACTTAAGTATTGAATAAACACTAATTATTATAATTTCAAAATTATGTTGATATAATTTTTTATTTGTATAATAAAAATTTATTTTATCTTTAATAATTTTGTCAATATTATTATTTAAAATTTATATATACTACATATTATTAATTTTATTTGATACTTACAATTTTTTTCATAATAATTGTGATTTTTAAGATACAACACTTAAATCTCAAACATAACCTAAACCACGCAAAATCTCTCTTTCTTTCTTGGTTTTGTTTGATTTGATTATATGCTTATATTCATTGTTTGTTGATTCTGGTCAATCGTTCTTGCATAAAGATTTGATCATGTCAGTCTTCAAGTTGTGCATCTTGTATTAATCTGTTCTTGCTCCAAGGCAGTGCTTGATTTTGTAAAGTTAATAAGGTCGGTCAAATCAGTATCACTATAATTTTATGTTCTTATTTAGTAATTACTAATTATATCTTTTTAAAAACTTAACAAAAAAGTGAGCTTAATATTATATCTAAATCCAAAAATAAAATGTTCCTCAATTTAAGTCGACCAAAAAGCAAAATGATCGACATCTTTAATCTTTCCATACAACTATGTTATAGAATAATTCACATTCATAACAAATAAAAGAAAAATAATAGCACTCTCTGGGGAACATCACTTATTTTATTTTATTGCAATAAAATCCTCTCTGAACCATACTCATTATGGGCAGCAGTGCTAAAATGGAAGTCTCCACAGAATTCCAGTTTGCTGGAATGCAAGACCATTTAAACTTAAATGAGTAATGAAGAAATAAGAAAGTTTCATTGTTTCGTCAAAACTTCAACTAAATATCTAAATAGAACGAAATTAGTTTTATGTAAGAACTTTTATGGTGTGATCTATAAGATAAATCACTTGTTTAAATAGATAACCTCATATTACTGACCTACTTACTTATTTTAAGATATAGTGGTAGAATTTATTAATTATTTTCATAATGAAAGTGATAAACAATAGCAGACCCAAACACTTTAATTAGGGGGCTCACTTCAGCCAATTTTAATTTAATTTGAAATACTTACTTTTTTTTAATGTTCACAATGAGGTTCAAATTTGACATAAAAATTATTGCTATTATTTTTTTAAAATTTAAGAGAAAATAATAGAATTTAAAGTTTTTAGAACCGAGTATCTAAAGAAACAAAATGATATGGCAATTATAATTTGAATTAAGTATCCAAAACCACTAAAATACACTTATTATTGAATTATAAGTATTTTATTATATAAAAGATGTATTCAAATTCCTTTTATTCAACTCTTTCATCATAAGCACCTTGGGGTAAAAAGTAATGGCCCAAAAGGGCCTGAAGCCCCTTCCAAGCCTTAGCTAGGTCCGCCCATAGTGATAAAGGTTATTAATATTACTTCTTTGACGGAAAGAAGTGTAAAGTCCTATAAGTTATGAAATATTACTCTAAAAAGGATCCCTAACCTTGTCAAATTTGCACTTACTAAGAGTTTATTTTTCATTATAAGAAAGTTTATAAAGTGGAATAGGTAATAAAATACCTTATGTAAATTTGAATATGTAAAAAATACTTGAAGGCTGAAGCTTGAGCAACTATGATTAGAGGTGCGATCCTATCTTAATTAATTATTTTAAACCTCAATCCCTTCGTCAAAACAAGATCAATTCAAACCCTGAGTCACGCACATAGGCTATGGCTTAATAATCATGATTTGTACATTTATGTGATTCTTAATTTATTCTTTCCTTAATTGATGTACAACGATGTGTATATATTCCTTCTCTGTGAATTGAATAATACAGTTGATAACTCTAGGAAATGAGAGTTATTACATTAATTCTAGACTTGAATCAAGGTCATTTAAAGAACAAATAAGGTTTTTTATTACATTTTGGATACCTTTTGCATAAACATTAATTTTAGTTGAGTTTTAATAAGTTTTGATTGAATCATAGTAATTTGTCTAAAAACAGGTTTTAAATTCGTGAGAGGATGTTAAAGTATTAGAAGAGCAAGAGGAGGAAAGAAGATGGCCACAAAAGAAGTAAAGCACAATCGGGAATAAAACAGTGTTGTAGCAGCTGTAGAGCAACCAGTGCTGTAGCAATCAGGGAGTAATGCGGGAGAGAACTTAGACATAAGTTAGCAATAAATTCGCGATCTGTATGTTTTCTAATTTAAAAATATGCACGAGGCTTTGGTTTTAACCTAATTTGCAATATAAAAAGGAGGCCTGCACCACATAGAAAAACGGCAAAGAATTATCATAAAAAATAATTACAAAGGCAAGAAGAAGGAGATCAACATTGGAGAGCACTAATCGGAAACAAAAAGAAAAGAGCCGTGTAGAATTATTGACCTTTCATCATGCTCAACTTATATTTTCTTCTTTTCCTTGAATTGTTAGGATGTATTCCGAGTTCAATTTATTTGTGTTTATTTTTCTCATCCAGATTATGAATTAAATTTACTTGTGGTTGAGTGACAAATAATCCAATGGGTTCTTGACTGTTCTTTTATGTTGTTATAAGAATGCTGTAGTATTATGCTCTAGTAGTTTTTATGAATACAACTCTTATTTCGGTTGACCACCTATTTAATAGTTTCAGTTAAGATAAAGCGACAAAAAGGACATGTCTTATCGGACATTATTAGAGTATTACTGGTTCTTAAGTTGAGTTTCTTGGATTAAGTTATCTTGAATCCCATAAGGGCAATACTTCAAGTAAGATTTGTGAAACTCTAGACATAAGTGTTCACCTTGTAGGGTAGAGAGAGTAAAGGTTATAATGCCATACCATAAATATAGGAGCAACTGGTCACTGTCAGTAGATTTAAAGGTATGAGATTTCTAACATGCGATAGTTGCAGATGCAGATTTATTCTACCTATTGTTGCAGCACTTATTGTAATAACTGATGTTAATTCAGTAAACAACAGTTACCCCATTAGGAGAGTTTGATTATTCAACTACTATATTCTCAATTGAATCTTAGATACATTCAACTCAGTTTATTTCATTACAGTATTATTTTATTTTCATCTCTCACAATTATTAGTTACATAGAATTATTCGACAATTGTTTGTTTCAGTCCTTCATTGATTGGCATTATTGTGATTTGCTTTAGCATTTTGAGTAACATCAATCCCTGTGGGGACGATCTTGAATACTCATCACTTTATTACTTGTTGTGTATACTTACACATTGGCATTGATAATAACTGCTTACATAAATCTACTAACAAGTTTTTGGCACCATTATCGGGGATTTGATTATTTATTGTTGAAGTGTGAAGTAAATCTTGATAGAGCCAAATTTAATTTGATTCATTCTATTTATTGGCAGATCGGTATATGCATGCCAAAAACAGATTTGTGGCATTCCAATTCGATTCTGAGATTGAAAGGATTGTTAGGAAACTAAGAAGAGAACAAAGGAATTCAGAAATTGTTTCAAGCATGAATAATTTATAGGATGCGCAAAATTTAAATCCTCACGGTCCTCTATAGCCAGTCAACATTCAAGAAGAACAGAATGAACATGCTAACGGGAGACAGCCAAGTAACAACAATATTATTTACATGGCTGATGACAAAGACATAGCTATAAGAGATTACACTATACTAACTTCGCAAGTTGTACACCCTGGGATCATCAGACCTGAGGTGGAAGCATCAAATTTTGAGTTAAAACCAGTGTTGTTTCAAATGTTACAAACAGTAGGACAATTCAATGGATTGCCTAATGAAGATCCTCATCTCCATCTCAAATTATTCTTGGAAGTAAGTGATGTTTTCAAGATTGTTGGAGCAACATAAGATGCCTTAAGGCTGAGGCTCTTCCCTTATTCATTAAGAGATCGAGTAAGAGCATGATTAAATTCGTTACCATCTGATTCCATCACTAATGGAATGAATTGGCTGATAAATTCTTAATGAAATATTTCCTACCAACAAAAAATACAAAGTTGCAGAATGAGATTACTTCATTCCATCAACTTGAAAATGAAAGTCTGTATGAGGCTTGTGAAAGATTCAAGGAATTGCTCAGAAGGTGTCCTCATCATGGTATCCCTTGTTGTATTCAATTGGAAACTTTTTATAATTGGTTGAATCCAAGTACAAGGTTAATAGTGGATGTTTTAGCAAATGGAGCTCTGTTATCCAAATCTTACACTGAAGCCTATGAAATTCTAGAAAGAATTGCCAACAATAATTATCAGTGGCCTTCAGCCAGGCAGCCAGCAACAAGAGGATCAGTAGGGGTATATAACATTGATGCAATTACAGCCTCATCAGCACAAGTGACCTCATTGACTAACATGGTAAAAGTTATGACAGCTGCTCCAGCAACAGTAAAGCAAGTTACTGAACTTTCTTGTGTCTACTGTAGGGAAGAACATGATTTTGATAGTAAATTATGTGAGTAACTTCAATTGACAATCTCAGAACAACCCATATTCAAATACTTACAATCCAGGCTGGAAACAACACCTAAATTTTTCATGGAGTAGTCAGAATCGAAATGCTCCAACATTCAATGGACAGAATAGAAACACAACCACTTGGTTTTCATTAGCAGAGTCAAGGGAAAAAAAATCAGTCATGATCTAATCACTTCATTGGAAACACTGATCAAGGAGTATATTGCAAAGAATGAAGCAATTGTGCAGAGTCAAGTTGTGTCCTTAAGAAACCTTGAAAACCAAATGGGACAACTAGCTATAGCGATGAGCAGCAGAACTCAAGTTAGCCTACCTAACAACACAAAAGACTCTAAGAGAGAAAGCAAATAACACTGCAAAGTAATTAGTTTGAGATCTGGAAATAATGTTGATATCCTAGTTAAAGTGACCAAAAATGGGATGAAATTCAGCACAAAAACTAACTCAAAAGGGAAGCCTGTTACAGCAAACTTCTCTTCAAGACACAGGATACATGGGGTAAGGTACAACAACTACAGAGGAAATTCAACCAGAACATGCTGAAAAAGAAGTTACAACACCAGTAGTTACAACTTGCACCAAATCAAACAAACAAAGTTTGATATCTCCTGAAGTTACTTAGTAGTTCAGACATCCACCACCTTTCCCACAAAGGTTTCAGAAGCAAAAACAAGACAAGCAGTTCAGCAAATTCCTAGAAGTGCTGAAACAATTGCACATAAATATACCTTTTGTGGAAGCTTTGGAGCAAATGCCAAATTATGTTAAATTTCTAAAAGATATCTTGGCACGAAAAAAAAGGCTGGAAGAGTTTGAAACTGTTGCTTTAACACAAGAAAGTAGTCATATGCTCTAGAGTAAAATGAAATATAAGTGTGCAACCCAAGAGGGGGGGGTGAATTGGAATTTTAAAACTTATCCTAGCAAATCCACACAACAATTTAATCTAATGCCTTAATAAATTCGAAAACAATAAATTTAATGCAAGCACAATAATTAAAGAGTAAGGGAAGAGAAAAACGAACTCAAGGATTTTTACGTGGTTCGGCTATCCCCGCCTACGTCCACGCCTCCAAGCTCACCCGCTTGAGGATTTCACTATCCAAGCCTTTCCAAGGCTTCAACCAATTACAATTGACTTCAAGGTGTCAATAAATCTTTACAACAAGAGATTATATCCCCAATCTCTTAACCCAAGTATTTCCCTCACTTGTACACTCACAATTTGATGAGAAATGATAAGTACAACAATGAATCTCTCTTTAAGAGTAGATATACAAATAAAAGAACAAAGATGAGCTAATAAATGATGAGTTACGAAAATGAAGCTCAATATATGTTGTGTGCTCTTGTTTATGCTTGCTTGAGTAACCAAAAATGAAATGATTTTGAGTTTATATAGTTTGAACTCAAAAACTAGCTGTTATGTTCATTTTTAGCCGGAACCGGTTTGCCGGATATGGAATCCGGTTAGCCGCTTGATGTTACCGTTACAAACACAATTTGAAATTTCGAACTTCCGGTCTGCCGTTTGTCGAATCCGGTTCGCCGCTTGCGTTTTGGTTGCATTCTGCCCGCTTTCGGTTCGCCGGATGTCAAGAACTGGTTAGCCGCTTTCGATTTGGTTCCGTTCTGCCCAGAAACCCAGAAAACCGGTTTGCCGGATTTCACAACCGGTTAGCCGCTTGCATTTTGGTTACTTGCTGCTCGAAACCGGTTTGCCGGATTTGATAACCGGTTAGCCGGTTGCTACAGTAACTGCTACAGTGACGGCTACAGTGAAATAGTTTCTGAAATTACAGTTTATCCTCAAAACTTTATAAAACTGTATTATGACCCAAAAAGTCAGAAAACATTTCAGATAGGTCCAATTTCAGAATTTGAAAATATTACTTTGCTATTCCAAAAACTTTTTGAAATTATTATTTGGCCCTAATGATTTTATTATTTTTCACAAAGGTCCTTTTCAACAAAATACCCATATTTTCAAAGTTCTCAAAACCTTTCACTTTAGTCTAAAATATTCATAAATTATAATATGACCCAAAACATTTAAATAACTTCAAATAGGTCCAGTTCTGAAATTTTATAATAATACTTATTAAAATCAAAGATTTCAAAACTTGTCATTTAAATCCAAATTCGAAATTCAAAATCAAAGGCTTTAAAAACACATTCATTCAAAATCAAAGGCTTTAAAAACATATTCATTTTAGTCCAATAACACTTTGATTTTATAGCCTCATTTTCTTATTATAAAAACACAATTCATAAATCTTTGTTTAATCAATACATATGATTTGTTATCATCAAAATCAATATCTATAGCTAAAAAAGCTAACAATCTCCCCCTTTTTTATGATGACAAAATACATTACAAAGATTTAATCTAGTTATAAAAAGTCTCATCCTTAATAAATGCAAGGTTAAAAAATTTATTTAAAGTAGACTTCCCTTGCATACATGCATACTCCCCCTGGATACATGCATATTTTCATAACATCATTTTTCATTAAATATAAAACATTTATAACATGAAAATAATGATTTATTTAAAATGTATAAAAACATAGTTTGAGCTTAAAAGATTAATCATTCTTAATCTTGTTTGTTATCATCAAAATCAATATTATGGAAACATATATGTTAACATAAAAGTCCCACAAAATTGAAAGATCCATGGAGTTTTACAATACCTTGTTCTATAGGAACTAGATATGCTGGCAAAGCACTTTGTGACTTGGGAACTAGTATTAATCTGATACCTTTATCTGTATTTAAGCAGCTGGGAGTAGAGGAGTGCAGACCAGCAACAGTCACTATGTAATTAGCTGACAGATCTCATAAATACTTTGAAGGAAAGATAGAGGATGTATTAGTGAAGGTTGAAAAATTCATTTTCCCAGTGGATTTCATTATATTGGACTTTGAAACTGACAAAGAAGTACCCATTATACTTGGAAGACCTTTTCTAGCAACAGGAAAAACTCTGATAGATGTACAGAAATGAGAGCTCACCATGAGAGTGAATGATCAGCAAGTCACATTTAATATGCTAGAGGTTATGAGGAACCTTGATGAAGTAGAAGATGGCAATTTCCTAAGTGTAGTGGATCTTGTTGTAGCAGACAGAATGAACAGATGTTGCAGTAATGTATTTGACAAATTCATCACCTTTAAGGATGTTGAAGAGAAAGATGTTGCAGCAATCCAAACAGATTGGATGGACAAACAACAATCTGATAGGCATAACAGGTTTATTAAACACCTGAATCTTTCAGAGAGGGAAGTAAAAATAATTTTATGAATTATTGAATCACCCCCTAGTTTTGAATTAAAATTGCTACCTTCACATTTAAAATATGCTTATCTTGGTCAAAACAACACACTCCCTATAATCATTTCTTCTACTTTGGATATAGTTTAAGAACAAAGTTTAGTAGATTTACTGGGAAAATATAGAAGAGCAATTGGGTGGACCACGGCAGATATAAAGGGGATAAGCTCATCTATCTGTATGCATAAAATCCTGTTAGAGGATTGTTCCAGCAATTCGGTGGAACACCAGAGAATGCTAAATCCTATTATAAAAGAAGTGGTGAAGAAGGAAATCATCAAATGGCTAGATGCTGGAATCATATACCCAATATCAGACAGATCATGGGTAAACCCAGTTTAATGTGTTCCAAAGAAAGGAGGGATAACAATAATGACAAATGAGAAGAATGAACTTATTCCTACAAGGACAGTGACTGGATGGAGCGTGTGTATGGATTATATGAAGCTCAACAAAGTCACATGGAAAGACCATTTCCCACTTCCATTCATAGATCAGATGTTGGACAGGCTTGCTGGAAAATAGCACTACTTTTTTTAGATGGGTATTGAAGCTACAACTAGATTGCTGTAGCTCTAGAGGATCAAGAGAAGACTACATTTACTTGTCCTTATGGAACATTTGCCTTTAGAATAATACCATTTGGGTTATGCAATGCTCCAACAACTTTTGAGAGATGCATGATGTCTATATTTTCTTACATGGTAGAGCAGACTTTAGAAATTTTCATGGATGACTTCTTAGTGTTTGGAGAAATATACAAGGATTGTTTACACAACTTGGAAGAGGTTCTTAAAAGATGTGAAATGACCAACTTAGTACTTAATTGGGAAAAGTGTCATTTTATGGTGCAAGAAGGAATAGTACTGGGTCACAAGATATCCAAGGATGGTATTGAGGCAGATAAAGCCAAGATAGAGCTAATAGATAAATTGTCACCTCCAACTTCAGTAAAAGGTGTTAGCAGTTTTTTGGGTCGTGTTGAATTCTATAGAAGATTCATTAAGGATTTCTCCAAGGTAGCTAAACTTCCGTGTTCATTGCTAGAGCATGACAAACCATTTCACTTTGACATAGAGTGCCTTAAACCATTTGGAGAACTAAAGAAAGCTCTGATCACTACTCCAGTAGTTATATCTCCAGATTGGACTTTACTATTTGAATTGATGTGTGATGCTAGTGATCATTCTATGGGCGCAGCATTGGGGCAAAGAAAGGATAAGGTTTTTCATTCCATATACTATGCAAGCAAAATGTTCACTCCAACTCAGATCAATTACACCATTACAGAGAAAGAATTGCTAGCAGTAGTTTTTGCTTTTGACAAATTCAAAGCTTCCCTAGTGGGTAGCAAAGTAACTGTTTATACAGACCATGCAACCATCAAATATTTAATTTCAAAGAAGGATGCCAAACCAAGATTAATCAGATAGATCTTATTGCTTTAAGAATTTGATCTGAAAATTAAAGATAGAAAGGGGATTGAGAATCAAGTTGAAAATTAAAGATATATTATTTGAAAAATTATGTAGAAAGGTTAAACTAAAATCTTCATTCAATCATAATTCGATAACCTTTGAGAAAAAGAAATAGAGTTAAAAAGAGAAAAAATCTTAGAAGTTGGAAATTTGTTCAAGTACAAAGAAAACTATATTTGAATTAGATTGGAATGAAATTAAATAAAAGATAAGGCTATTTGAACTTACTAAACTATTCAATAAACCCATTTATTAGATAAATTCACCCTTCACTTTTTAAGATTTAAGTTTAACTCAACAGACTCTTATAAATACCCAAAGTGCTATAAAAAAATGTCTAGATTTACTAAGCCAAGAATTAAACTTTGTTCAATTAGTTTACACCAAACATAAACTATATTTTCAAATATTTATTTTGGAGCAAAATTTAATTGCTGAACGTGTGTTTAAAAAAATATCTATACAAAATATTTATATTGATTTAGTTTGTTTTTTGGGTTTATGAGTTTATTTTGATGGTATTAAGGTTTCTCAATCTATTCCTCTGAATTAAAATACCTAATCAATTTGAGTATCTCAAATTTATCAATCACATCCAAAGTACTTGAAAAATCTTTTAGAGGTGCTTGTCATGAATCTTTGTTTTATTTTATTTTCTTTTGCTTTACTTAGGGCTTCTGTCGCACTTTGATAAATTTAGTTTGGTTATTTCTATCTTCACTAAAAATTTTGAACAGATTAGAAAATAATAATCAACATGTTCAATTATAATAAATCATACATTCATATTTCCTACGATATCTTAAATCAAACAAGCAACTTTTGATTTCAACTTCTAAAATTTAATAATTGAAAAGTTTAGGTTTATTATTCTATATATTTTAGTCTCCATAGTTTTAGGATATTTTAATAACGAAAAATTGTTTTGAAAGGTGGGTTTAATAAGTAATCTAGTGGGCTAAAAATAAACCCATAAAAAAAAGAAAGTAATTTGAGTCTCATTAGAGATAACAAGGGGTTAAATCAAAGTGAGATGATTTAAAGCTACTAAACTATTTACTAAACAACCCTTACAAAATATTATAATTGCAGACACTAAATATAGTTGATAAAAGGAGGTTTTACTCTTTAAACCCAATTCAATGTTCATTGTAGGTTAGGGCAATTATTTACTGACCACCTATTTTTTAAACTTTTTTAAAAAAACACAATTCTTTTTTTTTTGCTGAATTCTACCTGAAGTTACATTTTTCTGCACCTGTCCACTTCCATTTTTAGATTGTTATAACATTACTGATGTCATGGGGCAAATTGGTCATTTCACCAATGCAATCCCCAAAACGACGTCGTTTCGCAATTTTGATTAGAGAAAAAGGAAAAGTGGTCAAGAGTAGAGCAAATAATGAGAATAGTCATTGTTTGTTCACACATTGGTTGACCCCTCACCATGCATGAAGAACCAGCAAAGAATTGTAATTTTTCATGTGGGGGGCAAAACAGTCATTTGTTCAAGATTCCTTTAGTTTTTCTAACATTCTCCAGACGGAAGTGAATATGTGCAAAGAAATGTAACTTTAGGTGGAATTCAGTAAAAAAAAAGAATTGTGTATTTTTTAAAAGTTTGAAAAAAATAGGTGGTCGGTGGATAATGACCATTTTCTGTAGAACCTTAAGTTGACAGTTTTTATTGAAATTAATCTTATAACACATACATTTTGGTTTGTGAAGGAGAAAATCAATATTGGGGAGAATGTTAGTGATAAAAAGGAATAAGTGCGTTTTCCATTGAAATTTTGATTTTTTGTTTTTTTTCAAGTTGATATTCAAAAGGGAAATTATCTACAGTCTACCCGTTTTTTTTACCGTTTTTTAAAAATACACACTTCTTATTTTTTGGGCTGGAATCCACCTGAAATTACATTTCTTTTCACTTTTTCACTTCTGTTTGGAGACCGTTATAACTTTACTAACATCATAAGGGTGAAATCATCATTTGACAACGACATAGTGGTGAATACGTCTAAAATAATACAACTTCGAGTGGAGGTCAGAATAAAAAAATTAAGAATTGTGTATTTTTGAAAAAATATGAAAAAAATAAGTGGTCGATGGATAAATGATCTTTTACATTTGAGGGTAAAAAATTCATTTAAGTAATATCCTGTTAATTTCCTTAACAAATTCCAAACAGAAGTGGAAAAGTGAAAAGAAATGTAACTTTAGGTGGATTCCAGCCAAAAAAAAAAACGAGTGGACAGTGGATAATTTCCCTAATTAAAATTCATTCAAATCGAACATTTCAAATACCTTACGTTTGTTTGTAAATAAACCACCAAAATATACAATGTTGATACAGAAATCTTGTCAGTAGAGTTGCCACCAAACGTCACACCAACACTTAATTTTATTTGTTGGGAAAACGGCTCAGCATTGCAGCTTTTCCACTTGAGTAGACAACTTCAACCACAAACTTGCTAATTGGACCACCTGTGCTTACAATACTCAATTAGAGGGTTGCCGAATGTTTTTTTGGATGAAAACCCTCTAACGCTCAAGTTAATAATCGAGCTTTTTTTTTAATTATAAAAAAAACTTGTGCCACAATTCTGTGACTTTATTATAACTAATTTGAATAAAAAAGATTATTTTTAGAAAGGGAAAAAAGACAAAGTCTAGAGAGTTATCAAGAGAGAGTGAGTATATGAAAATCAAGTAAATAGTTGTCCAACCTTCTTTATCTTCATTTTCTGTAGCTTTTATACCCAACCACAATTATCAGCTTCTTCTTCCCCATGACCATTGTTGGGTCAGTAACATAATTTTGGGTTAATGGCTGCTAAAATTGCTGTTGAGTAAGTTTTGTACCTGATCTCTTTGAAGGAAATCCACGTGTTGGTAACTACCGTTGAGTGGGTTTTGTGCCCGAGCTCTTTGGAGGAAAACCATGTGTTGACCTTTGACCAAGTCTTTAATCCTAATTAATTTTGGTTTCTCATTGCATGTTGTTTTGCAAATTTTATTGAACTCGCAAGTGCACGAATCGATTGTAGAATAGATTAACGGTGACGAGTGTCGATCCCACGGGGAGGTGAATTCTAATTACACGTAGAGTTAATTTTTGAATTGGGTGGCTGATTGGATTTGTGGTGGAAGTGATTTAAATTATCCTAGAATTTAAATGGGAATGACGGAATTAAATTAAGGTGAAAACTATTATAATTAAAGCGCTTGGGTATCTGGATCTGCATCAACATGCACCATGTGCTAACTATTCCTTATTAGTGCCAATTAAATCATGAGAGAGGAATCCACACCTTATGGACCACACTCTAATCAATATGGTGCTAAGGGCTTATCATGCCAAATGTAAATAACCTTGTACTAGGGAGTCGGTGAAACTAAGATGGTATCTAGATAATGTTATTATTATTTGTCGATGAAAAGTCAAAACATCCACAATAATTAGAGGGGAAGAGAAAATAAATTTACCAACTAAAGTTCATGACACATGTTGAGACTTCACCTTCAACCCAAACTTGAAAGAAAATTAGCTACTCATAATTGAACTAGGGGCAAAATAAGAATTTATTAAAATACGTAGAAAATAAAAGATGGAGAAGGAATTACAGAAAATAGAGCCCAAAAATGGATTCAAAGATGCCAAATTAGGGGGGACAAGCCCCCTTTTTATAGATACATTGAGTAAATTATGACCATCAAATTAAAAACAGTTTGGATGTTCAAGATTTCGCCACATCATCAGTTAACAGTACACGGTTTCATCACGTGGTTTAAACAGTGACATGGTTTTACCACGCGATTTGAACAGTGACGTGGTTTGGTTGAAATTAATCATGTGTAAGTGCATGTACCGTACGCACAATTTTTGGTCCATTGATATGCTGCCACGTCATCAATCAACAGTACATAAGAATTTTAGTCCAATAGAATTGTGACACCTCATCAGTTAATACCACATCATCGGTCAATGTCATGTCATCATTTCGTATATGTGAACAGTATCGTGAACAGTAGCATAGACAATATTGTACATGTGAATAATACCATACATGTGAACAGTGACATTTTTCCTTTTATGCTCCTCCTAAGGTTTTCAATTATCTTGAGTTCAAAAGTGATGTTTGTTTTGCCATCTGATCTCTTGTTCATTGTGAAATAATCATAATGCCCCTAAAATATATAAAATACTTAATTAAAATAAAGCACACATAATTAAATCACAAAAAACTTAAATACATAAAAGTAAGGGTGTTTTTTATAAAATTTGAAGTGTAAAATGATGATTTTCTCCCTTATAAATATACATTTTCTAACACTCAACACATGCCCTATGCCCAACTATAGTCATATGGCCAGCCTTACATCTCATTGGGGATGACTTTCTTCGAGGCATTGCTTTTGGCCGAGGGGAGCCCGTGCTAGTGTGTTCTTCACCTTGAAAGATAATAATAATCAGTAAATGAGTTTAGAATCTAATTGCCTCTTTTCATTGAGTATATCTTTGTGCTTGACTTTAGATTCTCTTTATTGCATTGTTAATTTCATTTTATCATTAATCTTATCATTTATTTTATTTTATTTAGTTTACAAAAATTGCACTGTTAAGATTGCTATATCAAGTCCTATAACATCAATTCCTATGGAGACGATCTTAATACTCATAATTATATTACTTATTGTGTACACTTGTACATTGACACTTCACCACTCAACTTGACCATTTAGCTTTAGATGGGTAGGTGAGCAGAACCTCAATTCTATGTCCAGATTTTCACAAAACTCCATAAAATTGTGATTATTAAACTGCCTTTATTGTTTACTATGAGGGCATAGGGAATCCCTTATTTGCATATAATGTTTTTTTAGTCAAAATCAGTTGTCTTCTTCTCGGTTATCTTACTGAGGGCCTCGATCTTGACTTAATTAGTGAAAAAATTAATTGCCATGATGGCATGGGTTACTACTCCTCATCCCTTTGGTAGGGCTCTATCAGATTGATTATGCATTTTATGAAAGGCCATGGTGAAGACATGGTAGTAAGTTTCTCCAGTGGTTGTGCAGGGAAGCTAACGAAGCTCCAGTAGCTCTTACAACTCTTAGTTTTCTTCTGTGCATTTTAATGCATCGATGACCAAAAGGGTTATTGTCTTTGAACTTTAAAGGCTAGCGATTTTGCTCTTGAGTGGTTCCCACAAATTCCCTCATGTACTTCACTCATCATTTAATTAGCTTCATTATCATCTAAACATCGTAAGAGGGGCAGGGTATGAAATACAAGTGTGCAACCCAAGAGGGGGGGTGAATTGGAATTTTAAAACTTATCCTAGCAAACCACACAACAATCCAATCTAATGCCCTAATAAAATTCGAAAACAATAAATTCAATTAAAGCACAATAATTAAAAGAGTAAGGGAAGAGAAAAACGAACTCAAGGATTTTTACGTGGTTCGGCTATCCCCGCCTACGTCCACGCCTCCAAGCACACCCGCTTGAGGATTTCACTATCCAAGCCTTTCCAAGGCTTCAAGCTTTTACAATTGACTTCAAGGTGTCAATGAACCTTTACAACAAAGAGATTATATCTCCAATCTCTTCACTCAAGTGTCTCACACACTCAAACTCTTACAATTGAGATGAACAAATGAAGATTACAATGAAACTCACTCAATGAGTAGATATTCAAAAATGAAGAACAAGAAATGATTTAATCTTTTGTGTTTTGCAAGTTGAAGGCTCAAGATATCTCGTGTGCTTTTTGATTTTGCTTGTTTGAGGGCTTGAAAATGAGTTGGATTTGAGTGCTTATAGTTTGAGCTCAAAAACTAGCCGTTATGCACTTTCTGCCCGAAAACGGTTAGAGGTTAACTATAAACGGTTAACCGTTTGCGCTGGTCAAAGTTACCGTTGGGCTAAATTTCAAATAAACGGTTAACCGTTTTCTGTAAACGATTCACCGTTAATTTCCAGTAACCTGCAAAACAAATTTCGCTTAACCTTTCTCAATAAACGGTTAGAGGTTAAAATAAACGGTTAACCGTTTTCAGTAAACGGTTCACCGTTTTGTTCCAGAATCATCATTTTAACAAAACTGGACAAAACAAGCTTTCTGGACGTTATCGGTTAACCGTTAAAAAATAAACGGTTAGCCGTTTTGCTACAGTGACTGCTACAGTGAAATTATTTTCCAAATTCGCAGTTTAACCCCAAAACTTTATCAAACTATAGTATGGCCCAAAAAGATAGAAAACTTTGCAAATAGGTCCAGTTTCAGAAATTCTAAAAATTACTTTATTAACTCAAAACTTTCTGAAATTATGAAATGATCCCAAATAGTTTATTGTTTCGCACAAAGGTCCTTTTCAACATAATACCCATATTTTCAAGGTTCTCAAAACCTTTCACTTTAGTCTAAAATATTCATAACTTATAATATGACCCAAAACATATAAATAGATTCAAATAGGTCCAAATCCGAAACTCATAACAATATTAAAGGTTTAAAACACATTTATTTTAATCCAAAACATTTTGATTTCATAGCCTCATTTTCTTATTATAAAAACACAATTTGTAAATCTTTGTTTAATCAATACATATAATTTGTTATCATCAAAATCAATATATATAGCTAAATAAGCTAACAATCTCCCCCTTTTTGATGATGACAAAATACATTACAATGATTTAATCTATTTATAAAAAGTCTCATCCTTAATAAATGCAAGGTTAAAAAATTTATTTAAAATAGATTTCCCTTGCATACATGCATACTCCCCCTGGATACATGCATATTTTCATAACATCATTTTTCATTAAATATAAAACATTTATAACATGAAAATAATGATTTATTTAAAATGTATAAAAACATAGTTTGAGCTTAAAAAATTAATCATTCTTAATCTTGTTTGTTATCATCAAAATCAATATTATGGAAACATATATGTTAACAGGGTATACCTTCGTCAATATAATAAATCATCGATTAGAGTGTATCTAGCTGCTTGACATCTTAGCTTTTTTTCCTACTTTTTATGTGTTAGCAACGTCCCATTTCAAATATAGAGATGTTGGAGGGACTTAGTATAAGATTTTTAGGTATCTAACCTAAAATACTAGTTTTTTAGGTGGAGTGACCTACCACCTTATAAACCTGAGTATCTCCCCTTCACTAGCCAATGTGGGACACAACTCAACAATTTCTCCCAGGACAAAACTACCACCTGACTCTGGTTCTTTCGTCTGATACACTTGAGTTGCTCTATTATATTCTGGCTACTAGGGTTTAGCCCTAATACCACTTGTTGGGGGGACTCAATATAAGATTTTTAGGTATCCAAAGCATAAGATTTTTAGATATTTAACCCAAAAGATTAGCTTTTTAGGTTGAGTGACCTACCACCTGATAAACCAAAGATCTCCCCTTTGTTAGCCAATGTGGGACATAACTCAACATGAGATAATTGGATCTATCAATGAGTCCTTGCATCTACATTCAACACCTTCGCTTCCTACTTAATGCTTGGAAAGCTTTGATTTTCACTGGAGCAAATCTTGGCATTTTTGCATCCAACATTGTTGCCATTCTCATTAAAATCTCTGATCAACAATTTTCTGTCCTCGATATTTGCTGGAATTCTACTACTTGAAATATATTCATCAACTACCTTGCCTTTTTTAGATACAACTCCATCTTCTCACCTCTTAGAAACTCGTACTGAGATGATTGGCCACGAGTTGAGAATTTATTCGAATCTTCACCTTACCAGCTCGTATTACTAATGCCAACTTTAATCCTGCGATGAAGGCTTCATATTCTGTTGGATTATTTGTTACTTCGAACTCAAACTTTAATGCATATGAGACTTCTACATCATTTGGCCTATGCAAAATGACCCATGCTGTTGCTTCTTATTCTCTACAAAATCCGTTTATCATTACCAACCCAACTCCATTAGTGTTTGTTTGATTGCTACCTACCTCTTCATTTGGTTCCATACATTTAGCAACAAAGTCAATTAATGGTTGTGCTTTAATTACTGTTTGATGTTTATAACTTCTATCGAATCTTTTTGTTCCACATACCACTTTTCCAAGTGATTAGAGGCTTCTGACTTTTCCAAAATCTGGTAGTGGTTAGTCTATAATCACGACTATTGGATGCACTAGAAAGTAGAGTCTAAACTTTTGAGCAATCATAACTAGTGCTAGTGGCCACTCCTCTATTTCGGATATCTGGTCTCGGCATCTAGCAAAGCTTTACTTGTGTAATAAACTGGGTGTTGACCCCTCTGCATCTTCTTTGCAAGAACTGAATTTGTGACCCATTAAAACACTATCAAGTATAAGTACATCACATCACCTTCTTATGATATTGACAGTAGTAGGGCTCTGAGCAAGTACTTCTTTAATTGTTATAATGCCTCCTCACACTCAATTGTGCATTTTGTCTTCTTCACTTTCGTCGTAATTTGGAAGAATATGTGGCATATGTTCATTGCATGTGATATGAACTGGTTTGTTACTGCCAGCTTGCTCGTGAGGCTCTATATGTTCTTGGGTGTACGAAGAGACTTTATCTCTATCATTGTCTGAATCTTCTCAGGATTTGCTTTGATTTCTCTATAGCTTACCATGAATCCTAAGAATTCCTTGTCTGAATCTTTTCAAGGTTGGCCTTAATTTTATCTTCTTAGCAGCTCGAAAGTCTCTTTTAGGTGTTTTATGTGTTGAGCCAGGTTTTTAAATTTGGTGATCATGTTGTCCACATACACATCTATAGTGCAACCAATGAGCGGTTTGAAGATTTTGTTCTCTAGCTTCTGGTATATTACATCTACATTCTTAAGTCTATAGGGCATCACCTTGTAACAAAACAATATTTGATTAGTAATAAAGGTTATATGATGTTCGTCCTGCTTGAACATGGGGATCTTATTATGTCTGAAAATGTATCCGTGAAAATAAGTCATGTCCAGTGGTTGAATCAATTAGTTGGTCGATTCTTGTAAGAGGGAAGCCATCTTTCGGGCATGCATTGTTGAGGTTGGTGAAATCCATACACATTCTCCACTTTCCATTAACTTTCTTTATTAACACTACATTAGAGATCCACTCAGGGTTGTTAACCTTCCATATAAAGTCTATTTGCGGATGTTTTTCCACTTCGGCATTTATGGTATTGTATCTTTCTTGGTTAAAACTCTTCCCCTTGTATTTTATGGATCTGGCATTTTTGCTTATCGCCAACCTGTGGCAAGCTAATTTGGGATTTATCTCTGGCATGTCAACATGCGACTAAGCAAACACATTAACATGAGCTCGCATGCATTCTACCAGCCTAGTATTTAGTTCTTGCCCCAACATCGATCCAATTTTCACCATTTTCTATGGGTCACCGTATTTTATACTTACGGTATCTGTTTCTTCAACTAGTTCCTGTATTTCTTTTTTTTAAGTTTCCTAGCACATCCAGCGAGGGTATTTGCATTATTTTTTTAGTTTCTATCGCGTAGCATCCTTTAGTAATTCTTTAATTACCCTTCAAAACTCCCACAATGCCATTTACTATATATTAAGTGTCAGGTAATTATTACATTTTACCGTTTTACTTATCCTTAAGAAGGACTTGAGATTATCTTATATGGGCTATCATTATTGACCATCACAAAGTCTGACATCATCCTTAACTGATAATTCCACTACCCCCAAAGGGGTTAAACTTCCTCTTTTAAACCCTTTGGTTCGTTATTTTAACTCAATTGCTATTGATGTCAATGTGCAAGTTCACACAACAAGTAATAAAGTGATGAATATTTAAGATTGTCTCCACATGGATTGATGTTATAGAAATGCTACAGCAATTACGACAGTGCAACTTACTTCTATCTAAAGAAACAAAATAAAGTTGATAGACTAATAAAATTAACAACTTAACAAAGTAAATGCAGCGATGAAAGTAAATTAGACGATTTGCATAAAAAGAATTAACTAAGAATAATGTAGTTGAATGATCAAACTTTCTTGATGGGATGATTGTTTTGTTCAAAATAACACCAGTTGCTATAGCAATTCCTATAGCACTGGGTAGAATTACCTTGCATCCTCAGCTATCGCTTATTGGACTTCTCATACTATGATGCAACCCAACAATGACCAATTATTATATCGTATAAGATATGACTTTAAAACATATACTTTCTCTACCTTACAAGGTGAATCTCTATATCTAGTTCATCACAAATCTTAACTCAAGTGTGACCCTTTTAGGACTCAAGTTAAACTTAATTCAGGAAACTTGACTTAAGATCAAATATTACTCTAACAATTTCCACTAAGACAAACCTTTTTGTGACTCTCTCTTAATTTGAATCATTAGATGGGAGGTCAACTAAAATAATGATTGTAATAAAAGCTATTAAAGTAAAATGCTACAACAATCTTGCAGCAACTCATAAGAACAGTCAAGAACCTATCTAGATTATTTGTCACTCAACTATAATAAACTTTAGTTCATAACTTGGAAAAGAAAAATAAACAGCAAAGTATCAGCCATGGAATACATTGTTTGAATTAAAGAGTAGGTAAGCGGACAAGTAAATAATGATGAAAATTGAATCAAAATAGTTCTACAGATTTTGTCAATGTTACATACCTGTTCTCTCTTGAATTATGCTTCTTCTTTATTTTTCTTTTGATTTTTTCGATGTTGATTCACAGACCCTTTTTCCGTATGATGCATGCTCATTTTATAACGGAAATTAGGGTAAATGGAAACCTAGAGCGCGTATAAGTCAGATTAGAAAACTGCAGATCGTAATTCTGTAAGTATCCCGCGTGAAGTTTTCTCTGTCATTGTTCCAGGATTGCTACAGCAGCTACACTGTTCTAGATTTGTTTCAATTCTTTTATAACCATGTTCTTTCTTTATTTTTGCAAGCCTATTGCATCAACATTCATTCCTTAAAATTTGAGCTTTCGGACACCTACAATTGCACACAATTTAAGCACGAATTATTCCAAATCAAACAAAATTTATTAAGAATAACTTAAAATGAATGTTTATGCAAAATATAACAAAATTAAAATGAAAACACATTATTTACTCTATAAGTGATATTGATTTAAGTTTGAAAGTGCCATAATAACTCTCATTTCATAGAGTTATCGCCCTTCAAAGGGGTGTTAACATGTTCTAGCCTCAAATTGATGATCCTTATCTTATCCAAGGTGGATTTGAAAAGAATATCCACCGAACTTCCTATCAAATCTCTTACTCGCAACATTTGTTTTCATCACCAAGGCATCCTCATATGGGTACAACACTCCTTTCTCGTAGTTCTTGCAAGCTCTGGTCAAATCTCCAGCCAATGTCGGGCCACCTGCAATGACGCGAATTGAAGGTTCCTTATGCATTATATCAGTAGGATATTTTTCTATCATATGTTATTGATCTGTAACAAGAAAAAAAACCATCAATAACTCATCCAGGTATCAATTCTATATGAGATCCTCGACTTAGTTTCTTAAGTCACGACATTGGAGCGTGGTGTGCCCATGTGTATTATGGAATTTGCAGACCTCGATCTTTTATTGCGTGGAACAGTTCTTCTAGTGAGACCTTCATTATTGTATACCGCCCATATGTTGGACTCTGGTCAATTACTTGCATGACTCTATCCTAGGGAAAATAATTGTAAGCTTGCATGGATGGTGGTTGATTAGCTAGTTGAGTCTACTGTTGTGCGTTGGGTTCACCATTAGAGCGTGGTGTTAATGCTCCCTCCAACGATCCCTGTTTTCAGAATGATAAGAAGGAACCTACGGTGGTAGTTTCTGGTAGTGTTGGCACAGAGTTGCTCGACAACTTGCTCATTTGCTCAATGATGGCTTTTCACTTTGTCGAAGTAAACTGTCACATTTCTGAGCCTTCTTTCCTCGTTGTTTTAATTCTTCTCACTACTCACTCCTAAATCTTGAGGCCTTTTCTACCTTAATCTTAGATTGTACCACAATCTTCATTTCGTACTTCTTTTTTATTCGCCTCAAGTCTTCAAAATGATTGAAAGACCGAAATTGAGGGTGGCTCGATGATAACTTTTTACAAAGTATCTAAGAGGCTCATTTTCCCCTTGTTTGATTCCCAACAGCTCCATTATATCATCTTTCAGAGCTACAGGCCCATGAAATTATTCCGCGAACTTTAAGTACAACTACGTGAAACTTCTAATAGATCCTTAAGGTAGCTTCTAGTACCACTCTCATGCTCATCCTTTCTATAGTGGAAATGCTCTACATCTCTAAGCTTGTGTCAAACCTTATGTCATGTCATTGAAGCGTTTAATGTACATCAAAGGGTCGCCTTTCCCAGAGAATTTGAGATCGGAAAAATAGAAATCCCTCAGAATTATGGTGTTCATAATTTTAGTAGAGAGTGAGGACTCGTTATCTAGCATGATCCTCTAACTTAGAGGCTTTTCCTGGCCTTGGATCTCATTGATAATCTATGCCACTCTTTGTACTTCACCTTTTAATTCTACCACTTGACTAGGATTACGTTCAACAACTCTCTCACGCGCCCGTTCTACAGATATTATACTCTATTGAAGTAAAAATACATTTTTATACCATTAAATTCAGCACACGACCAATTTTAAGCACACATTAAAGCTTCCAACCTCTTTGGATGAAGTCTACTATGATGTAGAGGAAAAATCTACCACTAGTACTAAATGCCGACTCAGATGCAACGGTGGATACACGAATGGCTAAAAAATATCTTGCAATTGCTTGCAAAGTTGGATATTTTAATCCATTTGTTTTCCATCAATAATATATATCGAAATCTTCAGATCTTGGAATAGTAGATTCTTCCTAATAATAGTCTAATTCTGATTTAATATGGGTCATACCACCACTTTGATCTACAAAAACATCAAATTTAGCCAAATGTTTCCCAAGTTTTGAATGAGCTACCACAGCTTGAGATGATGAAGCAACTGAAGCTTGAACTGGAACTTGTGAATTTTCCTTTGACTTACACCTAGCTTGATAATCTTTTAGCATATCATAACAAAAGCTTCGAACATTCTCAATTTCGTTTTTAGCATCATCTCCATACAACAAGTCGAAATAGTACTCAATTAATTTTTCTTAAATCTAGGGTCCAAAACAGTTGCCATAGTTATGAATCCATAGACAACACTCCAATATTTTTCAAACTTTCCAATCATTGAGTTAGCCATTGCTCGAATTTTTTTCACAATTAGAATACATCCACTCATATATTGACAATTTAATCTCATCAATGCTTAAAAAGTAAATATTAGATGTTGGATATTTAGTTCTAAAAAATAATGTAGTCACCTCATAAAATGATTTAGGTCTATCTCAAATTTCTTTTGCAAAAAACGTAATCTTCTTCAATGGGTAAAGATTTGTATAACAGTTCTCGTTGTTTCCAATGAGGAAATACTTTTTTGAAAACCAAAGCTCTATCAAGTATTAAGTATGTAGAGTCCCATCTAGTCTTACAGTCCCGAACCAGATTATTATTACAAGGAATATATTACATTTACAAGCTCTCCTATAAAATGTTTTATCTTTTAGGTGTGGCAGACCAAAATAGAACACTATTACGAATTCTCCCAATACTATCATTAATCGCACTCATCTCCTTCTTCACAATTAAATTCAATATATGAGTAGCACAATGCATATGAAATAAATTCCCATTCAACGAAAGCGAGTTACTAGAAAGCTTTTCCAACAAGATATCAATTATAACATCATTTGTGGTGTAGTTATCAACAATCAAAGTAGATAATTTATTGTCAATGTTCCACTCAAGCAAACATGACACCAAAGCTTCAGAGAGTACCTTAGTAGTATGTGGACATGGCACATATAAAACCTAAATAAAAAAATTATTAATATCACGCAATAAGTATAAAATTTAAAAATAAAATAGACTTAGTAATTTAGTGTAGAAACTATATAATGATAGGACTTTGCAACTCCCAATTATCATCGATAAAATGTGATGTTATAGCCATAAATCCCTTTTGTTGGTTACTAGAAGTCCACATATCGTAGTAATTGTAATTAGTGTTAAAAATTGTATGTTTATTAAGGGATAAAAATGTTAGTGGAATGTGTTGGATATGCTTGAGTGAATAAGTTAGGTTTATGTTTTATTAGTGGAATTATTAGTAGGACAAATGTAAGGTTAAGATGTAATTAGATTTTTTAATTTGTGTGGTGTGGATTTACCATGTATTAGTATAAATTGGAGGGGTGAACAAACCTCTCTACACCTTCTCTTCTCTTCTTTTCCCCCCAAATTCTTCTTCTCATCTCTCTTTGTAATTTATTTTCAATCAATAAAATTAGTTTATTTTAATTTTCAAATTCCATTTTAATTATGTGTTTTTCAATATTAGTAATTTCTTTTATAAAAAAGTTTAGCTAAATATTAATAGTTAGGGGAAGGTGAAACTCTTAGGAAATAAATATGATTTAATGAAATTTTATTTTTAATTTTATAAATTGAATTATTTTCTATTTAATTTTATACATATTTTATATTATGAGATTTTGAGTTATTGTAGACAAACAAGGGAGTTTGGCACAATAAATTCTTTTTATCTAAATATAAGGTATGGTAAAATGGTATTTTGACTTATTGTAAACAAATTTAATTTTGGCACAATAAATACTTAATCCATCATAAAATTAAAGGGAAAATAATAATAATAATTTATATAATTAATCTTTTGGGCAATAAATCTAAAAATGGCAAAAAAAATTTATTAAGTTTTATTTACTACTAAGAGTGAATCCACAACGCTAGCTAATTCAGTTTCATAGTTTTATTTAAATTAAGTTGTTTGTATTTAAGTTTTATTTTTAAATTTTAGATAAAATAAAATAAACAAATTAAATATTTTCTCTGTGGATCGACTTCGGACTCACCAAGATATATTATAACTAGGCATTTTTATACTTGAGAGTAAATTAAACACTTTTAAGTTGTGTTAAGTTTTTAGCGCCGTTGCCGAGAAAAAGTTTTTATTTTGCTTTATTTTCCCGTTTTTATTTTTCTCTTGGTGTAAATTTTTATTTGCCCCCTTTTCCTTTTCTTAAATTCTTTTCTACCCCTACATCTTTCATAATTCTAGTTTCACCCCAACAATTCTCGTTTCTTACTCTTTCTTCTCATAATTATGTTCTGACCCTAAAATATTTTCGAATATTCATTTTCATCCCACATGGCTCAATTCTAAACTTCTAAATATTACGACGTTGGTCTCGAACTTCAAATGACAGGTTAATTCGTAAATCTCAATCACCACTACTAATCATGGACGAGATCTAAGACGAAAATAATTTAGGGCAACTTAATCCTCCAATTGATCAAGGAGACAACCAATCTCAACATGATCAACCGAGAACTTTGAGAGACTACATGAATCCAACCAGAACTGGAGCACCGTCGTGTATAGTATTTCCTCCAGAAGCATCTCGATTTAACTTCAAACCAGGTATTATCCAACTTTTACCAACATTTTATGGTTTAGAATCTGAAAATCCATTTTTGCATCTAAGAGATTTCAAGGAAGTTTGTAATACAGACACAGACCAAAATTGTAACATGAACATAATTAGATTAAAGATTTTTCCTTTTCATTAAAAGATAAAGCTAAAACTTGGTTACAAAACCTTAGATCTGGATCAATAAGAACTTGGACTAACATGCAAGAACAGTTTTTGAAAAAATTCTTTCCATCTCATAGAACAAATTCTTTTAAAAGGCAAATCACTTCTTTTACTAAAAAAAATAGAGAAATATTGTACCAGTGTTGGAATAGGTTTAAAGAATTACTTAACATATGTCCACACCATGGTTTTGAAACTTGGCGATTGGTCATTTATTTCTACGAGGGCTTAATACCACAAACTAGAAAAGTTGTAGAAATGATGTGTAATGGTGAATTTAAAGATAAAAATCTTGAAGATGAACTAGATTACCTTGACCAATTAGCTGAAATTGCACAATTTTGGGATACTGTTGGAACTTTTGAATTGACTAATAAACCACAACCTTCTCCATCTAGTGGAGGAATCTACAACCTTAGGGAAGATCACGATTTACAAGCAAAATTTGCATCTCTAGTTAAGAAGGTTGAAACTTTGGAAAATAAAAAAAGTGATCAAGTAAAATCTATTCAAGAAATTGCATGTGATGTTTGTAGTTCTAATGATTATTTCACTTAAGATTGTCCCACTTTGCCTGCACTCAAAGAATGTTTGCACGATCAAGTTAATGTCATCAACACTTTTAATAAACCAAACCCATATTCACAGACTTATAATCCTGGTTGGAGAAATCATCCAAATTTTAGTTGGAGGATTAATAATAATGCACAATCTTCACAAGCACCACCTCCATAAAATTTTCAAAATACTCATCCTTATGTACCATATATTCCACCGATATATATTATAACTAGGCATTCTTATACTTTAGAGTAAATCAAACACTTTTGAGTCGTGTCAAATCACAATTCTACTTCGATTTGAGTCCAACAAGCTCATTGTTTTAGCCCTCTCGTAGTCATAAATTTTTGAGATGTCACTTTTTAGTGTGTTACGAGAGACAAACTTAAACATTGGCTGGAGAGAACCAATGAACCCTTTAAAATCCCAATGTTCAATCATACTCAAGGGATTCTTATTAATAATTATCATATTTGCAAGCTCTTTTATAAAGTTTCTTGATTAAAAGAAATGTGGATACTTTACATTTTCCACTCTCTTTCTTTAAGTTGACTTAATTATGCAGTTCAACCACATAAAACACAATCCCATATGAGTGTGTAAATGACTGGTGCTATTTTTATGCTTCGTACTTCATCGCTTATTACAGTAGTTGCAAACAGCTACTGATAACTCTATGAAATAAGAGTTATTACATCAATTCTAGACTTAAATCAAGATCACTTAGAGAGCAAATGATGTGTTTTTATTACATTTTGGTTATATTTTGAATAAACATTCATTTTAGTTGAGTCTTAATAAGTTTTGCTTGAATCAAAGTAATTTGTGCTCAATACATGTGCATAATTGTAGGTTTTCATAAATTCTTAATTCATGAAGGGATGCTGAGACATTAGACTAACAAGAGGAGGAAATAAGATGGCTGCAAAAGAAGTAAAGCACAATCGGGAACAGTGCAGTGCTGCAGCTGTTGTTAGAGCAACCATTGTTGTAGCAATCCGGGAGCATTGAGGGAGAAAACTTAAGCACGGGTCAGCTGTAGAATTGTGATCTGCATGTTTCCCAATTTAACTTATGCACGCGCACATACTTTTATTTACCCTAGTCTGCAGTATAAAAGGAGGGTGCACACCACATAAAACAACGACAGAGGAATTATCATCAAGACATTAGAGAAAAAAATGAGAAGATCAGAATTAAAGAGGATAGCTTCAGCAACATTGAGAAATCCTGCAGAGTTATTTGGATTTGCTTTTTGCTGTTCTCAACTTATACCTTTCTTCTTTCTTTGACTGTTCTAATGTATTCCGTGAACAATATATTAATGTTTGTTTTTCTTATTTAGAATATGAACTAGATTTGCTTGTAGTTGAGTGACAAACAATCTAATGGATTCTTGACTGTTCTTATGTGTTGTTATGTCGTTGTTGTAGTATTTTACTCTAATAGTTATTATTAAGATAACGGTTATTTTGGTTGACCACCCATTTAATGGTTCAAGTTAAGATAGAGCCGCATAAGGACATGTCTTAATGGATATTATTAGAGTATTACTTGATTTTAACAAATCAAACAAGTAAAGTTTGGCACCTCATAAAGCTACCCGGCAATTTAGACGTCTACCCTCTTTCCTACAGAGATTCCAAAAGCAAAAATAAGACAAGTAGTTCAGCAAATTCCTGGAAGTGCTGATGTAATTACACATCAACATATCTTTTGTAGAAGCTTTGGAGCAAATGTCTAATTATGTGAAATTTCTAAAAGATATCTTGGCACGAAAGAGAAGATTGGGAGAATCTAAAATTGTTGCTTTAGCACAGGAAAGCAGACATATGCTCTAAAGTACGATTCCTACAAAAGTAAAAGATCCAAGAGGTTTTACAATACCCTGTTCTATAGGAACTAGGTACACTGGCAGAACACTATGTGACTTGGAAGCCAGTATTAATCTGATGCTATTGTTTGTATTTAAGTAGCTGAGAGTAGAGGAATGTAGACCAACAACAGTCACTCTGCAATTAGCTGCTAGATCTTATGCATATTCTAAAGGAAAAATTGAGGATATACTGGTGAAAGTTGACAAATTCATCTTTCCAGTAGACTTCATTGTACTAGACTTTGAAGCTGATAGAGAGGTACCCATTATACTTGGAGGACCTTTCCTATCAACTGGGAAGACTCTGATAGATGTACAGAAAGAAGAGCTCACCATGAGAGTGAATGATCAGCAAGTCACATTTAATGTATTACTGGCTATGAAGAACCCTGATAACCAATAGACAGCAAATTCATAGAGAGTATAGGTACAAACTAGATTTTGAAATGAATTAGAAGATTGTAATTTCCTAAGTGTTGTGGATTTTGTTGAAGCAGACAGAATCGACAGATGCTGCAGTAATGAGATCAATAAAGCTACCATATTTGAAGGTTTTAAAGTGGAAGATGTTGCAACAAACCAGATAGATTGGACGGAAGGAAAGCAATCTGATAGACATAACATGTTTATTGAGCATTTGAATCTTTCAAACAGGGAAGTAAAAATAATTTTACCATCTATTGAATCAACTCTTAGTTTTAAATTAAAATTGTTACCCTCACATTTGAAATATGTTTATCTTAGTCAAAATAACACACTTCTTATAATCATTTCCTCAACCTTGAATGCATGTCAAGAGCAGAGTCTAGTAGATATACTTAGAAGATACATAAGAGCAATTTGATGGACTATGGCAAACATCAAGAGGATAAGCCCATCAATATGCATGCATAAAATTCTGTTAGAAGATTGCTACAACAATTCGGTGGAGCATCAGAGAAGGTTAAACCCTATTATGAAAGAAGTGGTGAAAAAAGAAATCATCAAATGGTTGGATACTGGAATTATATATCTAATATCAAACAGTTCGTGGGTGAGCCAAGTCCAATGTGTTCCAAATAATGGATGGATAATAGTGATAGTTAATGAGAGGGATGAACTGATTCCTACAAGGACAGTGACTGGATAGAGAGTATGTATGGATTACAGGAAGCTCAATAAAGCCACAAGGAATGGTCACTTCCCACTCCCGTTCATAGATCAGATGTTGGACAGATTTGTTAGAAAACAATATTATTGTTTCGTAGATGGGTATTCAGGCTACAACCAAATTACTATAGCTCTAGAGGATCAGGAGAAGACTACATTTACCTGTCCTTATGGAACATTTGCTTTCAGAAGAATGCCTTTGGTTTGTGCAATACTCTAACAACTTTTCAGAGATGTATGATGTCTATTTTTTTTTTATATGGCAGAGCAGACTTTAAATGTTTTCATGGATGACTTCTCAGTTTTTGGAGAAACATATAATAATTGTTTACACAACTTGAAAAAAGTTCTTAAAAGATATGAAAAATATCATTTCATGGTGCAAGATGGAATAATGTTGGGTCATAAGGTGTCCAAGAATGACATTAAGGTAGACAAAGTTAAGATAGATGTAATAAATAAACTGCTACACCCCACTTCAATAAACGGTATTAGGATTTTTTTAGGTCATGCAAGATTTTACAGAAGATTCATTAAGGATTTTTCCAAGGTAGCTAAACCATTATGCTCATGTTAGCTTATTTAGCTATACATATTGATTTTGATGATAACAAACCACATATATTTTAATTAAATAAAGATTTATAAATTGTGTTTTATAATAAGAAAATGAGGTTATTAAATCAAAATGTTTTGGACTAAAATGAACATGTTTTAAAACCTTTTAATATTCCTTTTAATTTTCGGATTTGGACCTATTTGAAATTAACTTAAATATTTTGGGTCATTGTATAATTTCACAAAGTTTGGGAAAAATCATAAATTTCAGAAAGTTTTGGGATTAACAAAGTAATATTTATAAATTTTGAAATTGAATTTATTTGTAAAGTTTCATAACGTTTTGGGTCATAATATTGTTTTATAAAGTTTTGGGGTCAAACTGTAAAACCAGAAATTATTTCACTGTAGCCGTTACTGTAGCAACCGGCAATCCGGTTATCAAATTCGGAAATCCGGTTTCGGGCAGAATGTATCCAAAATGCAAGCGGCAATCCGGTTTTCTGGGCAGAATTCATGCAAACCGAAAGCAGCAATCCGGATGTGAAATCCGGCAATCCGGATGCGGGCAGAATGTCACCAAAATACAAGCGGCAATTCGGATTCAACAAACGGCATGCCGGATGTTCAAGATTTCAAATTTGTGTTTGTAACGGTAACATCAAGCGGCTATCCAGTTTCCATATCCGGCAATCCGGTTCAAGATTTCAAACTGAAAGCGGCAATTCGGATGCGGGCAGAATGTCACCAAAATACAAGCGGCAATCCGGATTCAACAAACGGCATGCCGGATATTCAAGATTTCAAATTTGTGTTTGTAACGGTAACATCAAGCGGCTATCCGGTTTCCATATCCGGCAATCCGGTTCCGACCAGAAATGAACATAACCGCTAGTTTTTGAGTTCTAACTATAAAAACTCAAAACCAACTCATTTTAAAGCTCTCCAACAAGCAAAAGCAAAAAGCACACGTGATATCTTGAGTTTTCAAAACTTCCAAACTATAAACTTTGAATCATTTTCTTGTTCTTCATTTTTGTATATCTACTCATTGAGTGAGTTTCATTGTACTCTTCATTTATTTATCTCATTTGTGAGAGTTTGAGTATGTGAGACACTTGAGTGAAGAGATTGGGAGATATCTCTTTATTGTAAAGGTTTATTGACACCTTGAAGTCAATTGTAATCGGTTGAAGTCTTGGAAGGGCTTGGATAGTGAAATCCTCAAGCTTGGATCGCTTGGAGGCGTGGACGTAAGCGGGAATTGCCGAACCACGTAAAATTCGTGTGTTTGTTTTTTCTTCTCTCTTGCTCTTTAATTATTGTGCTTTTATTGAACTTATTGCTTTCAATTTTTATTAAGACATTAGATTGCTTGTTGTGTGGATTTGCTGGGATAGTTTTTAAATTTCCAATTCACCCCCCTCTTGGGTTGCACATTTATATTTCAGCTCATTGCTGGAACATGACAATCATTTTCACTTTGACAAAGATTGTCTCCAAGCATTTGAAGAATTAAATAAAGCTCTGATTATTACACCAGTCCTTATGGAATATTTGCCTTCAGAAGAATGCCCTTTGATTTGTGCAATACTCTAACAACTTTTCAGAGATGTAAGATGTCTATTTTTTCTGATATGGCAGAGCAGACTTTAGAAGTTTTCATGGATGACTTCTCAGTTTTTGGAGAAACATACAATGATTGTTTACACAACTTGAAAGAAGTTTTTAAAATATATGACATGACTAACTTAATACTCAGTTAGGAAAAGTGTCATTTCATGGTGCAAGAAGGAATAGTGTTGGGTCATAAGGTGTTCAAGAATGACATTAAAGTAAACAAAGTTAAGATAGAAGTAATATATAAATTGCCGCACCCCACTTCAATAAAGGATATTAGGATTTTTTGGGTCATGCAGGATTCTACAGAAGATTCATTAAGGATTTGTCCAAGGTAGCTAAACCATTATGCTCATTGCTGGAACATGACAAGCCTTTTCACTTTGACAAAGATTGTCTCCAAGCATTTAGAGAATTAAAAAAAGCTCTAATTGTTGCACCAATGGTTATATCTCCAGACTGGACTTTACCATTTGAACTAATGTATAATGCTAGTTACCATTTTGGGGGAGCAGTATTCGGGTAAAGAAAGGATAAGGTTTTTCACTCTATAAACTATATTAGTAAAACTCTTACTCAAACTCAAATAAATTACACCATTACAGAGAAAAAATTGCTAGTAGTAGTATGTGCCTTTGATAAATTCAGAGCTTACTTGGTGGATACTAAAGTGACTATATACACAGACCATACAACCATCAAATACTTAATTTCAAAGAAAGATGCCAAGCCAAGATTAATCAGATAGATCTTATTGCTTTAAGAATTTGATCTAGAACTTAAAAAAAGAAAGTGGACTGAGAATCAAGTAGCAGACAAACTGTCGTTGCTGGAAGCAGACACAAGTACATTACAAGGAGGGACATCACTGAAACCTTTCCTGATGAACAATTGTTGGTAATACAACAAGCACAGATGTTGTAGTTGTCACGATCTCCATAGTATGCAGATTTTGCTAACTACTTAGTAAGTGGGTTGCTACCATCTAAGTTGAAGTTTTAGAAGAAAAAGAAATTTCTTCATGATACTAGAAGTTATTAGTGGGATGACCCACATTTATATAAGTTATGCTCAGATCAAGTAATACGAAGATGTGCTTCAGAAGGAGAAATTCCCCACATACTGGAATCATGCCATGTTGCAGCATATGGAGGACATTTTAGTGGTCACAGAACAGCTGCTAAATTTCTGCAATCAGGTTATTATTGGCTTATAATTTTTAAAGATACTTATGAATTTGTTAAATGTTGTGACTAGTGTCAAATGACAGGAAACATAACTAAAAGACATGAAATGTCATTGACCAACATTCTAGAAGTTGAAGTTTTTTCATTAGACATTTTCCACCATCCTTTGGTAACTTATATGTCCTTGTTGCTGTGGATTATGTCTCCAAGTAGGTAGAAGTTGCAACATTACATACCAATGATGCTAAAACAATAGTGGCTTTTCTTCAGAAAAATATTTTTTCTAGGTTTGGCACTCCTAGAGCAATTATTAGTGATGAATGTACTCATTTTTGCAATAAAGTATTTACTGCAACTATGGTAAAATATGGAGTCAGACACAAGGTAGCAACAACATATCACCTACAATCCAATGGTCAGGCTGAAGTGTCCTACAGAGAAATTAAAAAGATCTTAGAAAAAGTGGTGAACCCAACAAGGAAAGATTGGTCTTTGCGGTTACATGACTCCTTATGGGCCTACAGAATAACATACAAAACCCCACTTGACATGTCTCCTTACCGAATTGTTTATGGGAAGACTTGTCACTTGCCACTACAGCTAGAGTATAAAGCACACTAGGCACTGAAGCAATTAAATTGGGATATTCATACTACAGCAGAGCAAAGGAAGCTTCAACTTTATGAGCTTGATGAATTATAGCTATTCTCATATGAAAATGCAAGAATCTAGAAAGAGAGGACAAAACACTGGCACGGCAAGCATATTCAAAACAGGCAATTCAGCCCTGGTCAATTATTGCTGCTCCATAATACAAGACTAAGATTATTTCTAGGGAAGCTAAAGTCACGATGGTCTGGACCTTTTAAGCTGTTACAATTTTATCCTCATGGGGCTGTTGATCTTCTAGATGGACAAAGAGGTTAAGAATTTAAAGTTAATGGCCACAAGGTTAAGTATTACATACACTCAGCGACAAATTATTCAAATGAGGTTTTACTCCTTAAAGAACGCAGCTACTGAGCAGTGAAAGAAGGTCAGGCTGAAGGACTTTAAATCAAGCACTCAATGGGAGGCAACCCATTATGGAGATAGCCACCTCAAACCAAGCTTGATCCTCTTCGGTTTTATTGAAGGCTCTTCCTCTCTTCTATTTTATTTAATTTTGTTCTTCAATTCTAGCTATTTAGTTTTATCCTTTCACATTCTCTTGCTATCATTTGATATCTTTATTTTTAATTATTTTTAGAATTGGTTTTAGTTTTTGTGGGAAGTATGTGTGGCAATTAAATTCCATTTTGACATGTGAGGTTGTATGGTGACAGAGAGCAGAGGCAAACCACGTGTCAGAGGCTATTGAGTGGAGTATGTAACTGTTACTAGAGCAAGCAAATGGGTACTGCAGTAACCAATATTACTATTACAGTAAATTAAAAATTGGAGCTTCTCACTTACCGTTGGAGATAAATCATGACAGATGGATGAATGGATTTGGATAGTAATTGAGAAAAAATCTCCGAAATTAATGCATTAATTTTGTTGGCCTATGTTTATGGGATATACTCATTATATTCAAAATATTTCCTTCCCTAATTTATCCTTATTTACCAGATTTATCTTCATGTAAATTCACCTATAAAAGGGAATTACTGTGCATAATGACCTACGACACTATTCTCCCTCTCATTCATAAGCACAACTCTAATAATTCTTACCCTCATCTTCTCATTTTACTCTCAGGGACATTACCTTCAAATTGTTACTGTTATAGCAATGGTAAGGTATAAGAAAACAGCCAGCCGCCTCAAAAATCCTTCACGCTTCCAAAGTTACCACGTCGAAGAAAAATATGAAGAATTCATTGAGCGTAAGATTCTGGAAGAAAAAGGGTTTCAATTTCCAGAACAACTCACCGGAATTGTGCAAACAACACACAATACTGCAACAAAGCATGAGTGGTTAGAGTTTTGCAACCACCCTCGAGATCCTATCCTACCAGTAGTCAAAAAATTTTATGCCAATTTGGTAAGGCTTGGTCAGGACAACATTGGGGTAAGAAATACACTTGTTCCATTAGACTCCCGAGTTATAAATGTTTTTTATAATTTACATACTTGAAATTAATTGTGAGTATACTAAGTTGCTTGATAAATTGACCCCGAAAAAATAGAGCACCATCTTCACAACTCTTACAATAAAAGGGGCATTATGGGTTAATGAGGAAGGGCGTATAGTTAATAGGATAGATTTGAAATCTATTGCTAAGGTGTGGGTGAAATTTTTGAAATCGAGGCTTATGCCAACCACTCACACTACTACAGTTTCACAAGAAAGGTTGGTGTTGTTATATGCCATTATTCGAGGGCTTTCCATAGATGTGGGAAGCATCATCGAAAAAGAAATCAGAGATTGTGCCATAAAGAATCACAAAGCTGCTGTCTTGCTATTCTCTTCATTTATCACCAGCATCTGTATAGTATTCGGTATTCGTCTTGATGCAAAAGATAAACATGTCAAGAATGATGGTGCTCTTACTGCACGCACCATTGAGAGAATTGCTTGTGAGAGTGCTGGAACGATAACTGAACCAGCTACTGTAACAGGAGCAAGACGAGTTATTGATTTAAAACAGACAATCCAGGCACTAAGCACCAGTATAACTCAATGTACTAAGGCTTAGTAGAGAGAAAACAATCGATTTTGGAGCTATCTATAACACCTAAACAACCCACCAATTTGCCATTTACATGAAAAGCACCCATCATAATTTTTCTGATTCATTACTCTAGCAGTACAATTTTGACACCAACACCACAGGTGCTTCAACAAAAGCCAGTAAAGAAGCCATTACTATAAATGAACTAGAAGTAGAACCTGCAGCCGAACTACAAGCAAAGGTAGAATCAGAAAATGCCGAACCATGTGATCAGCCTGAGGAAGAAGGTAACAAGTCTGCGACTGACAGCTCACCCACAGAGGTAGAGGACGATTCTGAGAAAGAACGTGAAGAACCCTCAGTTAGGACCCCTTCTAAAACTAGGAAAAAGAACATTATCCAAGAAGAAGAAGACGAGGAACCTAAAAAGGAGCCTCTCATTCTAGTCTTTTCGAGAAAGGGCAAGAAAAAAATAGCAACCCCTTCAGCTTCTGAAGATGAAATTGAGCAAGTTAATGTACAGCTGGTTGCTACAGCAACCAGAGTTACACATACACTCGCAGAAGCCACGCAACTACTTGACATCATTGTTGCCATCACAACTGAGGGACAAGTAGTTGATACATCAACCTCAATTCCTCCACAGCAAACTCCTAGCCAATCTATTCATACTAGTCCGCGAAAATCCAACAAAAGAAAAGATAGTACTTCTAGAGGCATTGTTATAGCAGCCTGGACAGAACCAACACGGACCAGATCAGTATTAACCACGCAAGCTACACCAGCCGCAACTCCTCTCACCATCCTAGTGAAGAAAAAGACAAAGACGTTGTCAGCTACTTCTCCACAAGTTTCACCAAAGGGTAAGCTGCACAGTGCATCTAAGAAGTGCTGATGTCATTCCGTCATGTTGCAACAATACCAATCACATGGAAGTATTCCCTTCTTGCTAGTCAATTTATTTCATTCTGAAAAACTTTTCTTACATTATGTTTTCAATTTGTGTGGTATTTTCTAATGTCTTCCTCAATGTACTTTTCAAATTGCGTGACTTCGCTGTGTATACTTGTGAGGACACAACACCTTTAAGTTTGGAGGGGATGTATATTTGGGTGTTTTGGATATGTGTTTATGTATGGGTCATGTAAAGCTCTTATATTTAATATTTGTGTATGGATTTGGAATCCTAATGAAGATAAATTGAGTGTTAAAAATGGTGATTATAAGAATGCCGAGTAGAGATGGTAATAAATGGAGAGTGAAATTATGTCCTTACACATAAATTTTGGTGGAGTTGTATGAGATTGCTAGAGCAGAACTAAAAGAATAGAAAAGATCTTAAGTTTAGGGGAAAGACAAGTTTGATTAACTGTGCTATCTATGAAATAAACTCTGTTCCAATGGCTCAAGTTGTTGAGTAACCAGATCTGAGTATGTACCCCATATGCAGACTTGTGTTCAAAGGTAACAAGAGTTATGAGCAATGTTGTAGCATTTTATGAAAAAGAAAACAATAACAGAATAAAGTCTTCTGTCTAGGACATCTGAGTAACCATGTTTGTTCATGAGCCCCACGTTTAGCCTTGAGTAAAAGATATCTGTAAATAAGATTATACTACAGATATTGCTACAACAACTCTAATTTGTGCATGGTTTGAGTAATTGGGTGTCATCACTACAATTGATTGACATTCACATGAAAAATAAATGTTGCAGTGAGGAGGTTGAATACTCTCAAGTTGTCAATATTAAAATCAACACAGTTTGATTATGTGAAATTTATGCTACCCCATATATGAATGAAATTTTGTTATTGCTGAATTACACGCAATCTCTTGGTGAGGTTATAGCATCTCTGGAATTCAATCAAAGTAGCACACACACACTGTGGATAGAAGGAAGCTTAAGTCTAGAACTGATTTACTATAGTCATTTTACATGATTGGGATTGTGATCTGAAGGTGGAAGAATCCTTGCAAATTTGATAAAAGAGCTAAAGTTGCATTGCATTATTGTTTGCGTGAAGTGTTAGTATGTTGTCATTACTTGAGGACAAGTAAATATTTAAGTTTGCGGGTGTGATAACTCTATGAAATGAGAGTTATTACATCAATTTTGGACTTAAATCAAGATCACTTAGAGAGCAAATGAGGTGTTTTTATTATATTTTAGTTATATTTTATATAAACATTCATTTTAGTTGAGTCTTAATAAGTTTTTCTTGAATCAAAGTAATTTGTGCTCAAAACATGTGCATAATTGTAGGTTTTTAGAAATTCTTAATTTATGAAGGGATGCTGAGACATTAGACCAGAAAGTTGAGGAAAAAAATGGATGTAAAAGAAGTAAAGCACAATCGGGGAACAGTGCACTATTGTACCTGTTGTTAGAAAAACCAATCCTGTAGGAATCCGGGAGCACTGAGAGAGAAATCTTAAGCGCGGGTCAGCTGCAAAATTACGATCTGCATGTTTCCTAATTTAACTCATGCACACCTACAGACTTTTATTTACCCTAGTTTGCAGTATAAAAGGAGGGTGCACACCATATAAAACGATGGCAGATGAATTATCATCAAGACATTAGAGAAAAAAAGGAGAAGAAGATTAGAATTGAAGAGGATGGCTTTAGCAACATTGGGAAATCCTGCAGAGTTATTTGGATTTGCTTTTTGCCATTCTCAACTTATACCTTTCTTCTTTCTTTGATTGTTCTAATGTATCCCATGAACAATATATTAATGTTTGTTTTTTCTCATTCAGAATATGAACTAGATTTTCTTGTAGTTGAGTGGCAAATAATCTAATGGGTTCTTGACTGTTCTTATGTGTTGTTATGTCATTGCTGTAGTATTTTACACTAATAGTTATTATTAATATAATTGTTATTTTGGTTGACCACCCATTTAATGGTTCAAGTTAAGATAGAGCTGCAAAAAGGTATGTCTTAGCGGATATTATTAGAGTATTACTTGATCTTAATTTAAGTTTCCTAAATTAAGTTATCTTGATTCTCATAAGGGCTATACTTGAAGTTAAGATTTGTAACACACTAGACATAGATGCCACCTTGTAGGGTAGAGAGACTAAGAGGTCATAAGGCCATATCATAAGTAGATTAGCAACTGGTCATTGCTAATATATTTAAGGGTATGAGAGTTTCAATACGCGACATTTGAGAATGCAGATTAATTTTGTCCAGTGCTGCAACAATTTCCATAATAATTGGTGTTAACTTGATGAAAAATAGTCAGCCCATAAGGAGAGTTTGATCATTCAACTACCATAGTCTCAATTTAATCTTAGACACATTTAATTTAGTTTATTTCATTACGGTATTGTTTTACTTTATTCTCTTACAATCATCAATTTTGATAGAACTTACTTTACGTTTGTTGACTTCGGACTTAAGTTAGATTGCACTATTGTGATTGCTGTAGTATTTCAAGTGACATCAATCACTGTGGAGAAGATCTTGAATATTTACTACTTTATTACTTGTTGTGTATACTTGCACATTGGCAGTAGTAGCATTTAATTATAAAATTAACTAACAACTACATATTTTAATTTCCCATTAACTTTCTATCTTTTAAAGTGTTCCCAAACATCACTAGTCAATTTACTATTTTTAGTCTCACTAAAAGCAATTTCTTTTTCATGTATAGGAACTGGAGTTAAGGTCGAAGCTACCTTAATATCTGCAAGTTCTTCACATGTTATTGGAGATTGGTTTGAAGCTATCTGAATTTCTGTTCTTACTGTAGGCGAATTATTGTTATTGAGATCAAAGGCTTGTTCCATCTTTTACCTAAAATTTTAACATATTTTAAATCAATATACAAGAATATTTTAAATCGTATTAAGTTAACAAGTTAAGCTAATCGAAAGTACAAAATTATGCATGCTGATTTTAAACATGCTAAATTAAATTATATCAAATTAACATGTTATTTTAACTTATTTTAAATGGTACCAAACAGCTGAAAGCATAAAATTATGCATGCAGCATGCTAATTTTGAACAAGCACATTCCACAACCACAAAAACAACTCAAAAGCAACAACAACGGAAATTGGTATGGTTCCTGTGAGGATACATTTTTTAGTGGCTATTATGATCAAAATTTTTAGGTTCCCAATTTCTGTTGGGATGGAACAAATATTGAATTAGCTGACATATTTATAGCAAAGATGAGATGAAAAATTAGCAAGGGAATTTGGCAATATCCCACTTAGACAATTAGACAATCTACGCTAGGCTAACTATTTACAAAATCAACTTAAAAGCAACAAAATTAATAGATTTTTGATGAACTGTAAGTTATTTTTCCCTTTGCAACCTAACTACTCATATCAGTTACAAATTTTTGGCCAACTACATTGAAATTGACTTTTATATGTGACATTTTGTTAGAAAAGGCATACGAATTTTGTACCTTCCATGACCACAAAATTGGCTACAACAACAATGGTACTTAGGCCACTGCAACAGCATGATGCGTCATTGTTAGCAGTGAAGGGAGTTGGGCGCAAGGCGCTGGCTCACCGTCACAGGCTCACAGTTGAAGACGAAAAAAATGAAATCAATAGAGATGAGAGATGGTCATATGGGTGTGCAGCTCATGTCAAGAGGAAATGCCTTTAGTTTTCTTTAGGTTATTATTTTAGATGATAGATAGGCCACGTACACAAATTTACAACTTTGGGCCTTTAGCTATTTGGTAATTTGAATAATTGTATTTTTTCTTTATACATTTTTTAGATTAAAAAGATTTAATTAAAATTAAATTAAAAATATTTGGAAAAAACATTACGGTTCTGGCGAATATCCATGCAGGTATCCGTCGAATATAAGGTTAATTCCAAATTCATCCGCATCCATGTGCGGGTTTTAATTTGTAATAATAAACCCGCATGCAACCGGTAAAATTACCTGCAACGGGTGGGTTTAGGTGAGTTTGCGGGTACAATTGTCATCCCTACACAATGCTCAATTAATAGGCCCTATATGTTTTTTCGAAAAAAAAACCTTCGGCGCTCAATTCAGTAATCGGGCTCTTTTTTATGAAAAAGCTTATGCCACAATCCCGTGGCTTTATTATAACTAATTTGAATGCGAAAGCTTAATTTTAGAAAGGAAAAGTGACAAGTCTAGAGAGTTATTGAGAGAGTGTATGTATATGAAAATCAAGTAAAAAGTTGTCTAACCCCCTTTACCTCCATTCTTTGTAGCTTTTATACCTAATCAAAATTATTGGCTTCCTTTTCCCCCACGATCATTGTTAGGTCGGTAGCATAATGTGAATGAGCATTGTAACTGCTGTTGAGTGGGTTTGCCCAAGCTCTCTTGGGGAAATCCACATGTTGGTAACTATTGTTGAGTGGGTTTCGTGCCACGTGCTAACCTTTGACCAAGTCTTCGATCCAACTCAATTATGGTCTCTCCTCGTATACCCTCCAGCCAACTATACTCATGTGACTAGCCTCACATCTCGTCGGGGATGACTTTCCTCGAGGCGTCGCTTTAGGCTGAGAGGAGCTCGTTCTACTCGTGTGTTCCAGGTCATGATGTGTTCTTCACCTAAACATATAGACTAATAAAACATAAAATTTTTATTATAGTTTTAGTCGTTTGTTTAGTTGAAGGGGTATAAACAAAATTAATTTGTTTAAGAAGAGTATTTTGAATATTTAAATAAGTTTGTTGAGTAAATTTTTAATTTTTAATTTTAATAGTGAGCTTAATTAGTAGATATATTAATTTAATAGTATAGTAGGCCTAAATAGTCGTTCCCTCTATATCTCATTTTATCTACCACATTTTAGTGTCTATAATTGTAATATTTTGTCATTCTTTTTCTTTTGAATGGAAATCAAAATAATCATATCACAAAAGTACCTCAAAAGAATACAAGTAACAAAAAGAACAAGAACAACTCATAGTCTTATACCTGATTTCAAAACCTTGAGATATAATGAGTCCGAGAAACTAGCATGGCACCATACGTAACAAATACAACTTAACAATCATCGAAAATAAACTAATTTCACTAGCAAGGTGAAAGTCAAATGGCAAGTCCATTGCCTCATCAAAAGTAATATCAGGCAAACAACTCTTTGGAAAGCGTGTATAAAGTCTACCACCAATGGTCTTTAAAATATCCACACACTATCGTTGGAGTTGACACAACAACTTTTAACATGAGCATATTATCTCGATCCAAACATCAAAGACACCATTTAGAAGATCATTAGAAAATTACATTGAAGGAAGTTAATAAAACCAAATAAAGAAAATCAAAGAAAAATGCTGGTTCGAGAAGAAAAATAATTGTAATAGCAATAATTATAACTATTATTTCATTATAATAACAGTAATTATAATGTTGTAATAATAATAATATCAATTAATATTTAAATAGGTAAAAAGGAATATTTAATTTTCTTTAAGTGCAAAAATATCAATTTATTCTCATTCTCGTTCTCATTTCTCATTCCTCAATCTAAGAAATAAACACTCTTTAATATTGTGTCTACTTACTGGAATGAGAGAGGGGAGTGTGAATTTTTTATACTCTAGTATTTACTTACTCATTTAAAGAGGAGAATCTCACTCCGTGGGTTTTGCTTATTTTTAGAGTAATGAGTGAGATTCTCATTCTAATTGGGAGAGATGAAATTGGGAATAATTATATTTATCAAAATAAAATAATGTTACATTAGCTTATAAATAATAATATTATATTTATATAAATAATATTATTCTATTTAGTTAATAATTTACATTGATTCTAAGTTAAAATTACGTCAAAATAATATTATTGTATTCATATACAATTAATAATGTTACTATTTACTATCTTTGTTTGAAAATATAATATTCTTATATTTATTTAATGTTAATAATCAATAATAATAAATAGTTTATTCTAATAAAATATTATTTTTGTACTATATTATTAATAATAATGTTTCATTTCTATTGCTCTTATAAAGAATTTTTATTTAAATAATTAAAATTAATAAAATTTTTAATTTACATAAATAAGAATATTAATAATTATTTTTAATTTTTATAATTAAAATTATTAATAAAATAAATAGTTTATTTTATAAATATGTTTTTTTATTCAATTTATAGTTAAAACTACAATTTTTTAAATAATGACAAAATTATAATTTAAAACAATTTACTCTCAATTCAAGACAAGGTAAACACATAAATGAGATTCTGATTTCTATTTCACACTCTTATTCCAGTGTAAGTAAACAACTTACTCCCACCCATACTCTATACTCTCAATCCATAGGTTCCTACTGCTCAGGATTTTTACTTAAATACGAGAAGTAAACACTATCTAAATTTATCTTACCAAATAAATTAGTCAAAACAAGATCACATTTTGAATTGTAATAGTACTAATTAGTTTTAAATTAAATTACTCACTTGTCGTAACTTCTATCAGTATAACATGTTGTCACTTCTTTTATTATTTGATATAAATCAATTGTGTAAAGTGAGCACTTAGGTGGGGCAAATCGGATTTTGGTTTGGATTGTTCGAGCTTTAGTTTGGGCTACAACCTGATCGGGTTGGAGAATTGAACCCAATTAGATTGAAAGTGTAGACTTGAACTGAACTGAGCAGAATCTGGTTTGATTTAATTCGGGTTCATAATCTAGATCAAATTGGATTGATAATTTGGGTTAAATTTCAATTCAGGCTGTTTTGGTTTGAAGAGTTCAATCCAAAAATTCAAATTAATTCAGGTTAAAACAAGTTGGAACAATTTAATCCAAAAATTTTTTACCAGCAATCACCTAAAATCCCAAAATCTCAAATCCAAATATCCTTAACAATAAATATCAATTACCAAGCATCCTTAACAATAATTCAACAAGTCTTTTAAAGTTAACAAAGCATAAAATATGTAGTTAAGCACAACAAAGCTACTAAAATTATAAATCTAAAAATCAAAATGGCAATCATGATTAATAATTTCATCTCCATCAATGCATCTCCACATAAACAAAAAAGATTAATAATGCATCTCCAACACCATCTACACCGAGGACAACACCTCTAAATTAACTTCTATTGTTATCTGACAACATTTTGTAACTTCTTTTGTTATTTGATACCAATCAACTATGTAGGGTAGCTCGGTGCTTTTCTAAGGCCATAATTTTTTCGATATGTATTATTTTGGTTCCTTGATATACCATTTCGAAGTTTACAGAAAGATCAATATAGACATTTATAATTAATGGATCATCCTAAAATTCCATTTCTTTTGGCATCATTTAACAAGTTTAAGTTTCTTTTTGGGTTTTGTTTAAGACATTGCATTTAAATGCCACATTTAATTTAATTTTTCTTATTTTTTTAAAATTTTAATATAGAATAATAACGTAGGAAATCTTTACTCCACATGAGATAAGGAGGTGTGAAATTTTTTTTTTCAAATTTAAAACCATGTTAAATGAATACCAGAATTAATACATGGGTATGCTTAGTGTTTCAAATTTTAAATGAGTTACATTAGTGTAAGTTCAAAATTGACACGACACAAATAAAATACGAAATGTTCTTACTCAAAATTGATTTTTATTTAGTATATGTGTGTATATATATATATATATATAATTTATCCAAATACAACAAAAAGTTATAACTAATATAACAAATTTAAATCAGATTCACATTTTAAATGTCCACATACAATTAAATGTAAAATAAAAAGGAAATTTGTTGCATCCTGTGGGCATGCGCACCAAACATGCACTGCAACCGCACAAGTCAGCCCCAAACTACATACAGATTCTTCCTTTGTCCAGTAAAACGTAAATGACGATTATGACCTCACGACCCAATAGGTCCTCTGAGGGTAAAATTGGAAAATCAGTCCCGTTCCTATTGGGTTTTTATTTTGGATCTCAAAAGCACAGTTCAATCTCTGTCTAATTCCGCGCCATCGGACGGACGGAACCACAACTACTGAAAACAGATCGCGATCTGTTTTCTTTTCTATTTATTTTTTTAATTTGAGGTAACTTAATTTCTGTGATATTTTCCGCAAAATAAATATTAATGATGAATTTACTTCAGCTGAATTTTTTAGTTGATTTTTTAATTAATTTACATGAATTTTTTTGCCTATAGTGTGCTTTGCCTAGTAATTATTAATTGATTTTTCGCACTATTATACTTATATTGTATTATTATTATTATTGTTATAATTATTTCATTGTACTTGTGTGTTAATTACTTTTTTTTTTTGGCTGATTTTGAATTCATTAATTCATTGGTATGATGTTAATATTTTGGAGAAAAAAATGAAAAATGATATAAAAAATAAAATCATGATCTTAAACACTCAAAAGTTGCCTCCCTATCATCATTTGTGCCACCAAGCTCAGTCGCTCACTAGCCAGGCGGCCAACAAAATTCCCCCACAAGTCGTGATTACACTGTGAATTTGGTTGTTGTAGTCATATAGGGTTTTAGTGGAAAGATATGATATGACCAATGGTTTCTCTTGTTATATACTGTGTAAATTTGATTCGAATTTGGGAATTAATATTTAGTGATTTGTGTTTAGGGTTCGTGTGGACCTGTTGAATTTGGGATTTGTTTTTATTGATTTTGATGGGATTGTAGAAACCACTGGTATTGGATCAGGACAAATTTTTGTCCCTGATAAAATAACGGGACAGGATCGGGTTTCATTTACTTCCTGACTAGATATTGCCAACAATAATTTGTAGTACTCATTTTTTTCGTTGAATTTGGAATTTGCTATTTAGTGTAAAAAGTGAATCATTAGGAAATATATGAGCCTTTTGAAAATTTATAGGCATGTATCCTTTGTTGGACTTGTAGTGTAGTCACATATGTGGACTAATGAGTTCTAATCAGATAGTTTCTGCAGGATTAGTAGCAATTTAGGAACTGTTTCTGGATAGGTCACGATGGCTGCTACTGAAGAGAACAGTCAATTGTTCCCAATTTTCATTTTGACAATTATGGCCCTACCTCTAGTGCCTTACACGATACTAAAGTTGTGTCGTGCTTTTTCAAAGAAAATAAAGACCATCCACTGCCAGTGCTCTGAGTGTGCTCGTTCTGGGAAGTACAGGAAATCTATATTCAAGCGGGTGAGTTCCTTGTTTGACCTTTCAGTGTGCTCAAATTCTTAGATATGTAATGAATTCAATGTTTTGGTTGACATACATCATTCATTTTTGGAACTCATTGGATTTATTGTCACAGATCTCAAACTTCTCTACGTGCAGTAATCTGTCGCTAGTCCTGCTTTGGGTCATCATGATAATTCTCATTTATTACATTAAAAGTACAAGCCGTGAGGTAAATATGTTTGTTAAAATTTTAACCATGACCGCTTGGTCATTTTGCTTCTGTCAAAAGCAATACTACTTATATCTAATGAATCACTTTGTCGTAGCTCTTACATAATTCTAGTGTTAGTTTTTTATGCTTAAATTATTTATTTTCTCCTTTTATTGAAGATGCAAGTTTTTGAGCCATTCAGCATACTAGGTTTGGAACATGGGGCCTCAGATTCAGATATAAAGAAAGCATATCGGAGACTTTCCATACAATATCATCCTGATAAAAACCCAGATCCAGGTTGAGGGTTTTTGGTTCTTCTGTTTATATTTGTTTGCTTAGTGGTGCTCAGTTGAGCTGCAAATATGGAACATTTGAATGTTATCTTGTGCCTACTGACTTGTGTTGTATGTTTTCAGAGGCCAACAAGTACTTTGTGGAGTACATCTCAAAGGCTTATCAAGCTCTGACAGATCCAATATCTCGTGAGAATTTTGAAAAATATGGTCATCCAGATGGTAGACAGGCAATGTTCCGCTCTCTTCTGATTAAACCATTTGCATTTAGCATTTATTTTTGTTCTTGAAATTCACCAAGTCATAACACTTTGAAACTAATGTCAACGTTTGTTGTTGATACAGGGATTTCAAATGGGCATTGCTCTCCCCCAGTTCCTGCTAGACATTGATGGGGCATCTGGTGGCATACTTTTACTTTGGATTGTTGGAATTTGTATTCTTCTGCCACTGGTGGTAGCTGTTATTTATCTCTCAAAGTCAGCAAAATACACAGGAAATTATGTCATGCATCATACACTGTCCACATACTATTACTTTATGAAACCTTCTTTGGCCCCAAGGTACTTGCTTCTTCACCTTATTTTTTCACTATTAATCAGCTTTTTTGATTAGTCACCATATTAACAACTTATTACTGCCAGGCTTATGTGGCTGTGTATATGGTAGTAATTTAATAGTACAATGCATGATAGTAACCTCTTATGGGTGTGAACATGGACTCCTTTCTGGCTGTTTGCATGAATAGTCCAGTATGGTTTCAATGGCTTATGTGTTAAATCCATATCAAATACATGTATTTTAACTGCAATTACACAATTGTTGATTTGGCTATTTCCCTATAGAATCACCTGTAAACTATATAAATATCAGTTTTTACAGTCATTTGATGCTCTATCTAATATATGATACTGTGCTGGTTAGATTGAAATTATCTGAGATACCCATGTTTGAGGAATCACTCCATTAAGTTTTACAGTCGTGCAATTTTCATTCCATGAACAGCATGACTCTTTATGAGTGCGAGCGCACTTGTTTGTGTGTGTATTTTTTAAATTTTCTATTGTATACTCGATTATGCAGCAAAGTGATGGAAGTGTTCGTCAAGGCTGCTGAATACATGGAAATTCCCGTGCGTAGGACCGATGATGAACCTCTCCAGAAGCTATTTATGTCAGTGAGGAGTGAATTGAATCTGGACCTTAAAAATATTAAGCAAGAGCAAGCAAAGTTCTGGAAGCAGCATCCAGCCATAGTTAAGGTACTTTTGTGGTCCACAATTTAGCGATACTGACTTGTTACAGTTTTTCTTTTTCTATTCTTTTGGTTTCTTATGCTTCTACTCCATTCCTCCATACAGACGGAGTTGTTGATTCAGGCTCAATTAACTCGTGAATCAGCTGCCTTGTCTCCAGCTTTGCTAGGTGATTTTAGGCGTGTGTTAGAACTTGCACCTCGCCTTCTAGAGGAACTGATGAAGGTAATATTTGCTGCTTGTGTATAATGTAGACTTCTATGTGAGAATGGCATTTAACATTACAGCAGCTCCTGCTTTATTTTCTATATGATGACTTTTTGATACATGACACCAGTAACACAATCAATGAATCTTAAAATGAGCCTTCTTGATAAAATTATTCTCATGAAAGAAAAGGCAACTAAATTTATCTTCTTTTATTTTTGGAGATTTATAGCAAAATTCTTTTTATGCAGTTAATGATATTCACTCTAAATATGTTTTTGTTTCTTTTCCAATGGCACCTCCTTGCATGTTGTCAGGAGAGTGCTGCTTTAGATATAGGGTAGAATGGTGAAAAGGATACATAATACTGATTTCCCTTTTGGGGCCAAGGCTTACATGGGGTCAAGTTGAAATTCTGATGGAATTTTAACAGAAGATTGATGGCTTTATAGCATGGAAGTATAACTGACATTGGAGAGGGTGTATTTCTTGTGGATTGATGCAATTTGGTCTTAAACTTAATGAAATGAAAAAAACTTAAATATTCATAACCTTGGATAAGAATTGAACTTGGCATGGTTTTTGTTTGAAATAAACAATTTGTTTTCCAAGCTTTTTGTCTCTCGAGGACATTTTCTATCACTGATCAATGTCTTCTTGGAGGTTTAGACAAGGATGTGCATAGTAAACATGAACAATGTATGTTGATTATACTAGTTGCATTAGTTTCTTGTTCATGAAGTCGTCGTTGTTGCATTAATTTCTTGTTTATGAAGTTGTCGTCTTTTGTTTTTGGCCTGTATTTAGTAGCCTTTAGCAAATTAATTCTTTTCATATGAGGCATTTGAAACTTTTAGTTCTTCAATATTTGATACTTAATCATGCCTAACTCTGTTAGAATTCTTTGATTATATGTTTATCGATTTTGGCTTTGAGACGCTTCGTTATCATTATTAATACATTACTCTCTTCATTCAGATGGCAGTTATACCACGCACAGCTCAGGGTCATGGATGGCTAAGGCCTGCAGTTGGGGTTGTCGAGCTCTCTCAGTCTATCATTCAGGTTTTTATTTAGGGCACTATTTACTCATTGTCTCGTTAAAGCATCTTCTAAATTGTATTTCCCATAATAACGTGCTAAAGAAGATTCAAAATATTTTTACCAATCTTTTTCTTTTGGCTTGTGAAATCAATTATCCTGGACAAGAGACTCTGCTTTTTGATCGTGATTCAGGTTTTTGACTAGCTGATCGTTATGAGAATGTCCCTTTCTTCATTCTTTTTTCCAGCTTGCCTTTTTCAAAACCAAATAGATTCTTTTTTTTTTTTTTTTGAATGGAAACCCAAATAGGTCTTTATTCTGCTTAATTTACTGGTTTCTTAGTTTTAAGTTATGCCTAGTGGAAAATATTACTCTTCAACTTCTTGGGTAAATTAAAATTTTTTTGCTAATGTCTCCCACATCTGTAATTCTTGTTCCTGTGTCCTACCAATAGATTTCTGACATGCTGCCTTGTATATTTTGTTATAGGTTGGTCATGTCTACTCTTAAGATATCTATTATAACTTTTATGGACTTTGATGCAGGCTGTTCCTCTCAGTTCCAGGAAGGCAACCGGAGGATCCACTGAAGGCACTGCACCTTTCTTGCAGCTGCCACATTTTACTGAGGCTGTTATAAAAAAAATAGCCCGCAAGGTCAGTGGATAAAATTTCAATAATGAATTATAATGTGGCAGGAATGCAATTGTTCAGGAAAGCTGTGCTAGCTGATATTTTCAGCTCATTAAGTTTTTCACAAGTATTTTTTGGTTTTCTGCAGTTTCCTGCTGTGAGTTTAGCAATATAAGATGTTTATCCAACATAAATTCATTATAATACATCTCATCTGGGATGTAGTTGCATTAAATCCCAACAATTCTTTATTTTTTTACAATTCAGCTAAAGAAAATTAGAATTTGCATTCTGCTTTTCCATATTTAGTTGGATATATATACCTCCCATGTGTGTGTGAGATTTTCCATCCTTTGAATTTGTTTTAATCATATTTTGTAAGAGGTCTTGATTTTTCAACTGCAGAAGGTAAGAACATTTCAGGAGCTTCGGGACATGAACCTTCAAGATCGTGCTGAGCTTCTTTCTCAAGTAGGTGGATTTTCTTCTACTGAGGTACAGGATGTTGAGATGGTACTGCAGATGATGCCTTCCTTAACAGTTGAAGTTACATGCGAGACCGAGGGTGAAGAGGGTATACAAGAGGGTGACATTGTGACGATTCAAGCTTGGGTCACTCTCAAACGTGGTAATGGCCTGATTGGTGCCCTCCCCCATGCCCCCTACTACCCATTCCACAAGGAAGAAAACTTTTGGTTCCTGCTTGCAGACTCTCTCTCAAATAATGTGTGGTTTTCCCAAAAGGTCAGTTTCATGGATGAACCTGCAGCTATTACAGCAGCTTCAAAGGCGATTGAGGACACTATGGAAGGGTCTGGAGCGACTGTAAAGGAGACGGGTGCTGCAGTTAGAGAAGCAGCTGAGAAGGTGAGAAGTGGCTCCAGACTGGTGATGGGCAAGATACAGGCCCCGGCTGAGGGTAACTACAATTTGACTTGTTACTGCCTGTGTGACTCATGGTTAGGTTGTGACAAACGGACAAATTTGAAAGTTAAAATTCTGAAACGAACTCGGGCTGGCACTCGGGGTGGTATCGTTTCCGAAGAAGGACCCATTGTGGAGGATGGAGCTGAAGAGGAGGAGGAAGATGAAGAAGAGGAATATGATGATTACGAGAGTGAGTACAGTGAAGATGAGGAGGATGAGAGGGATACTAAAAAGGTGCCTGCAGCCAATGGCACTGTCAGTAAAAAGGGAACAAACTCGGAGTTGTCAGGCTCAGATGAGGAGTGAACAAGTAACCCTATTTTTATCAATTCAAAGAATAGAATAGTTCATAAACAATATATTTTTTGTTTTATTTTTATTTTTTCAAATATTGGCGAAAGAAAAAAATTTAAGAGCAGCGACCACAGGGAGAAGTTATTTTGATTTTTAACCTCCATAGTTTTGACACGTGTAGACCTGGGTTTAGAACCCAGTTTTCGCCCTTTCAGATTCAGTGAGATTTATCAGTTTTCATTTTGGGGCAATCGTAATTTGCAAACCCATCTTGGTCAAATTCCCAAACCCAAAGGCAGGATCTTAGTAAAATACCAATTGCTCCCTGAACGGTGTTAGCCTTAGCCCATGGGGATCCCATCTGCCCACGACACATGGCACACTAGGTACTAAAATGACGATTAGGAAGGCGCAGCGAAGCCAAATTCACTCAAGGCAACAAGGGTTGGCCCACTTTTCCTGGCGCGTTGAGTTATCCTATTCCACACTAGCTTACAAGTACCAACCTCCATGAAGAAAAAGAATTCTTACGTTCATAGTCCCTAATTATAAGTAATATTATGATCGCAAAGACATAATCGCTTACACTAATAATAGAAATTCTAAATTTTTTTATTATAAATTTTATCTTAAATAATTTAATAATTTATTGAGTAGATAATAATTTTTTATAAAATTTAAGTAAATTAATTATATTATTTTATCAATTAATTAATCAATTTCATATTATTTGAGATATTTTTCGGGATATAAAAAAAAAATTAAGAATGTGCGGCAATATTCTATCGCATGTGTCGATTGCCTAGCAATTGTTCATCGACTGTTTGTTTACCGCTACAATAGAGCATATAGGTGCATTTATGTTTCATAATAGGGACCATGTGTTATCGGAATGACATAATTTTATAATACTCACAACACATACCATTACATCAGAACCCTCTATTCATCATTAAACCTCAATTTTAAAAACAAAAAATTCAGATCATTTGCCTCAGGCTTCAATATCTAGATTAAAGCTAATGCAAAATTTATTTAAAATCTTTCATTTTCCTTCAAGGAATGCACTGCTCTAATTGGCATCAAGGAGTTTGTTTACTAGTAGGGCTGACTCTAAAATACTGGGGCCTTAGGTACAATTTTTTCGTAACAACTCCTTATTTTCACTGGCTTCAACACTGAAAGAAACATAAAAGAGCTTAAAATTCAATTATTTTTTAACTATATTTTAAATATCAACAATCAACAATATAGTAAGAATTTAAAAAAATAAAAATAGTCAATAAGATATCTTTTTTACTTCTTTTATAACTATTACTTCAAGAAACTATTTTTATTTTTATTTTTACTTCAAAGGTGAACCAATTCTTTTTTTTTTTGGAAACTTTAGAAAAAGTGATCCATTTTTCTTTATTCAGAAGAGTACAAGAAATTTTATATGTTAAAACATTGATTTTTTTAATCTTTTTCTTTGAAAAACTAATAATGAATTAATGATTAGATAATATTATTAATTATAGCTCCTTAACATTATGATTATCAAATTAGTATAAAACTTATTAATTGTAAGATAATTAGTAATTAAAAAGAGCCTAAAAAATAAGCTTTTGTCTTATAAGTAAATTAAAAAATCTATTAATTTGAGTATATTAAGGAAATTAAAAAAATCTTCTTAAAATTGTGTCTAGATAACCACTGTACGGCCTTCCTAACATATGAGATCTTAGGCAACTGCCTATTTCACCTATACTTAAAATCAACCTTCTTTACTAGGCAATGAACTAAAAAATTCTAACTTAGAGGTATTTATATATCTATGTATCACATGCATGCAAACATACCCTCACCTAATTTTGCCTACATCAAATTTAATTAATTAATTAATTAGCCGTAGTGATTTACTATAGTTAAAAGCAGTGGACTAGCAGTATAAAAAGTTCGATAGAGTTATCCAACCATGAAAAAACCACAGGTAAGTAAAGAGTCCAATGAAATAAGGCTTGACATTATTGGACTCCTCATCAGTGGCTCTATCCCACCATTCAGAATTCATTGACACAAAACATTTTGTTCACTAAGAAAAAATAGAAAGCCGTTGGATTTCATAAGTCACTATCATTATTTTTGAACAGTTTAAAGGCTGATGCTCGAATGCCAGGCACTGAAGGCCAGGCACCATGCCGGAAATGAAAAAAAAAAACGTTGAATCCAACAGTTGAGATTAAATTTATATTAAAAATAGAAATAAATGGGTGACCTAGTAAACTAATTCCCTGAAAAGAAAATCCCACAATTTCCTCTCACTTCAATCCGATTTATTTGTTTTCTCAAAAGAAAAATCCCTAAAATTTCATCTCCTTCTCAAATTCATAGTTTCTCTCATCCCAATTTTTTCACTCATCATGTAAGATCAAATCCACGGTCTCTCTTGCACTAATCAACCAATCGGATCCATCTACTCATGTATTTTGTTTGTACACCAGAGCTAGAGAGAGACAGAGCCAGTATGGTGCACTGCTTCTTTTCTAACCGTACACCATAACCTTCATGCAATGTTGTCTACAGCATGAGCTGCCATCGAATGAGCTGTAGGAAGCTTTTAGGGTGGCATATCTTGGAATGGAACCAAAACAAGAGTTAAGGTTTATATTTGGTGTCATTCTTGGACAAGAAGAGCAGTGCAGATGAGTTGCAGGAAGAGCAGTGTGGCTCAAGGTAATTCCTCTGTTCTCGTCATGTAAAGGACTTAGTGTTTTGATGCTAACTAGTAAGTCCTTGTTTTTTTATTATCTTTGATCATTTTGCATTTCCTCAGTTGTATTCTCGAGATTTTTATTTGTTTCTGAGTGATGTTTATTTGAGTCCCAATGGCATCCATCGGTTTTTTTTATATTTATCATCAAGGAGAGGTGAAATTATTATTTAATGACTAGTATTTTGTATATCACTAGCATTATTCTTTATTTTTTGTGATTTTGCTTTTTAATTTGTTTAATTGGGTGTAGCCATTATATTGTGCCTGAATTGGTACTTGATGTAAACTAATCTTATGCATCTTGCAAGGCTATTCAAGAGTATATGAAGGGAAAATCTCTAAGTTCTCTTCAAAATATTACATTTCCTGATTGTCTAATGTCATTTTTCTTTTTCTTTTATGCAATGCAGCTTGGTGTGGAAAAACACAAAGAGAGCTTATAAACAGAAAGAGAGCTAACGAATAATTTTATTTGTTTCTTTTTCTTTTCCAGCCATTCAACCTCAATAATCATTACCAAAATCATTATTGTGAAAGCCGAAGTTGTGACGAAGCTCCTTAAAACAGCTGAAAGATTTTTTTTTAATTTTTTTCTCTACAAATTTTCTTGAGATGATTAATGGTTTGAAGAGATGATTAATGGTTTGGAAGCATGAAATTGGCAAGAAAAACATGAGAAAATGGTGGGTTGTAGGGAGAGAGAGCGTAAGTTTTGAGTTTTAGAGAGAAGAAGAAACTAAAAAAGTTATCAAACACACTTCTGTCTGGAAATACACTTCCTACTAGAATATATCAGCTAACCGTTATCAAATAAACGGTGAACCGTAATCTTCCAGAGTTAGAATAATATGTTTATGGAAATTGTTGGTTCACCATTAGCTCTTGTTATTGTCTAGAATTGTAAAAACCATTATTATTTTTCCTTTAGCTCTCGTTATAAATTCAATTGATACTATATTTATGTATGGTCTATTTCAGGATTTGAACCATAGCATATAATTATAAAATGGAGTCCACAGAAGCTAGAAGGGGAAGACCTAGTTAGAGAGCGTGGATACACTTTTTGTAAGCATAAAATTATTGCTTTGAATAAAGTTCTTATTATAACTATCAATTCTGTTGATGTAATTAGTTGAACTAAAATGTTGTGTACAGTAAGCATGAAGTAGAAAAGGTCAGGCAAGAAGGGATAAAAAAGTTTGTAGGGTGACAATTGTTGAAAAATGGAAAAAATTAACGAATGAGGAGAAGTGCCGATTTGGTAGATGCATGAGGACCCAAGTTCAAATGTTGGTGAAATGAGCATTGAAAAGACAGATGAAGAACAAAAAATTGAGGATAAGCCTAGCCAATGTAATTTATCTCCTCGTCGTGTCAGTGCGTTCACTAAGGTCATTTCCACACTATCGCCCGACCAACAAGTTGCAATTAGAGAAATTGGCTTCGAAAGCATGCTACAATTATGATGTGGTCGCCTGAGACAAGACTTCTGTGAAACACTTATCGAACAATGTGATACAAAGAGGCATTGTATAGTTTTGCACGAGAGAGAGTTTTGTTTAAACCTTACAACCTTCAGCATTGTAATAGAGATCAAAGATGGAGGGCAACCAGTACACATCCGAGAAGAAGTGGGTGATATAATTGAACTGAGTGCCAAGTATAGAACGGGTGGAAGAGGAATTGAAATAGTCGCAGTTAGTGAAAGATTGATAGCTAGTGAGAGGGGTGATGATGACTTTAAGATCTTGTTTTGTTTGTTTCTTTTAGGAATTGTATTGTGTCCCACAAGTGCCAGTTATATCAATCTGATGTATCTGCATGTCCTAAAAGATGTGCAGTTAATTAAGAAAAAGAATTGGGCTACATGGTGCTTCAACTTCCTGTGGGAGGGCATAGCGAAGTATAAAGATCATCAAGTGAAGTCAGTTAGTGGTTGTGTTGTGTTTTTAGAGGTATATTTAAGAAATCTTAGATGCCATAATTAATTTGCCAAATACGAAAAATAAAATGACGTAGTAATTTTTTTTGAATGAACAATTGTTTTACTTTAATGCTGATTTGTATGATCGGTGTTCCATAGACAGAACAATTTGCCCTGTTATTGTATGGACCAAGGAAGAGATTCGGCACTTATTGAATTGGCGGAAAAAGTTTGGGGACATGACAAGTAATGAGGTTTGTTTTATTTTTTGTCTTGTTTACACATGTATTTAATTTTGTTTACGATTAATTGAATATATTTTGATTGTCATTATGTATGATTGATGTGCATATTTATTTTAGGTTCTAATGTGTGAATTAAATTTTCTGCAGCTCGAAAGAAATTTCCCTCATTTTGAACAAACTAAAGATACTGGACCAAGCACTATTAATATGGAGGAAACTTTTAGGGTGCTAACAAAGTGTGTCCACAGAATTGAACACAAAATAGGTTCGTTCAATGTGAGAATGGAAAAGGTTGAGAAGTCTTTGGAGGAATTGAGATCCAAGTATCCGATTAGTGCACCATCAAAACAACCATTTGATCCATGTCTGCCATCTCCGAGCTTGAAAATAGTAGAACCAACATGTGCAGTCAGAAAAACTGAGTCAACCACTGATGGAAAAAACAAAATGGTAATGGATAGTGACGATGATTCTGTGGATCGCAGATTGAACCTGAGCCTTGATAAAATAATGGGCTAGATAGGGACAAGAGAAGGAATCGGTGAATTTCGCAAAGACCCTACCCACTTTGTCCCTATTCCACCACCTAATCTCCGAGATGAGGTACAATATTATAACGTCATTTTCTAAAAATTAATTCGATGATAACTCACTTATGAAGTAACTTACATATAAATTTATTTTTTATAAAAGATATAGACGAACCAGTGCAACTTAAGTAAGATCCTCAAACATATACTAGTGTCAGTGTCCTACCAACGTGACCAAGTAGGAATCGTAGGCTAGGCCGATATTAACTTTCATCGTACGTTCAAGTGTCAAGGGAGCAAATCCTAAGTATAAAGCTGGTCCGTTTCAAGACAATGATCCAGTTATGCTGGAAGAATTGAAACTTATTAAATATGCTTTTAACAAAGAGGCTCACGGAAGGTAAAATTCAGAAGACTGAAATTAGTTTTCTGTATATAGTTGTTATGCTATATGACTAAAAAATTACCGTCTTTTGTATCTGGTGAAATCATTGTTTCTAGTTACGGCGAAATTCTTAATCGGCATTCTTTATTGCCTCTTTTGCCGGGGGCTTATCTATGTGGAGAGGTATTAGGTTTCAACATTTGGTGATGTCACAATATATGTTTGTCCTTTATTATATGTTATTATATATCTCAATCAATATGATCACTTTTAGGTGATTTTTATGAAAGTGCATCACCTCACCCTCATTTAGCAGGTGGTGGAGAAAGATGTGCCAATGAATTGGTATTTACCAATAAGATATTTTGTGAGTCTCGCCGGTACTTGTTGCATTATGTTTTGGTTTCTCTATTGACAACTTTCTTATGCAATGTTTTCTTTATTATATGTAGCAAGCAGTTCTAATGGTCAGAGATGAGGTGGATTGTTTTGTAAGGGTAGCTAGATATGGAAAGAATTTTATGCAACAGGTGCATATGTGTCAAAAGGTTAGTTTCTTAACCTTTTACTTATTTCAGTTTATACAAGTGTGCTTGGTGTAGGACATTGACAATTAAAATGTCAGATTTATGTGCCAATAAACAATGAATCATCTCATTGGTATCTATTGATCGTGAATGTCAGAAATACAAGTGCAGAAATATGAGATCCTCTTCCAAATCCTCGCAGTAATAGAAGACGATATGATCAAGCCATGCACATTGTATCTTAATCATGTTCTTTTTTTTCGTGATCTATTTAACATTATCAGTTATGTATATTGTGTTATATTCACATCCATAATATTGTCTGGTTTTCGACATTGCCGACAGCTACATTCCTTGGATTGAATTCTGTAGCCCCAATTGCCAAGCAATATGCAACACGTGAAGTTCCAAGACTTTCCAATCAATCGGGGCATTGGAGTTCAAAAGCAAAGGAATGGATATGACTGTGGGGTTTATGTGATAAACTATATGGACAACCTATAATTTATTCTGAAGAAATCGTCAACTATGGTACGACTATGCCAAACTTGTTTAATGGTTGAACTCAAAATTTTATTAACTTCATAATTATATGAAAGCTACTAATTATATGAAAGTAATATTAGTTTCCTTTCAAATTGACCAGTACACATATGAGGATACACGGGGTAGGCTAGCCATTCAACTAATTAATTTTACATTGAATCAAAATCGAGATAAATTGCTGGAACTAAGAAACGCACAATTTGCGATTTTGATTTAATTGCTGACTCGCACCTATAGTTTCTCCCGCATTGCTCCCAGATTGCTGCAGCACTACTTGCTCTAACATCCGCAACAACACTTGTATTATTTCCAATTGTGTTTTCCTTCTTTTTTGACCATCTTCTTTCCTCCTCATTCTCATCTACTGTCGGTGCATCCTTTCATGAATTTAAAACCTGTTTTTAGCACAAATTACTATGATTCAAGCAAAACTTGTTAAAACTCAACTAAGATGAATGTTTATGCAAAAGGTCATTAAAATGTAATCAAAACACATTATTTACTTTCTAAATGGCCTTTATTCAAGTCTAGAATATATGAATAACTCTAATTTCCTAGAGTTATCAAACATCTTACGTCAAACATTCAATCGAGACGTCGGACATGCAACAACTAACGTTAAACCTGAAATACTATTTTTTTTTCATTTTCAATTTCTTTATTTTTTGCCATTTTATTTAATTATATTATGTTGTATTTAAGGGTTTGTATTATATTATTTAATTTCTTTATCTTTTGCTATTAATTATATTATAAAAAACTATTTTTGACATTTTATTTTATTTTTTCATTTTTATATTGTATTTTTAATATATTTTGTTAAAAAATATGGTGTAACCGGTTTGTTAATCGGCTGCACCAAGTCGACAACCGGGCTCTCCTTTTGGGAGCCCGGCATAGTGCCGAGTACAATGCCAACAGCATTGTAGCCAAACCCCAGTTTAAATAGATCCGATGTTGAGGATTCTAATGATGATAAATTTAATTTCATTAGATTTTGATCTAGTGGCCACTGGTCAATGACACTGGATGGCAATTCATGGTAGCCAATTATTAGTACTTTTATTTTTTAGATAAATAAATTTAGTTAATTAAATAATGTATAATTATAAAAGTATTTAATTATACAATACATTCCATGCTACAGTAAATGTGGTTCTTTATTAAATTTTAATTCATTTGTTAGGATCTTAGCCAAATTACTTAGTTAGGATAGCTCATGGAGTAGCTCGAATGTTCTTTGTCACAGCTCGGGTACTTTAGGTCAACTTGGTTGCAAAGCAAATGAAGAAATATTAGAAATAAGTCATACACTACAGCTAACAATAAGAACAAAAAATAGTAAAATGAATAACACAAGAAATTTACTTGGTTCGACTTCGTTAAGCTTATATCCATAGGGACAACCACACTCTTGCCGAGTTTATTGATTACCAAGGACTTTACAACAGAAATACACTGATTTTTAGATCAGCCTGAAAATGATCTTACCTAATTCTCTGAAGTGTCTCATAACAATCAATTCCCAACAATTAATGATAACACCTCTATGAGATTCCTCGAGGCAGCTCAACAACTATTTAACAACTTCCTAGTGTCTACTTCCTAGATTCACCATAAAAGTGCTCACCACACTGAGGCTACGTTAGATATTGTGTATGTCACAACATACATTAAGCTTCCTACTACACTTGCGTAAGGAATTTCAACGATTCCTTTCCAACAGCTTCCTTACGTGATTGTCCTTCTGTGAACTTGAAGATCATAGTCAGGAATGTTTCCATTGTTTTGACTTTTCCATGCCAAACCTCTCAAGAAATTTGTCTATGTCACATTGTTGAGATAAGAAGAGGTACGCATCTATTTTGTTCTTTATAACTTACATTCCAAGGATTTTCTTAGTAGCCTTTATAATGGGTGGTAATAAAATCTGCTCGGACCGAATTCGATCCGAACCTGGCCAATTTGGTCTGGATTTTAATAAAACCATTCTGGGTATTGAATTTCAATACCCGAACATTTTTGGGCACAAGTTCGGGCATGGCACTAAGAACCCAGAACTCGGATTCGTGCCGAATTTTTTAATAAGTAAAATAAAAAGAAAAAATATAAATAATGAATTAATGAAGCCCTAAATCCCTAATACTCTCCCTCTCATTAACAAGCCTCACAGCTGTAGCCCCTCTCCAACTCTCGTTAAATTAACCAGCAACCCGCTCCCACTGTTGCACCGTGCCTCCACAAAACTCTAGCCGCATCATGTCACCACGAGCTCGCTCCTGTAATCTCTCGCGAATCAGCCTCCGTAAAAAAGAGAAATAAATTTATTTCAAAAAAATACTTTGATCAAGAAAAAAAGTGGCGATGTTCAAAAATTATTTTGAGCTAGAGCGGATCTCCAGCATGGACAACATCGCTGTTGGAGCAGCAGCCATTGGCATTAGTAATGTTCTTTTTTGTCATTTCATATTATTTTCCGAGTGCTTGTTGGTTTGTTTAAGTTAGTTTTCCTGAGGGAGGTATGTTATTGCTTGAAATTATGATCTAGTGTAAGGTTGAGTAACTTCAAGTTTGAGAATGCAAGTAATATGTGTTGGAAATTTGGATATTTTCTGAAAATTTCTACAATTGTTGGTGCCTTTGTTGTCTGAGTTGCATTTTATTAGAAAACTGAATAATTATAGATGCATATATTTGATTAAGTGAGAATTCCTAATTTTTACTTTAACTAGTGTATTAAAATGTCAGTTTTCGAGAACCATATTGTCACTGGTCAGTTGCGAATTTTGAATTATTTCATTTTCTTGATCAAAATTCATTGGGTTTATTCCACGACACCACTATTACTGGTTTTTGTTTGTGCCCCCCAACTCTTTTCTAATTCAGCTTTAACCAGGGCAGAGAAAACCTGGAATAAAAACCTGAGACCGGAAGGTGTCGGGCATGGCCCGGACCGTATGTGGGAAACCAAGCATAATCCCCGATTCGATCAGTTGTTGTATCAATCTGAGCCAATTTTGGGCATGCCAAACCCAACCCGGACTCGTTGTTTTGTCAACCCTAAGCTTTTAGGTCGTGTTTGGTTGTAAGAAAATATTAGAAGGAGAGGAAGAGAAAAGAGAAGAGGAGAAAAGAAAGGAGAAGAAAATGATGGGGAGCCTAGTTTCCCTTATTCGGTTGGACATAAAATTTATAGAGGTTGGACATAAAATTTATAGAGGAATTAACCTACTAAATTTATCCTTTGCAGCCATTATGTTAATATTACATTCTCAATTGAGTTATATATTTTTAATATCAAAAATGCTTTAACTAAAAACCAATTGTTTATAAACTCAAATGCATAACCCAATGAAATCCATAAATCAATTAAAAACTCATCTTCTTTTTCAAAAATAAAAAAAATAAAACAGCAATCTTTAAAGCTTAGCCGATTTAACTCAGGGAATCGCATACAGCGTTTCTTAGTTGGAGGTGGCGTTATTCGTGGCAGCGGGTGAGCAAAGTTGAGCTTGGCCTTGTTGCAGCAGATATGCACGGCGACTTCAGCATAAGCTCCTGCGGCTTCTTCGACTATGTTGAAAATGCCGAGACAAATGTCAAAGCCCTTGTAAGGGTCTCCAATTTCAGTGACCAATTTTCCCATGGCCTTTTGCCTTATTCCTCGATACATGTTCTAGCAAACTCAATAAGTGTTCTTCTCCTTCCCCTCATCATGAGCAGCCTTATCACTAAAATCTCCAGCCATCACTGGTGAAAGCTGCTGGAAGTTTAGAATGGATCAATAACAATTTTAAGAGGTTTTATTAAGTCAAAAATCGAAGAAGAAAGTGAAAGTTAGGGTTTTTCGTTTAAATTTGTTTGAAGGATAAAATTGAAAATCAACATTTAATTAAGGGTAAAATAGAGAAATCAAGCTTTTTGCTGGAATGGAAATCAGGTTTCCTTGCTCGTGATAAGAGGAAAGTGAATTCCTCAAATAATGGAAAAGGGAGATAGAACGGAATTAGATTTCTAATGACTTTTTGCCAATCTAACAAAGGAAAGCCAGGTGGAAATGGAAATCCTCTTCTCTCCTGCCTCCTCTACCCCCAATCGAACATGACCTTAGATTCTACATCTGAAATTTACCACTCAACAACATTTTTAGCTTTCTAATTTGTTTCATATTTTTGCATGCTATGAGCATATCGTTTATATATAGTAGTAGATAGGTAGCTCCACCTTACTAGATGTTCTTTATATCTACGCAACTGTTAAACTTGCTTCTGTTGAACCCATTTTGAGCAATATATCAAACTTTTTGTACCACTATCTTGTGACTGCTTCACCCATACGAAGATGCTTTACTAGGAATATTTTGTCTTCACTTCTAAATACCTTGAACATTCACTTGTTCCCACTATCTTTTTCTCGACATGTCTTTATACAAGTGACCCAGTCTGATTCTTATCTAGTGAATCCATTTTCTCTTGTATGGCATGGCTTGACTATTTCTTGTCACTACGTAATATTACTTCTGCATATGTCTTAGGTTTATCTTCGTTTACCTCCTCTATAATAAACAGTCTTGTGTTGCGGACCGCCCAATTCACTAGCCCAATTGCCCATAATTTCGGGCTAGAGAGCCAACACAAGGCCAAGAGTGCTAGCTTGGCCCAATTCCGGAAAATTCTAGGCAACTCTAGCGCAATTGACTTGTAAATACTCTAGAATTCTCTATACAATTCCAACACATGTAAATAGCTAGGATATTGTAAAATTCTTTAGAATCTCTAAAGCTTGGCAAGCCTCCCCTATAAATATGGGATGACATTTGGCATTTGTATCCAAGAAACTCAACAACAAGCATTGTAATCTCTCTTTGTGCAATACAAGTTCTCTTTTGGCTCAATTGCTCTCTTCTCTAGTTCGAGAAGCTCTAGGCTTACTTAGCAACATTCAGCAAGTTGTCTAAGTGCCGCACGGGTTAGCTGCGCAAAATACTCATCCTGTGACAAGTGGTATCAGAGCTAAGGTTTGCACGCACACAAAATAGCTCACGAAGCAATGGCCAACCCTTCGAATGTAGCACAAGCGGGTGTTGTTGGTGTGGATGCCCCACCGGAACCAATCTGTGGCCGTGAGGGAGAACGTGCCCAAGGCAAGACTCGCGGCAAGTCCAAGGCCCCATCCGTGGATGCGTTGGAGCCTCGTGTGAGTACTCTCGAAATCACATTGTCCGCCGCCCAAGAAGCCTCGAGGGATTGGAGGAACGAGTGGACGGTCTTGAGGGGGAATACGCCGAGTTCACGGTGGCAACCAAAGCTCTCATCCAAGAGCAAGCGAACACTCTCCGAGGTGAGTTTCGTTCATTTTATGATGAGTTGCTAAAACTTCATAGTTTTGTCCAGGACGAACTACGCGCTGTCCGTGCGGAAGTGGATGAAGTCCGCTCGGATTGGGCATGGCACAAGCGCACACTATCCGCAAGTCCAGCTTCCGCAAACTCGAGTGATGCGCGCCGCATCGATGTGCTAAAGCCCGACACATACGATGGCACATGAAATGCCACCATTGTGGACAACTTCTTATTTAGGCTTGATCAATACTTCGATGCCATGGGTGTACGAGACAAGGCGTCGAAAGTGGGCACTGCACCCACCTATCTTAGAGGCGCTGCACAACTATGGTGGCGTCGCAAGCATGGTGAGATGGGCAAGGGCATTTGGACCATCGACACTTGGGCCGACTTCAAGCAAGAACTCCGAAAGCAATTCGCCCCAAGCAATGCGGAAAAGGAAGCGCAAGCGCGCCTACGTCGCCTCAAGCAATCGGGTAGCATGCGGGACTACATCAATGAATTCACTACCCTCATGTTGGAGATAAGCGACATGTCCGACAAGGATTCGCTCTTCTACTTCCAAGATGGCCTCAAGGATTGGGCCAAGACCGAGCTTGATAGGCGTGGTGTTCAAACACTTGACAACGCTATTGCCATTGCGGAATTGCTCACCGAATACTCTACCTAATCCAAGGACAAAAAGGCCAACCAAGGCAAAGGTGGGGGAGAGAGTCGCAAGGACAAGGGCAATAACCGCAAAGATTGAGGGCAGAAAAAGCCGCCTAGCAACAAGAGCGGGCAAGGAAAATCGGAGGGAAAGAAGGAGGCACCAAAACCGTGAAGCCCATGCTTCATATGCAAGGGTCCTCATTGGGTACGCGACTGTCTGGAGAACAAGTCGCTCAATGCTCTTGCTGCCCAACTAAAGAGCAACCCCACAATGTCCTCGGAGGAACCCCAACTCAGCATGGGTTCTCTCCAACGCCTCGGCGCACTCAATCGCCAACAGCCCACACTCGTTAAGAAAGGGCTCGTGTATGTAAGCGCAAAGATAAATGGCCAGTCCGTTCGCGCGCTGCAAGACACAGGAGCGACGCACAACTTTGTGTCCGTAGATGAGGCCAAACGCTTAGGCCTCAAGGCCACTAAGGAAGGAGGCACAATGAAGGCTGTAAACTCACCCGCCAAGCCAATTGCGGGAATTGCACAAGGCGTGCACTTAACACTCGGAACATGGAATGGAAAGCTTGATTTCTCCATCGTGCCCATGAATGACTTCAAGATGGTCCTTGGCATGGAATTCTTCGACCAAGTCCATGCCTTCCCGCTGCCCGCTACAAACTCCCTACGCATCCTCGATGGGAGCAAAGCATGCATGGTGCCCACGGAGCGAGGCAAGTCCGAAGAGAAGACACTCTCGGCCATGCAATTCAAAAAGGCTTTCAAGAAGGACCCAAGCTTCTTGGTCTTCATTTGGGAACTAAACGAGGAAGGAAATAGCAGAACGTCGCCAAGCCAAGTCCCTCCGCAAATTCAAGTCGTCCTTAATGAGTACAAGGACGTGATGCCTCCAGAACTTCCAAAAAAGCTCCCAACTCGACGAGAGGTAGATCATGCGATCGAGTTGGAACAAGGCACGAAGCCACCAGCCTTGGCGCCCTACCGCATGGCGCCACCCGAACTTGAGGAGTTGCGAAGACAACTCAAAGACTTGCTGGACGCGGGATACATTGCCCCTCGAAGGCCCTATTCAGCACATCGGTCCTCTTCCAAAAGAAAAAGGATGGATCGCTGCGGATGTGCATCGATTATAGAGCGCTCAACAAGATCACCATCAAGAACAAGTATCCGATTCCCTTGATTGCGGACTTGTTCGACCAGCTTGACAAAGCGCGGTACTTCACCAAACTCGACTTGCGCTCCGGGTACTACCAAGTGCGCATCGCCAAGGGAGACGAACCGAAGACAGCGTGCACTACAAGGTACGGGTCTTTCGAATTCCTTGTGATGCCTTTTGGTCTTACTAATTCACCCGCCACATTTTGCACACTTATGAACAAGGTGCTCCAACCATTTCTCGACCGCTTTGTGGTCGTGTACTTGGATGACATCATGCCCAACATTTGCGACAAGTCCTCCAAGTACTCCGAGACAACGAGCTCTTCCTCAAATTAGAGAAATGCTCGTTTGCCCAACAAGAAGTGGAGTTCCTTGGCCACAAGATTGCGGGCGGGAAGATTATGATGGAGAACGACAAAGTAAAGGCCATCCTTGAATGGGAACCTCCCTCGAAAGTGCCCGAGCTTCGCTCATTCCTTGGGTTGGTGAATTACTACCGCCGCTTCATCAAGGGCTATTCGGCCAAGGCGGCACCCTTGACGGATATGCTCAAGAAAAACAGAACGTGGCATTGGTCCGAAGAGTGCCAACGTGCATTTGAGGAGTTGAAGAAGGCAATTTCGGAGGAACCCGTCCTTGCTCTTCCGGACCACACAAAGCCCTTCGAAGTCCAAACGGATGCCTCGGATTTCGCCATAAGAGGAGTCCTCATGCAAGAAGGCTACCCTATAGCGTTCGAGAGTAGAAAGCTAAACGATACGGAACGCCGTTACACGGTGCAAGAAAAAGAGATGACAGCCATCATCCATTGCCTAAGAGTGTGGCGACATTACTTGCTTGGCTCACACTTCACGATTATGACGGACAACGTGGCGACAAGCTACTTCTAAACATAAAAGAAGTTGAGTCCGAAGCAAGCACGGTGGCAAGATTTCCTAGCGGAATTCGACTATCGGCTCGAGTACAAACCGGGGAAAGCCAATGTCGTTGCGGACACTCTAAGCCGCAAGGCAGAATTGGCGACACTTAGTATGAGCCAACCGAAGTCCGACCTTGTCTCACGCATCAAGGAAGGCCTCCAACAAGATCCGCTAGCAAAGGATTTGCTGGAGAAGGTGCTCGAAGGAAAGACAAGGCGCTTTTGGCAAGAGGAAGGCATCCTCCTCACTAAGAGAGATCGTTTGTTTGTGCCTAGGTGGGGTAATTTGCGGAAGGAAGTTATCAAGGAGTGCCACGACTCCAAGTGGGCTAGTCACCCAGGAATAGAGCGCACCATCGCACTAGTCCAAGCCTCGTATTTTTGGCCGCACATGAGGGACGACATCGAGGCATATGTGCGAACTTGTCTTGTGTGCCAACAAGACAAGGTGGATCATCAACTTCCAGCGGGATTATTGGAGCCGCTACCACTAGCAACAAGGCCATGGGAAAGTATCTCCATGGACTTCATCACATCGCTGCCCAAGTCCGAAGGATGCGGAAGCATCATGGTCATTGTCGATCGATACAGCAAGTATGCAACATTCATTACCGCACCTGTCGATTGCAAAGCGGATGAGGCAGCCCGCTTATTTATCAAGCACATTGTGAAGCTTTGGGGAGTTCCAAAGAACATTGTGAGCGACCGAGACCCTCGGTTCACTGGGCATTTTTGGACGGAGCTCTTCAAGATGTTGGGGACTGATCTCAAGTTCTCGACAAGCTTCCACCCACAAACGGATGGGCAGACCGAGCGCATCAATAGCCTCCTCGAGATGTACTTGAGGCATTATGTAAGAGCTCATCAGCGGGATTGGGCGAAACTACTCGACATCGCCCAATTTTCTTATAATTTGCAGCGAAGTGAGGCTACGGACAAGAGTCCGTTTGAGATTATTATGGGATTCCAGCCCATGACCCCCAACGCCATAGCCTCTACTTACGGAGGGAAAAGCCTCGCGGCACACAAGCTCGCCCGCGAATGGCATGAGGAAGCGGACATCACGCGAGCATACCTCGACAAAGCCGCGAGGAAAATAAAGAAATGGGCGGATACGAGGAGACGGCATGTTGAGTACAAGAAAGGTGATCAAGTCATGATCAAGCTCCTACCCCAACAATTCAAGACGTTGCGGAAAGTCCACAAGGGGTTAGTGAGGCGCTACGAGGGACCCTTCCGAGTTGTTCGACGTGTGGGCAACGTCTCGTATCAACTCCAACTTCCGCCAAGACTCAAGATTCATCCGGTCTTCCATGTGAGTCTTCTCAAGCCATATCACGAAGACATGGGAGACCCAAGTCGCGGAGAATCAAGGCGCGCACCAACTGCCGTTGTCACCGCGTTCGACAAAGATGTGGACTACATCATTGCGGACTGAGTGGTTTCGAGGAGGTGCGTGCCAGCACATAACGAGTACTTGGTAAAGTGGAAAAACCTCCCCGAGAGCGAAGCCACTTGGGAACGTGAAGATGACTTGTGGCAATTCGCTGAGCACATCCAGAATTTCAAGCACGAGAGCGCGACGAGGACGCCGCGAGCTTAGGTGGAGGAGGATGTTACGGACCGCCCAATTCACTAGCCCAATTGCCCATAATTTCGGGCTAGAGAGCCAACACAAGGCCAAGAGTGCTAGCTTGGCCCAATTCCGGAAAATTCTAGGCAACTCTAGCACAATTGACTTGTAAATACTCTAGAATTCTCTATAAGATTCCAGCACATGTAAATAGCTAGGATATTATAGAATTCTCTAGAATCTATAGAGCTTGGCAAGCCTCCCCTATAAATATGGGATGGCATTTGGCATTTGTATCGAAGAAACTCAACAACAAGCATTGTAATCTCTCTTTGTGCAATACCAGTTCTCTTTTGGCTCAATTGCTCTCTTCTCTAGTTCGAGAAGCTCTAGGCTTACTTAGCAACATTCGGCAAGTTATCTAAGTGCCGCACGGGTTAGCTGTGCAAAATACTTATCTCGTGACACTTAGGTGACCTTATTGACCTTTTATATCTATCCCTTACTAATTGATAATCTGAGAGTTTAGTTTGAAGACTGAGGGCTTTTGTTGATTTTTTAGGTGTTTTTCAAGTACTCTTACTCCTTGATTAACTTTCTCAGCATTCTTTTCAGTAAGCTCCACCTCAAATTCTACTTTTTCATCTTTATAAATCTTTTTTATCATGATTAGTTGCACTTTTTATCATATCAATTTCATTCAATATGACGTTCCTACTTATGATGCATTTTAGAGGCCTAAAGTCAACGCATGATAACTTTTAGACCTTGATTCTTTCAGGAGGATAGCCTATAAAGATTGCTTTTAAAGCTCTCGGTTCCAACGTTTCTTGCTTCATATGAGCATACATTAGGCACTTAAAGATCTTTAGCTTTGTACAATATATTAAATATCCACACCATTTCTCTTCTGGTATCAAGCAATCTAATGCAACTAAAGGGTTTCTTAATTAGCAGTATTTTATTAATCCTTTCAACAAGCCCATACTATTGAGGTGCCATGGCTACTATTTTGTGCCTAATGATCCCATGCTTTAAGCAAAACACATCAAACTCTGTGTAGCAAAACTATAACTCATTGTCGGTCCTAAGCGTTTTAATGTTCTTCCCATTTTACTTATGTGTTAGCGCTTTTCAAGTCTTAGAAATATTGAATACTTGATTTTTGGACTTGAGCATATAAATCCAAATTTTTCTTGAGCAATCATTAATTAATGAGAAAAAGTACTAGCACCTCCATCTTAGTTAACTAGAGTTGAGTGGATGTAATTCAGGTACCTTTAATTCTATGTTTCGTAATATTAAATTTCACGCTAATAACTTTGCTCAATATGAATTGTTCACAAAACTCCAGCCGCTCAATTTTGTCATCACCTAAAACACTATGCCTATTTAGCTCCTCACTAATATAACCAAACCTTAAGTGCCAAAGCCTGGTCTTATTAGATGTTACCTTAGCATGCATAGATACACTGTCAGTCACTAAGACACCCTTCAACACATAAATACCATTCTTCCTCTCTTCTTTGATTATAAATAACGAACCTTTAATCACCGTCAAATATTCATTTTCACCCTTAAATTTACACCTTATATTCTCCAGCATACATAAAGAGATAAGATTCCTCTTCAAGTTTGGAACATGTCAAACTTGCTTTAGTTTCTTAAATCCTAATGTCTCATATATCAGAAACTATACAAGTCATATTGTTTCCCATCAACACCTTGCCACCATCAATTACTCAGTAATATAAAAACAAGTTTCGATTACTGCTGCGGAAGCGTGGGGTGAGCAATTACTAATACTGCGACTTCTAGATAAATATAAATGTGACAAACAAATACAAAGAAAATATGATACAATAATTTACATGGTTCGACGTAATGCCTACGTCCATGGACAAAGACTGAAAGATAATTTTACTAATAAAGAGAATTTACAAAAGTGTAAAAACTCTAAAAAAACCCAATACCCAATACACCCAAATTCCCTTAACACCTAAGAATTCTCTACCAAAAACTCTCTTGGAAATCTCACAAAATTTGGATGCATTAACAAATGAGGAATGCCTTCTATTTATAAGAAAAAAATGAAAAATAGAGTGCACTATTGCACCAACCCCAATATAATTGTCAACAAAAATTAGGCACATACCTAATGAATTTGTCTTTAAATTTGCCTCTCCAAAGTTGAATGCATGCATCACACCTTGACCAAGTGTATCGCCTCTCTTAAACAGTAAACCAACATCCACGGTCTACTAAATATACTGTAGAATCCATTTCACGGCTTGCCAATGTCCTTTACTAGGATTATGCATATACCTGCTCACTATACCAACTGCATGTGAAATGTCAAGCCTTGTATACACCATTGCATACATCAAGCTACCCACTGTATTTGAATACAGAACTTGTAACATGTACTCTCGTTCCGCATCTGTTAAAGGAGATAATTGCGTAGAAAGCTTAAAATGAGAAGCCAACGGGGTACTTACAGGTTTTGAGCGTTTCATTTTTTAGGGGAGTCTTTCATCAAGGGCGTTGGGCCAGAATCCCTTTTTGACTCTACGCCAGTGATTCCACTATTATTAGGAAACAATAATGGAATAAATTGTCTGCTCAGTCATGCGAAACTACTGAAGTATTTTCTTGGAATATTGCTTCTGAGACAAGCTTACTTTGCCACGAGCTCTATCTTTGAATATCTCTATGCCAAGAATCTTCTTCACTTCACCTAGATATTTTATCTCAAATTCTTGATTGAGTTGAGTTTTCAACTTCTCAATCTCATCTTTGCACTTCGATGCTATTAGCATGTCATCGACATACAATAACAAATAAATGAAACATTCTTTTTGTAGCTTGCGAAAATACACACAATTATCAAATTTATTTCAACTCATAAAGTGACTTTGTCAATTTGCAAACCTAATTTTCTTTTGTAGCAACCTTGAATCCATCTGCCTGAGTCATGTTGATTTCCTCTTCCAAATCACCATGTAAAATACAATTTTTACATCAAATTGAACTAGTTCAAGATCAAATTGTACAACCATGGCTAGCAAAATTCGAATAGATGAGTGTTTTACAACTGGAGAAAATACCTTATTATAGTTAATTTCTTCCTTCTAAGCATAACCCTTCACTACCAATCTAGCATTGTATCGAATTTCATTTTGGCGAGGAAATCCTTCCTTTTTTGGATATACCCATTTGCAACCAATTGCCTTCTTTTCCTTAGGCAATATAACTAACTCCCAAGTTTCATTTTTGTGAAGAGATTGCATTTCTTCGTTCATTGCTCTCTTCCACTGTATACTTTAAGGGGTTACTTTCTGTTTCTCTGTAAGTATAAGGAACGTCATCATCTACAACTGGAAGTGTATAGGCCAGCATATCAACAAAGCGAGCAGGTCTTCGAATCTCTTTGTGTGGCCTTCTATATGCAATTGAATCTTGTTGTTGTGAAAGTTCTTGGGTCAAAACCTCTTCATCATCTTAGGTCGATGGAGAATCAATATTCGTCTCATCAACACCAGCTGAATCAACTTTAACTTTTTCAAACTCCATCTGCTACAAAGTGTTATTGGTCTTGTCATCTTCTTGAGAATCTTTTCGTTTCAATATGACTGATTCATCAAAAGTTACATTTCTGCTGAAAATAATCTTCTTCGTAACCGGACACTAGAGACTGTATCCTTTTACTCCACTAGTTATACCCATGAACAATGTTTTCTTTGCTTTTGGGTCTAAATTAGATTCCTTTACATGATAATAAGTAGTGGAACCAAAAACATATAAAGAATCATAATCAGTAGCAGGTTTACCAGTCCATATCTTCATGGGTACTCTGCCCTTAATTGCAGTTGATGGCAAACGGTTGATCAGATGGCACACATATACAACTGCCTCAGCCCAAAACTCTTTGCCCAATCCTGAAATTCTAGTTTTGCAACCCAAGAGAGGGGTGAATTGAGATTATAAAAATTATTCAATTCTAGAACAAAACTCAATGCAAATATAAAACTAATTTTAAGTAATAAAAAATAAATCAATCACAATATAAAAAGATAAGGGAAGAGAGATTCAAATATAGAGATTTTTATGTGGTTTGACCAACCTCACCTACATCCACGCCTCCAAGCTTTTCGGGCTTGAGGATTTCACTAACCAAGTCTCCAGGGCTTTAAATGCTTACACTTGACTTCAAATGTGTCAATAAACCTTTACAACAAGAGATTATCCTCAATCTCTTAACCCAAGTATATTCCAACACTTACAATGACTCAAAACAAAAATTATAAATTTTGTTCTTCACTCATACAATACTTAAGATTACAAATCAATGCTCAATATATGAATAAATAAAGTAAGAATGAGTTTAAAGTTCTATGAAGGTTGTATTCTCGATTATAAGCTCAATGATAGTGTTGTGATCAACTTTTATTCGAATTTGAATGAACTTATTTATACTTGAAGCTGAAAATAGCCGTTACTGATTGTCTGCCGTAAACAGATCGCCGTTAACGGCTAATGGTTAACCGTTTGCTCTGGTCAAAGTTACTATTGAGCCAAAATTCAAATAAACGGTCGACCGTTTGTCATCACCCTTTCGCCGTTAAATTCCAGAGCCTGCAAAACAAACTCCAGCTATCCGTTCTTACTAAATGGTTAAAGATTAGCAAGAAATGACATTTTGAAATTTATCGGTTAGCCGTTTGGAGTTAATGGCTTGTCGGTTATTTCCAGTGACTTGCAAAAATGAAATAGTCTTATCTATTTCTGTTAAAAGGTGCAAGATTAGTATATGCTTCCAATATGGAATTTATCGGTTAACCGTTTATTAATAAACTATTCGCCGTTTAATTCCAATGGCCTTCTCAACATATTTGTGTTTTCATTTTGGCTAACCAATTGAAGCTTAAGCAATTTTTCCTCTTTGGATTTTATTGGTTAACTGTTTAAAAAAAATGGTTCATCGTTTATTTTTATATTCACTTATGCTGTGTTTACTTTCTGGAGTTGGAGTGAAGAGTGTGGATTCCTCCCACTCCAGTGTTTACTTTACTAAATTGGCGAGAGATTGAGAATCCCACCCGGTAGACCTCACTCATTTTTGGAGTGGAGAGTGGGAGTGGGACACCCATTGGGGGTGGTGGGAGTGAGACTTTTCTTTTTTTAATTTAATTCAATTTAATGTTTTATAATTAATAAAATAAAATAAATAATATTATTATATTTAACTAAATAATAATTTGCATTAATTCTAAGTTAAAATTATTTAAAAATAATATTATTATATTAATAGAGAATTAATAAATATAATATTATTATATTTATTTTAAAAATAATAGTACTATATTTATTTAATATTAATAATAAATAGTTTATTCTAAGAAAATATTAATTTTGTACTAATAATATTATATTATTATTTTATATAATAATAAATTTAACATAACTATATTAAATAAAATAAAATAATGTTTCATTATATATTAAAATTAAAATTAATAAAAAAATGTGATGTTCATAATTAAGAATATTAATAATTATTATAAATTTAAAAATATAATAAAATAAATATTTATTCATTAAAAAAAATTTTTTATTAGCTTTGTAATCAAAAATTATAATTCTTTAAATTAGGATAAAATTGTAATTTGAAACTATTTACTCTCAATTCAAGACAAAGTAAGCACATAAATTGGATTCTGATATCCATTTCATGCTTTCATTTCAATGTAAGTAAACAACATACTCTCACTCCCACTCCACATTCCCAATCCTAGGATTCTCACTCCCACTCCACATTCCCAATCCTAGGATTCCCACTCCTCAGAATTCTCACTCCAATCTAAAAAGTAAATGTTACTTTAGGTAGCCAAATGTTGCAAGGAATCATTTTTCAATTTGAGTTTAGCAATTATCCATTTTTCATGAACATAATTGGAATGATTAAAAGGCTTTTTTTTATTAATGAATAACTCCAAAATTTTAATTAAAGTCATTTCAAGTTTTTTATGATCAAAATCAATATTATGAACATATACAAGTTAACAAATCCAGCATTAGACAACATACACTGAACTTTCTTCAGTATAGTTCGGTTCATGCGCTCTGCCACCCTATTCTGTTGTGGCGTATCTCGAACAGTGAAGGATCACACAATGCCCTCAGCTTGGCATATTTGAAGAAATTGATCATTCTTGTACTCACCACCATTGTTTGAGCGAAGTCTTTTGACCTTTCGACCAGTCTGAGTTTCGACCATTTCCTTCTATTTCAAAAATATGCTCAAAACTTTATTCTCATTTTTCATCAAATACACCCACACTTTTCTTGAATAATCATCAACAAAAGTAACAAAATAGCACATACCTCCCAAAGAGGTTGTTTGGTAGGTCCCCACACATCATTATGAACATAGTCCAGAATTCCTTTTGTATCGCGAATTGCTGAACTAAACTTTACCCTTGTCTGCTTGCCCAGAACACAATGTTCACAAATTTCTAATTTGGAAGAATTTGTACTTTTCAATAAGCCTTGCTTCACCAAAGTCTGCAAAGTTTTTTCACCAGAATGTCCCAAACGCATATGCCACAACTTGGTTGCTTCTGAATCTGCATCTTCTCTAAAATCTATTAATGCTGATCCAATAACTATACTTCCTTGGAAATAGTACAAGTTATTTCTTTTTATGCCTTTCATCACCATCAGCTCCCCAGCTACTACCTTCAACAATCCATCTCTCAAAGTGATTGTGAGCCCTTTAATTATAGGACTCCTAATGAGATTAGATTTTACTTTAAGCTTGGTACATAACAAACATCTGTCAAGAGTTGGATTGAACCATCATGATTCTTTAATTAGATTGTACCTATTCCCAAGGTTTTACAAGTATTGTCATTGCCCATAAAAACAACTCCATCGTCTAGCTCTTTGAAGCTAAAAACCATCCCTTATTAAGACACATATGATAAGTACAACCCGAATATAAAATCTACTCATCTGAGTGACATATCAACGTCATGCCAACCAGACTAAAGTCTTACTCATCCTCATGCTCTACTACACATGTATCATAAGTACCCTTGCACTTTTGTAACTTATGATAATTTTTCTTCCAATGCCCTTTCTAAAATTCCAGTTATACAACCCAAGACAGGGGTGAATTAGGATTCCAAAAAATATTCAACTCTAAAACAAAATATCATGCAAATTTAAAACGAATTTAAAACAATAACAATTAACACCAGTTATCCATTTATAGTAAACGGTTAAGGATTTGCATGAAGTGACTCTCTGGATATTATCAGTTAACTGTTTGTAATAAACGGTTCACCGTTTTTTTCTAGTAACCTGCAAGATGAACATCAGTTATTCGTTTATAATAAGCGGTTAAGGATTTGCATGAAGTGACTTTCTGGATATTATCGGTTAACTATTTATAATAAACGGTTCGTCGTTTGTTTCCAGTAACCTGCAAAACAATTCAGCCTTATCCGATTTTATTAAACGGTGCCAGAGGAGTACAACCTTCAATTCTGGATGTTATCGGTTAACCGTTTAGAATAAACGGCTCATCGTTAAATTCCAGTAGTCTTTCTATTTTTTTGTGTTTTCCATTTTTGATAAATGGTTAGAGCTTAGGGAAATATGTTGCTCTCTGGTATTAATCGGTTAACCGTTTAAAAGAAACCGATTCACCGTTTATTTCCATAATCACATTTGAAATCAGATTTTGCTAAGAATCTTTTTCTAATTTGAAAGTCCTTCTTTTTATGAGTACGAATGGAATGATTATTAAGGCTTTCATTTATTAAGAAATAACTCCAACATTTTTATCAAAAACCATTTAAAGTTTGTTATCATCAAAATTAATATTATTAACATATTTATGTTAACAATCTCCCTGTTTTTTATGATGACATACTTCATTCAATATTTAGCTCCCCCTTAATATGTGCTCCCCCTAAATGTATGGCCAAATCAAGAAATGTCCAATAAAAAGATATTTGCTCAAGAAAACATTTTTATAATCATTTTAAATATCCCCAATTATCTCCCCCTTCATCATCAAAAAGAAAAGAGAAAAAGGAAAAACGCAAATTCATTAAAGAAATTACCCAGTTTTGGTGAGCGAAAAATTTGGCAGAGTTTCCCCTTAAAATGGAGCAAAACCACATATACAAAAGGAGATTAAACACTTCCAAAATATCTTAACAACAACTCTATCATCCAACAATGCCATGAATAAACAAACTAACACTTTATTAACCAATAAACCAACAATCTCATCAACCAATATCAAGTCATCCAACATCAAGAACATCACAAAAACATGTCATCACAATCCATAAAGAGCATATAGAAGTAGCAATGCATAAAAATATAAATGACAACATGCAAACAACCAAAATATGAAACATATATGCGAAAATGGAACTCAAAAACTACGAAGGTGGAGAAGATGTGCTTCCCGGATCATAGCCGAAATAGCTGAGAAAAGTGCGCTGTGCAGTGATAAGCTCAAGCTGATGATCAATGTTTTGCCGCTGGAAGGTCTAAAAGTCAGAAAGCAGCTGCTGGTGGTCACGGGAAACAGCGTCCAACTGATCAAGTATTAACTGCTGACGCTCTGAAATCTGGTGAGCATCAGTAATCAACTACTACATAACATCTTAAACAAGGGGATGAACTGGAGCTGGAGGTGGCATAAAGGCAGATGGCTGCTCAGGAACAGCAGATGGCTCGGGAGCAGGAGGCGGCTCGGAAGAGGAGGGAATATCAGCATCCATCGTACGCTCCTCAGAGTCAGAGTCTACTGGAGACCGAGGGATAAATCGGCGATGCGGAGGATAAGGATAAGCTCCTAATCTAAAGTCAGAAAGCCAATCGGGAGGATAGATATCATTAAGCATCCGATCATTCTCTAGAGCAATCAAGGTATCCCAGTTTTTGGAGTTGTTGGTCTTTATCCACTTTCTATTCCTCCTAGAAGAACTGATACTAGTCATGGCCTCGGGACCAATCCGTCTAGTGTCCATGTGTCCAGTATCACGAAGAGGCACCTCAAAGCATCGCAGTATCTTAGTAATAATACTGCCATAAGGAAGCAAGTGGTGATTGACCGCGGGAGTACTCAACATGTGCCGTACAATAACATACCCGAGGTTTATGGGGATGGTCTGAAAGTAGGCTATCTAGTAGGTCAATGTCCAACCTCGTAACCTCATCCAAGTAACCCTTCCTAGGTGTCACTATGTGCTGTAAGATAGTATGAAGAATACAAACTTAGAGAGATAAAAGTTGAGACCGAAAAGGAAGCAAACAAATCTCATCAGACAAGTCTCGACGACGACATATATGACAGACGCCATCAGTATGACAAAAACTGTCAAATGAAAGGGCTTTTCTAGAGGTGTAAATATCAAGCCCCTCACTAGAGATACCAAGAAAGTCAGCTAGGTCTACATCATCAAACTCTAATGGCACACCGCCGACTTGAGTAACTATCCTATCTGGGCGAGTATCGGAGATTTTCATGTTCGAATAAAAGACTCGCACTAAGTTTGGATAAACTTGATCATCAAAGTCAATGGCAGACTCCCAAGGCTAAAACATATCCCGAATGCTTCTACCACATACAACTAACTGACGGAAATCATCAATGTTAACAAAAAAGAGTCAAGTACCTTTCGACCATCGAAGCGATCTTCGAACCACTTGGCCAAGGAAGGCGTGAGGAAGTGAATGCTTGTAAATTCAAAGACTTCCCCTGGTGGTATGGGATTCCTTGGAGGCACAAATTCACGCCTGACATTTCTTCGAGGAGGTGCAGCCATGGAGAAGCCCAATAGAGCGTGAAAAATGCTGGAGAGATGAAAATGAATCGATGATTTGATTAGGAATGAATAGAAGATGTGAGTCTGATCCTCAATTTGGTTGAAGAAGGGAAAGAATCGAATTAAAAATGAAGAAACCCGACCCGCGGCAGTTAGAGTTTAGATTTGGAATTTTTCAATTTTGGGCTCGATTCGAAGTTTTAAATCGGTGAAAGTGTTCTAAAGGTGATAAGAAATGATTTTGATGGTTTGATTTGGCAAGAAAAATAAGGGTTTGAGGGCAGAGAGACCTTCGGCTGCGCAACAATGGCTGAAACGGTGAGAGCTAATCTGGAGAGAGAAAAGAAAAGAGCTTTGAACAGTTTTAAAATCGTGAAAACAGTTAAGGGATAACTTCCAGAGGCTAAAGAATGGGTAACGGTGAACGCTTAAGCTCTAAACGGCTAAGGAGTAATTATTAAAGGACTCTCTGTTAACAAACGGTTCACCGATTGAAGCAAACGGTGAAAGAGTAAACGAACAGACACATAATCTTGTTTCTGGAACAAAATGGTTCATCATTTATTGGAAACGATTATCCGTTTATTTTATCTGTAATTTCGCATATTTGATTTAATATTTGGCTTGCAAATAATAAATTCCAAGATTATTTAATTAATCTGAAAATATTTTATGAGCCATTTTAATGCATGATTCATGACCATGTTTTCAACCAATTAATTCATATAATCAAGAATTAACATGGCAAATTCACCATTTGACTACCAAGCTCAAGCATTTCATAAATATTAGATCACTATAAGTCAATCAATTCAGTACACTCAATAGCTTGAATAGAGACGTTAATGCGAAAATTTCATCATCCCAAGTTCATGCCGAGTTTTTGAAAATTGTTCTTTACAAAGTGGTTTTGTGAAAATATCGACAAGTTGTTTTTCCGTAGAAATAAACTCTAATGCAATATCCCCCTTTTGAGCATGATCTCTCAAGAAATGATGTCTAACTTCTATATGCTTGGTTCTAGAGTGTTGAATGAGATTCTTTGAAAGATTTATAGCACTAGTATTATCACACTTAATAGGAATTTGTTCAAGATTAATGCCATAATCTTTAAGTGTTTGTTTTATCCAAAGTGCTTGTGCACAACAACTTCCGGCGGCTATATATTCAGCCTCGGTAGTTGAAAGTGCAATAGAATTTTGTTTCTTACTAAACCATGAAACAAATGAGTGTCCTAGAATATAGCAAGTTCCACTAGTACTTTTCCTATCCACTTTATAGCCAGCAAAGTCCGCATCCGAATAACATGTTAAATCTATATGAGTTCCCCCAGGATACCAAAGACCAACATTTGTGGTTCCACTCAAATAATGGAAAATTCTTTTAACAGTAAGCAAATGGGTTTCCTTGGGACATGATTGAAATCTTGCACACAAACATACACTAAACATAATATCGGGTCTACTTGCAGTCAAATAAAGTAAAAATCCGATCATACCTCGATATATTTTGATATCAACTTCTTTGCCCTTTTCATCTTTGTCAAGCTTGATGGCGGTACTTATAGGAGTCTTTTTGCCATTCCATTTTCATAGTCAAATCTTTTGAGTAGATTTTTCACGTACTTAGCTTGGTTTATGAAAATTCATTCCTCGTTTTGTTTGATTTAAAGTCCAAGGAAGCATTTCAACTCTCCCATTATACTCATCTCAAACTCTTGGCTCATACATGATGAAAAATCTTTACACAACAACTCATTAGTAGAATCAAAAATAATATCATCAATATAAATTTGAAAAATAAGTATGTCTTGGTTCTTATGCTTAATAAAAAGAGTTGTGTCCGCTTTTCTCATCGAAAAATCGTTATCCAACAAGAAGTTTTTAAGCCTATCATACCAAGCTCTAGGTGCTTGTTTTAAACCATACAAAGCCTTGGATAACTTATACACATGATCAGAAAATTTTTCATTTTCAAAACTAGGAGGTTGTGTCATATAAACTTCCTTCATAATATATCCATTTAAAAAAGCACTTTTGACATCCATTTGATATAAAATAAAATTCTTATGATAATAACATCCTAATGGATTCTAACCTTGCTACAGATGCAAAATTTTCATCAAAATCAATTCCTTCTTCTTAGTTGTAACCTTGAGCCACTAATCTAGCTTTATTTCTTACAACCACATCGGGTTCATCCATTTTATTTCTAAATACCCATTTAGTGCTATAATGGATTGATGTTCTGGATTAGGAACTAACTCCCACACATTGTTTCTGTCAAATTGATTCAACTTCTCTTGCATTGCCATAATCCAAGATTCATCATTTTCCGCATCCGCAAAAGATTTTGGTTTAATTTGAGAAATAAATGCAGTATGCTCACATGTGCTCCTAAGAGATGATCTAGCGGTAACACCTCATGAGGGATCTCCTAAAATTATATCCTTAGGGTGAGCGGAAACATACCTCCACTCCTTGGGGAGTGTTTGATAAGTACCTTCATTTTGCTCTACATTTGGTTCTTTATGATGTTCCTCTTGAATTTTATGTGGTGCATATTCTTGGTTGTCATTTGATGCTTCTTCTTATTGTTCTTCTTTTGCACTATCATCAACAATGACTTTCTCCGTAGATGAGGGGTTAGTCATCAAAAGTGACATGCATAGATTCTTTCACAAGTAAAGTTCTTTTGTTATAAACTCTGTAAGCTTTTCTTGAATTTGAATAACCAAGAAAAATACCAACATTAGATTTTAGATCAAATTTACCAAGATTATCTTTTGTGTTCAAAACAAAACATTTGCATTCAAAAACTTTAAAATAATCAATGTTGGGTTTTCTATATTTCCAAAGCTCATATGGAGTTTTATTGAGATTAGGTCTAATCAACACCTGATTTAAAACATAATAAGCGGTGTTGACGGCTTCGACCTAAAAATACTTAGGTAAAGAATTTTCATTCAACATGGTCCTAGCCATTTCTTGTATAGACCTATTTCTACTACTCCATTTTGTTGTGTAGTCCTAGGTGGTAAAAATTGATGTTCAATGCCAAAGTCATTACAAAAATTTTCAAATGCATGATTTTCAAATTCTTCACCATGATCACTTCTAATACAAGTAATAGAATAACTTTTTTTTCATTTTGAACTTTTTATAGAAAATTCGAAATGCATCAATGGCATCATCCTTATTAGCTAAGAACAATACCCATGTGTATATAGAATAATCATCCACAATTACGAATGCATAATATTTACCATTTAAACTAGCAAATCTAGAAGGTTCAAACAAATCTATATGAAGCAATTGAAGTGGTTTTGAAGTAGAGATATGATTCTTGCTTTTGAAGGAAGTCTTGATTTGTTTTCTAAATTGGCATACTTCACAAACTCTATCTTTTTTAAAACTGATTTTGGAAGATCTTTAACTAAATCATTTTTCATGATTTTTGAAATCAAATCCACGCTTGCATGTCCTAATCTTCTATGCCATAGCCAACTATCATCATGTAATGCGGAAAAACGTTTATCAAGAGTAGATGTACATTCTATGTCAATGATATAAACATTACTACATCTATTACCAACAAACAAGATTTTGTCATCACATGAGTTCTCGATAACACAGTTAAATTTATCAAAAATAACTTTATAACCTTTGTCACATAATTGACTAATGCTAATTAAGTTGTGTTTCAAGTTCTCAACCAAACATACATTCTCAATTAGAGTTGAAGATACTTTACCAACATCTCCAATTCTAAGAATTTTTCCTTTCGAGTTATCTCCAAAAGATACGTCTCCACCATTTTCAATTTTGGTAAGGCTTGAGAACCAAGAATAATTCTCTGTCATGTGTCTTGAATAACCATTGTCCAAGTACCACTTATTCTTCTTCTTCTTCAAGCCCTGTAGAGAAAATCTCAAGTTTTAGGTACCCAAACCTTTTTGGGTCCTTGAGAGTTAGCAATGGTTCCTTTTGGAACCCAAACAAATTTCACACCATAATATGCATTTCTCTTCACTGCACATCTATTTTTCATATGGCCATCTTGATTACGATAATGACATACAATTTTATTGTTAATAGAAGTATTCCTCACAAAATAACTCTTGTAAAATTTTTGTTTCAAATTTGGTTTATAACCAATGCCACTTTTGTCAAATACACATTTTTGTGAGTTTAGCAAATTGTCCAACATCTTTTGCCCATTTGTGAATTTTAGCACAATTTCATTTAATTCATTGCTCTTTTTCTTGAGCATTTCGTTCTCATTTTTCAACTTATCTATGTGTGATTCTAAATGCTCATGTAAAATGCTAGGTTTCTCATTTGATAATGTAATTTTATCATGCATTGTTTTGTTCCCTACTTCTAGGCATACAATTCTTGCATTTAGAGATTCATTTTAATTTTTAAGTTTTGCCATTTCCTTTTAAGATATACATTCTTTTTACCAATCTTCATCAACGCATTATGCAAATCTTTAAAAGCATCATACAATTCATCATAGGTGGGATCACTTACCTCATTGAGATCATCATCATCTCCTATTGCCATAAGTGCTAGGTTTGAAACTTCTTGCGATCCTTCTTCATCACTTGAATCTTCCTCGCTATCATCCCAATTTGCAATCATTGCTTTCTTCTTGAGTTTATTGATAAGTGGACACTCCAATCTTATATGGTTAGGCTTCTTACATTCATAGCATGTGATTGCCTCTTTCTTCTCCTTATGGTTCTTGAAATTTCTGAAATTTCTTCGCTCTCCGATTTTCTTGAAGAATTTTCTGAACCTTTTTGCTGGCATGGCTAGCTCTTCATCATCCGGTTTACTCTCCCCATCACTCTCATGTTTTAAAGCTTTGAGAGCAATGTTTTTCTTTTTCTCCTCATGTCCTTTTTCTGCTGCCAAATCTTCTTCATATAAAATGAGATAACCAATTAAATCATCAAGAGGTAAAATATTTAAATCCTTTGCTTCCTCAATGGCAGTCCTTTTTTGTCTTCATTCCTTAGGTAGTGACCTAATAATTTTCTTGACTTTTTCGATATTTGAAAAAGTCTTCCCTAGAGCTCCTAGAGTGTTCACTATGTCCGTAAATCTAATATACATAGAGTACATATTTTCATTTTGTTCCATTTGGAACAATTCATATTGTCGAGTGTACTTACTTATTTTAGATTCTTTCACTTGGTTTATGCCTTCATAGACAACCTCAAGCTTGTGCCAAATCTCATTAGTGCTTTCACAACTAGACACTCTATGAAACTCTTTCTTATCTAGTGCACAAAACAAGGCATTCATGGCTTTGGAGTTTAGAGAGGCTTTTCTCTTTTCGAATTCATTCCAATCCCATTAAGGTTTTGGAATTCTGACTTCATTTTTAGTCAAAGGCATGAAAGGACCATCATTAATAATTTCCCAAATCTCATAATCTAAGCTTGTAAGTAAATTCTCATCTCAGTTTTTTAATATGGGTAATCATTTCCATTAAAGTAAAGTGGTCTAGTGGTGGACTGTCTTTCCCTAAATGTGGAATCATTTTGAGTTGCCATTGATCTTTAGCTCTAGACGATTAAGTCTAAATAAGAGCACCAAGCTCTAATACCAAATGAAATTCTAGTTATGAACCCAAGAGGGGGTGAATTGGGATTCCAAAAAATATTCAACTCTAAAACAAAATATCATGCAAATCTAAAAAAAAATTTAAAACAATAACAATTAAATTAATTATAATATAAAAGGATAAGGGAAGTGAGATTCAAACACAAAGATTTTTACATGGTTCGGCCAACCTCGCCTACGTCCACGCCTCCAAGCTTTCCGGGCTTGAGAATTTCACTAAGCAAGCCTCCAAGGCTTCAAATGCTTACACTTGACTTTCAAGGTGTCAATAAACCTTTACAACAAGAGATTATCCCCAATCTCTTAACCTAAGTGTATCCTAACACTTACAATCACTCAAAGTAAAAGATTACAAATTATTTTTCTCTCACACAATATTTAAGATTACAAATCAACGCCCAATGTGTGAATAGATGAAGCAAGAATGTGTTTAAAGCTCTATGAAGATTGTATTCTCAAATATAAGCTCAATGTTTGTGTCGTGATCAATCTTCTTTGAATTTGAATGAGCTTATTTATATTTGGAACTGAAAAACTAGCCATTACAAACTGTCGGCCTGAAAACGGTTCACCGTTAACCATTAACGGTTAACCATTTATGCTGGTCAAAAGTTACCGTTAAGCCAAATTTTAAATAAACGGTTTGCCGTTTAGGATTACCCTTTCGCCGTTAACTTCCAAAGACCTGCAAGATGAACACCAGTTATCTATTTATAGTAAATGGTTAAGGATTTGCATGAAGCGACTCTCTGGATATTATCGGTTAACCGTTTGTAATAAACGGTTCGCCGTTTATTTTTAGTAACCTGTAAGATGAACATCAGTTATCCGTTTATAGTAATCGGTTAAGGATTTGCATTAGGTGACTTTCTGGATATTATCGGTTAACCGTTTGTTTTCAGTAACCTGCAAAACAATTCAGCCTTATCTGGTTTTGTTAAACAGTGCTAGTGGAGTACAACCTTCAATTCTAGATATTATCGGTTAACCATTTAGAATAAATAGTTCGCCGTTAAATTCCAGTAGCCTTTCCATTTTTTTTATGTTTTCCATTTTTCATAAACGGTTAGAGTTTAGGCAAATATGTTGCTCTCTGGTATTAATCAGTTAATTGTTTAAAAGAAACTGGTTCACCGTTTCTTTTCAGAATCACATCTTAAACCAGATTTTGCTGAGAATCTTTTTCTAATTTGAAAGTCCATCTTTTTATAAGTATGAATGGAATGATTATTAAGGCTTTTTTTATTAAGAAATAGCTCCAACATTTTTATCAAAAACCATTTAAAGTTTGTTATCATCAAAAGCAATATTATTAACATATTTATGTTAACACTTTCTTGCGACAAAAAGCACATTCATCTTTGGTAGGCCTCCCTTTAGACTTACTCTTTTTTCCAGGTTTACGGCTTTGTGAACGGCCTCTCGTTGTCAATGCTTCTACAACTGTATCTCTGTGATCTTTTCTATCTTTCTTTTTGGTCTCAAAATTGTACAACGCATTGCATACAACATCAAATGTGACATTGTCCTTCCCATGAAGCAAAGTGGTGGTGAGATGATCATATTCATCGGGAAGGGAATTCAACAACAACAGTGCCTTATCTTTATCTTTAAATCTCTCATCCAGATTTAGCAAATCCGCCAATATTTTGTTGAATGAGTTCACATGGTCATTCATTGACATGCCAAATGTATAGGTAAATTGATAGAGTTTCTTTTTCATATAAAGCCTATTTTCATGGTTTTTCTTCATATACTTTTCTTCCAGTGTCTCCTATAATTTCTTTGCCAATATCTCCCTCATGACAAATTATTTATGATCTTTAACCAAACATAGGCAAATAGTATCACATGCCTGTCTATTGATCTTTATCCACTCTTTGTCATCCATCATGTCAGGTTTTTCTATAAGAGCAACGCCTAACTCTTGCTGACATAAAACATCCAACACCTCACATTGCTATATACCAAAATTATTGGTACCATCGAATTTCTCCACTTCAAACTTTGCATTAGTCACAATAGTCCTCACTGATGAAGACAACGACGATGCCTCTGCCATTCTTTTTATTTCAAATGATCAGTTTCTTCAACAACTATTTACACTTGAAAAACAACCTTTATAATGTTTATTTCATGTGAATAAATGCACTAGAAAAGTTCTCAGGAGAATGGAGGGGTCACAACGATCCCCCACTTAAAACCCAAACTCCTTAAGCTCTTATCGCCTTGATGACAGAATTTTCATAAACATGCAAAAATACACACTACTTACAATAGATTGTCTTCCAAATATAAATGGTCGTCTCCACCATATCAATGAACATTACCGTATATGTGAACGATGTCGTATACCCCAAGGACGAACCTTCTGCTCTAATACCAATTGTTGTGGAAGCGTAGGGTGAGCAATTACTAATACTGCAACTTTTAGAGAAATATAAATGTGACAAACAAATACAAAGAAAATAGTACACAATAATTTACGTGGTTCAACATAATGTCTATGTCCACAGGCAAAGACTGGAAGATAATTTTACTAATAATGAGAATTTACAAAAGTTGAAAAGCTCTCAAAAAATACAATACCCAATACACCCAAATTCCCTTAACACCTAAGAATTTCTCTACCAAAAGCTCTCTTGGAAATCTCACAAAATTTGGATGCACTAACAAATGAGGAATTGTCTTCTGTTTATAAGAAAAATGGGGTGCACTATTGCACCAACCCCAACATAATTGTCAACAAAAATTAGGCACCTACCTTAGGAATTTGTCTTCAAATTTGTCTCTCTAGTGTTGAATGTGTATGCAAGTTGGTCAATTGATGTTAGGAATTTGTCTTCAAATTTGCATCTCTAAAGTTGAATGCATGCATGTGTATTTGAATTCCAATTTTGAAATTTTCAACAATTACGACTCATATAAAAAGAAAGCCTCAGTCTATAATCCACTTGCCATTTGTTTTCACAGCTAATGCGAGCAGAATATGCTTATCTTAGTTGTAGATCCTCTGATGCAATTGCTACAACAGGACCTTAATTCTCCTTAAGTTTTGCTACCTTAACTTTCTTTGTTAGGCAATCTTTGTTAAAGTAACCTTCTTTTTTACAAAAGAAATTTTTTTTACCTCTGTTATTAGATGTAGATATGTTGTGATTTTTTTTAAACCTCCTCTCAAACCTATCCTTAATTGTTGTCAGACCATCTCTAAAACATGAGGTACTTAAAGTACCTTAAATTTCTTCTGTATCTCTTTCGAGTCAAGAGCAGCCTTAACATCTTCCATGGTTAAACTTTGTTTTCTGTGCAGTAAGATATCCACTAAGTAATCATTGAAGTCCAACAAGAAACTCAACTATATGATTGCTTTGTCTTTATCCCTGATGTTCACATTAGTAACCTCAACTTTATAATCTCCTTATTGAAGTTATGAATGTGCTCTATAATAGAAGAACATTCCTCCGTTAAGAGAGTATTAAATCCTTTATTTATATAAAATCTATTTGCTAAAGATTTTTATCATGAAGACTTTTATAGGCTTCCCCCAGATATCTAAAGCATATTTTTCTCCTAAAACTTCCCTAAGAACTTTATCTCTAAGGCTTAAATGATGGTATTACATGCCTTTCCTATCTTTTTTCTAAGATCCTCATCATCAAGAAGTCTAATAAGGCTATGATTTTAACCTTTCAAAGATTGAAGTCATTCTTTTCGTCAAACTCTTTAATGTCCAATTTACTATGAGCAATGGAACCCAGCTTTAACTGTTAGGAAATTGGTGGTGAAAGCAGACACGCAGCTAAAGTAGAATTGTAATAAAATAAAGAACAAGTGTAAAAGAGGATACCAGAAATTACGTGGTTCAGCTTTTAGCCTACGTCCACGGGCGAAAACAGAAGGAAATATTTTACTAGTGAAAAGGAATTACAAGTATTGTGGTATTTTAGCTCACTTCCCAAAACCCCAATACACCCAAACTCTCAGAATCACTAGAACAAGAGCTTATAACTCTTTATCTCTCAAATCCTCTCAAATGGAATTGAATGAATTCGGATACAAAATGAATGAGGGATCTCTCCTTTTTATAGCCAAAATCATGGCACTGTTCATGTATTGAATTTTTTTTTTCTTCTTTTCAAAGCCGCGTGCTTTGCTTCTTCTTTCTTCTCTCTTCAAACTGTGACAATATCCATTCAAAAACCACCAACTCTTTTAGATGCTGCAGCTGCCAAAGTCTTTGATTTCTTTGAATTCAAAGTCGTGGCTTCTAGATGGACAGCATCTAGAAGCCATGACTTTTCACATTCTCCCACTTGGAGATTAGATTGAGACTCGATCAATCTCCACATTATCCTTTCTGCTTCGCCATAAATATGTTGCCTACGTTTCTGCTAGGCCACAAGAGGATCTACTCCAAATAAACTTGTCAGTATTTACAGGCTTGGTCAAAACATCTGCTAGGTTCTCCTTCGTATAGATTTTCTGTAAATCCACACTTCCATCTTCCACTACTTCTCGAACGAAGTGATACTGAACTCCTATGTGCTTTGTCCTTGAATGAAAGGCTGGATTCCTTGCAATGTGCAAGGCACTCTGACTGTCACAAAACACAGAAATTTTCTCTTGTTTGTGCCCGAGCTCCTCCAATAATCTTTGTATCCAAATAGCTTCCTTGCAAGCTTGTGTAGCTGCCATGTATTCTGCTTCTGTTGTAGATAAAGCCACAACGGTCTGCAGTTTCGAAACCCAGCTTACAGCTGCTCCCGCAAGTGTAAACACATAACCAGTAGTGGATTTCCTTTTATCAAGGTCTCCTGCAAAATCTGAATCCACATAACCCCTGACAGTAAATTCTGATCCTCTATAACATAATGCAACATCTGAGGTTCCTTTGATGTATCTCAGAATCCTCTTCACAACTATCCAATGCTCTCCACCAGGATTTGCCATGTATCGACTGACTGCTCCCACTGCTTGTGCAATGTCCGGTCTTGTACATATCATAGCGAACATCAAACTTCCCACTGCTGATGCATACGGTACTCGAGACATCTCCTTCCTCTCCGCTTCATTGCTAGGACACATACTTGAGGATAATTTGAAATTAACAGGAAGTGGGGTAGAAATTGACTTACACTCTTGCATGTTGAAGCGTCGCAAGATTTTCTTCAAGTAATTCTTCTGTGAAAGCCAAATCTTCCTGTTATTTCTGTCTCGGTGAATTTGCATCCCTAGAATCTTGTTTGCTGGTCCCAAGTCCTTCATTTCAAACTCCCTAGCCAACTGTGCCTTCAATTCTTGGATTCGATCTTTGTTGGGGCCTGCTACCAACATGTCATCCACATACAACAACAAAATAATGAAATCATTATCTTCAAACCTCTTGTAATATGCACAATGGTCTGAACTGAGTCTATTGTATCCAAGGCTCATAATGAAGGAATCAAATCTCTTATACCAACACCTCGGCGCCTGTTTGAGACCGTATAGAGATTTGTTCAACCTGCAAACCAAGTTCTCCTTTCCTGTTTCTGCAAAACCTTCTGGTTGGAGCATATAAATTTCTTCTTCAAGTTCTCCATGAAGAAATGCAGTTTTCACATCTAACTGCTCTAGATGTAGGTCAAATGTAGCACACATCGCTAAGACTACTCTAACTGTTGTGAGTCGAACCACCGGAGAAAATATCTCATTGAAGTCAATACCTTCTTTCTGAGCATATCCTTTCACCACCAATCTTGCACGATACCGCTCCACTTGATCATTGCCATCCCGTTTGATCTTGTAGACCCATTTGTTTCCAATGGCTTTTCTTCCACGTGGTAGTGGTACAAGTTCCCATGTCTTATTCTTGTGTAGAGCTTCAATTTCTTCTTGCATTGCTGTCATCCACAAAGCAACATCTGAGCTGTTTAAAGCTTCATGGAAAGTTGAAGGCTCTCCATCCTCTGTTAGAAGACAGTACGCAACGTTGATCTCTGTCACATACTCCGAGTGCCACGTTGGCGGTCGTCTCTCCCGAGTTGACCGACGAACTTCTGGAGCCTCGGACTCGACTGGTTCTTGTTCCTCATGCTCTGGTGCTGCTTCAGAAGAATCTGAATCTTCTACATATACCGGTACAGTCTCTGACTTTTCTTTTACACTGCTATCATCCTCATCTTTCCTCTGCAGTTGATCTTCTACAAAGATAACATCTCTGCTGATGACGATCTTGTGGGCAGTGGGGTCCCACAGACGATACCCCTTTACTTCATCAGCATACCCCAAAAAGATACATCTTCTAGATTTTGGATCTAGCTTTGTTCTTTCTTGGGCGTTGTACATCACATACACAGGACATCCAAATGCATGAAGGTAGGAATAATCAGCTGGCTTTCCAGTCCACATCTCCATCGCCGTCTTCAACCCAATAGCTGTAGATGGCGACCGATTTACTATATAACAGGCAGTTTTGGCCGCTTCTGCCCAAAATGAATTAGGTAGACCAGCAGTCTTCAACATGACTCTTATTCTTTCTGTAAGAGTTCTGTTCATCCGCTCTGCCACTCCATTTTGTTGAGGAGTGTATGCCACCGTGAACTGTCTCTGAATACCTTCTTGCTTACAGAAAGCAAGAAACTCGCCGTCTGTATATTCTCCACCATTATCTGTCCTCAAACACTTGATCTTTTTACCAGATTCAAGTTCCACCCGTGCTTTGTATTCTTTAAATACTGGAAATACATCTGACTTTTTCTTAATTGGATACACCCAACATCTTCTGGAATAATCATCAATGAAAGTCACCATGTACTTTGCACCTCCCATAGATATATCCGGTGATTCCCAAACATCAGAATGAATCAAGTCTAGAATGCATTTACTTCTAGCAAGAGATCTACTAAACTTTAATCTATGCTGCTTACTAATAACACAATGCTCGCAAAATGGTAAACTTACCGATTTGAGCCCGGGAAGCAATTTTCGCTCAGAGAGAATCTTCAAACCTTGTTCCGACATGTGGCCAAGTTTGAGATGCCACATCATCGTTGACTCTTCTCCATTTGATGCGACACACGCATCACCCTCCTGTAGTGTTTCTCCTTTGAGCATGAATAGATTAGCACCGATCTTTTCTGCTTTCATCAATACAAGCGCGCCTTTAACGATCTTCATAATTCCATTCTCAACATGAGTTTTGTACCCATGACTATCCATTTGTCCTAAAGACAATAGATTTTTCTTCAGGCCATTGACATGTCGTACCTCCCCAATTGTGCGAATTGTACCATCAAACATTTTTATTTTGATAGTACCAATACCAGCGATCTCCAAGGCATGATCATTACCCATATATACAGATCCTCCTGAGATAGGTTCATATGTGTGGAACCATTCTCTACGAGAGGTCATGTGCCAGGTAGCTCCTGAGTCTATAAGCCAGACATCAAACAGTCGTTTTCTGCCTTCTGAAACAGTTGTTGCCTCGCTGTAGAGAATTTCGCCATCATCCGAGGTACTTGCTACACACCCCTGAGCATTTGATGACTCAGGTTCTTTGACCTCTTTTCTCTTACTCCAACACTCTTTCTTGACGTGCCCTTTTCTTGCCACAGTTGTAGCATTTAACATTCTTCTTACTTCTGGATTTTGATCTACCATGATTTTGGCTCCCACTAGGGCCACGTTCCGTTGATCTCCCTCTCGTCACCGATAGCGCCTCCGCTTGCTACGAACTTGCTTGTCTGTTTTCCTTACTTTTCCGCCTGCTCTCCTCATTTAATACGGAGGCTGCAACATCGTCGAAAACTAGACTGTCCACTGGATTGTTGTTCGTCAGGTTGATGATGAGTTGATCATACGAATCTGGTAGACTTTGAAGTAGAAGCTCTGCACGTTCATTCTCCTCTATATTATGACCCAACGTTGTGAGTTGAGAAAATAAAGTCTTCAAGGTGTTGATGTGGTCGGTCACCATTGTAGATTCCGCCATTCGAAGAGTATAGAGTTTTCTCTTCAAGAAGATTTTGTTGTGTAGTGACTTGGCCTCGTACAATTTTGTGAGAGTATCCCATATTTCCTTCGCCGTGTTTTTCTCTGCCACACTGGATAATACTCCATCTGCAAGTGCCAAGTGTAGATCAGAAATGGCGTTGCCGTCTACCTCATTCCACTTGTCATCAGTTATCTCCATGGGCCTTTCTCCAATTGCTGCCAAGCAATTATTTTTCCTTAATACAGCTTTCATCTTCATTTTCCACAACGAAAAATTATTTCCGTTAAATTTCTCAATTTCATACTTTGCCGCCATTTTGCCGATAAATACTGCACACAAGCTAGTATACCACCTTGAATAGTTGTGAATATGTGTGAGAATGTACACCAGGAAAGTTCCCAGGAAAGACTGGAGGGGTCACAATGGTCCCACTTAAAACCCAGTCTCCTTAAGCTCTTATCGCCTTTGTGACAGAACTTTCCTAGACATGTACAACAACCACACAGTTGCTTTACTCACACCACTATTCCCTGCTTTGCACCGCAAAATTCTTGGGTCGCTCCCACTATTTCTTGTGAATAGTACCGTATACGTGAATAGTACCGTATACGTGAATAGTGCCGTATACCCGAATAGTATCACTCCCACCGTTTCACGTGAATAGTACCGTATAAGTGAATAGTAACGTATACGTGAATAGTGTCGTATACGTCAGTACCCCTTACGTGAACAGTACCCGACTCCAAAAATACAACCAATAGCTCTGATACCACTGTTAGGAAATTGGTGGTGAAAGCAGACACGCAGCTAAAGTAGAATTGTAATAAAATAAAGAACAAGTGTAAAAGAGGATACCAGAAATTACGTGGTTTAGCTTTTAGCCTACGTCCACGGGCGAAAACAGAAGGAAATATTTTACTAGTGAAAAGGAATTACAAGTATTGTGGTATTTTAGCTCACTTCCCAAAACCCCAATACACCCAAACTCTCAGAATCACTAGAACAAGAGCTTATAACTCTTTATCTCTTAAATCCTCTCAAATGGAATTGAATGAATTCGGATACAAAATGAATGAGGGATCTCTCCTTTTTATAGCCAAAATCATGGCACTGTTCATGTATTGAATTTTTTTTTTTCTTCTTTTCAAAGCCGCGTGCTTTGCTTCTTCTTTCTTCTCTCTTCAAACTGTGACAATATCCATTCAAAAACCACCAACTCTTTTAGATGCTGCAGCTGCCAAAGTCTTTGATTTCTTTGAATTCAAAGTCGTGGCTTCTAGATGGACAGCATCTAGAAGCCATGACTTTTCACATTAACTACCCTACAATAGCTTCCTCAATGATGTAAACACCTAAATAGCTATCATAGTAGTTAACTAATCATTATGGTCAATTATCTAAATGTTATGTGTTATGGCTAGTTACCTAACCACTATAAGCAATTCCAATTATGTCACAAAGCCTAAATAATTTCTACAACAATTATTTAGCCATCGTGTGCCACATAGATCAAAACTCAAATGTTAGATCAGCTTCTAGCTACACATGTGTACCCAACTACCTTACACGTACACCTCAACTATCGCCACGTTTAAATCTTTGTGGCAACTAGAATTTATAACTACAATCTCACATCATCCTAATACAATATTATCCATTCTATTTTACATCATTCAGTGTGGTGTATATGTGATAAACATTCAAGAAGCATTAATTAAGGAAGGTTAAGCTTCCTCTTTTTCAATTGGTAGATAGTTGGCTTTTCTAATTGACCTTTGAAAGAGATGGAAAATAGATGGGGACTAAACAAAAGGCACTTTATTCAATACCAAGGAAAGAAAAGATTGTTATAAACAAAATAAAAGGATGGAAAAGGATTGAAAAAAATGTCACCATTAATTGTTCTTCTCTCTCTCTCTCTATTAATTTTAATACTAAACTTGAAGAATTTAAGAAAAAAAAAGATCTTGACAATTCCTTCCTATTCATTCTTCAAGTTTGAAAAAGATATCACTAACAGTTGTTCTTCTCTATCTTTCTCTATAATAATTTTAATACCAAACTTAAAGAATTTTAAAAAAAGGATCGAACCTGAAGAAGGAATAGGAAGGAATTGTCAAGGTCTTGGGATAGACTCATTATGAATGAATGTACATGAATTAAACGTAGTGAGAAGGAGAAAAACAAGTTAGATCAAGCATTAATCTTTTTAATTATTTTATATAAATTGATATGGCATAAATTTATTAATTAAATAAAATGTCACTAGCAAATTATGATAGCCTATAGGTATTTAATCCAACTAATTTAATCATACCAAAAGTTTATAGCTCTATTATTAGTTTTTTCCTTAATTCATGCATCGATTAATTATATACCGTTTTATGTGTGGGAATCTATGAAAAGAGCTGAGGCAATTGAAAATAGAACTCAATTTTGTTATGTGTACACTAGGTGAAAATATTTTTGTTGATTTCTCAAGTGTACAAGAGTTTCTCTTTTGTACTTTAGTAGGATTGTATCAATTGGCCCAATTATTTATTGCATTAACGAATAGTTTTATACCGTTGTTTCTTGTGTTGGAATGAAATGTTATATGATCTATTTCGAAATAGGAAAAAAGAAATACAGAGTGAGAGTGAGAAGGAAAAGGAGGTTCTCATGCATGCTTGGCTGGAGATAGTAATGGTCCGGGATGGTATAAGATTTGACAATCCTATTTCTATCCCACTTACTTAATGGTGCATTTACCAATAAGTAACTGGAATAGGCTGAAATCAGGATGAACTTGAATTGAATGGGTTGGAATGAAAATAGAGAATAAGAATGAATTATTTATTTTATCTGTTCAAATCGGAATTAAAATGAGCTACATTGTCGTTGATATATTTACTTTATCTTGGAATCATAATGTATTATTGCAAATTATTAAAATGTCTTAGTTGATTATTATCATTATTTATTATAATAATTAGATTATTATAATTATTATTGAAAATAATTATTGTTAATAACAACAACATTATTATTATTATTAAAAAAATGGGATAAAAAGGAATTTTTGATTTTCACTAAGGATACAAATGTCAATTCACTTCTCACTTTCCATTTCTCGTTCTCACTGTCACCATCCCCTTGGAAATGGTATTCCGATTTTACATTTTCAAATTTGTGGTGCCCACTCAAATTTCACTCCCATTTCTCCTCTTTATTTTGGAAGAAAACAAGTTAATGAATTTCATTCCCTCATTCCGATTTTCGTTTTTAATTAGTAAACAAAATATAAATAGGATACAAACTTGATCTAAGTTCCATCTCATTTTGTATAGTCATAATCAAAATTAAGACTAATTTTGCACCGTTCAAAAGCCTGGCTGATCCAATTGTCCCAAATGTCGTGAAAGTCTCGCTCAATTAATATTTAAATTTCTAGAAAATACTTTAATAAGATTTAATTTTAAAATTTTCATTTATTGAAATTTGTGTTTCAATAACAACTCAATCGACATTAAAAAGAACATAGTAATATATATGAAAAAGTAAAGAATTTATATATTGCTAATTAATTAATATATAATTAATGAGTAATGCACTAATGAGAAATCTCATATTTTATCAAAATATGAGATTCTCTAAAAGATAATAAAAACATGCACTGTAATATATTATAAGATAAAGTACATAAAATTAAAATATGTATAATTCTTACTTTCTAGTTTATCTCTTATCTCCCTTGTACTTAATTTTAATAAAGTAATGAATCTTTTATTAGATATTAACTTATAATTAATAACATTAAAGAAAAACTGATGTTAAATACATTGTTAGTTGGGATGATTGGGATAACGATACAAATCCCAATTTCATTTCAAATTTACAAGTGGGACCTATTTAGATGCCGAATCCCAACTAGTTTTAAAATTCTTCCTAATTATGCAAACCGATCTGTTTCTATCATTGTCAAGTCCCGCATCTGAATTAAGATTTGTGATTTTTTTTTTTTATCTCATGCTTGGAATACTGCAACAGCATTGATCAGGCCAATTCATTTTAAGTCGCATCACAGATTTGACATCATTGACGACGTCTGCAAAGGATGGTACCGTCTAATCAATGCAGTGGCTTTGAGTATGCCAATCAATATATTAGTTATGATAACATGATTCGCTTAAAATCTCTGCAGCTCACGTGACCAAAATTATCTTGACATTAATATATTTACTTTATCTTAAAATTATAACATAATGCTGCAAATTATTAAAATAAACTTAGTTGGTCATTATCATTATTTGTTATAATAATTTTGATTATTATAATTATTATTGAAAATTATTATTGTTAATAACAACAACATCATCAAAATAATTATCATTATTACTATCACTAAATAGGGTAAAAAAGAATTTTTAATTTTCACTAAGGATACAAATGTCAATTCACTTCTCTGTCCATTCCTCATTCTTATTCCCACCCACGCGTTGAAAATAGGATTCTTGTTCTACAGTTTCAATTTTGTAGCGCCCACTCAAATTTCATTCACGTTCTTCCTTATTTTGGGACTAAACAAGTTAATAAATACCATTTCTTCATTCCCATTTTTGTTTCTAATTAGTAAACAAAATATAAATGGGATACAAACTTGATCCAAGTTCCATCTCATTTTGTATAGTTATAATCAAAATTAAGACTAATCTTGGACTGTTCAAAAGTCCAGACGATCCAATTGTCCCAAATGTCGTGAAAGTCTCGCTCAATTATATTTAAATTTTTAAAAAATACTTTAATAAGATTTAATTTTAAAATTTTCATATATTAAAATTTTTGCCTTTCAATTAACAACTCAATAGACATTAAAAAGAACATTGCAATATGTTTGAAAAGTAAAGAATATTATATATGGCTAATTAATTAATATATAATTAATGAGTAATGCTCTAATGAGAAATCTCATATTTTATCAAAATATGGTTCTTTCTTATTTTAATAAAGTAATGAATCTTTTTATTAGATAATGACTTATAATTAATAACTTTAAAAAAATGATGTTAAACATATTGTTAGTTGGGATGATTGGGATCACGATATAAATCCCAATTTTATTCCAAATTTATAAGTGGGATCTATTTAGATGCCGAACCCCAACTTGTTTTAAAATTGGTCCTATTTATGTGAACCGATCTGTTTCTATCATTGTGAAATCCCGAATCTCAATTACGATTTTTTTTTTTTTTTTGTTATCTCATGCTTGAAATTGGCACCGTTGAAAGTTACAAGACTAATACTAAATTATATACACATAATTTACAACCTTCTCATATCAATAAAGAGTAAGTCTACGCTATTTATTATTGTTGTAAGCTACATACATTAATATCATTAATCAGGCCAACACGTACGAAGTCGCATCACAGATTTAACATCAGTGACAGTCTGCAAAGGATGGGTACCGTCTAATAAATGCAGTGGCTTTGAGTATGCCAATCAATATATTAGTTATGATAACATGATTGGCTTAAAATCTCTGCAGCTCACGTGACCAAAATTTATTTGCCAATGCTCTATTGCTCTGGATAACGGATCATTAGAGTAAATTTTCCTAAACATTATACTCAAAACAAATTTGTGTCAAGATCGAGTAATGTTTAAGTTATTTTATTTTATTCAAATTTAAATTCTATGAGAAATAAAATGTTATAAAATTGGTTGAGCTTTATCCACTCTTTTACTTTTTAAAAAAATAAAAAAAAAGAATTACATCCAAGAAATATAGGTATTACATAAGTATTAAGATTTTCTCCTAATCCGATCATATTCTGAGTAAATAACTCAATTGTTAATTGATATTTAATAAATAAAAAATAAAAAAAGTTAAATCTTACCCATATAATATCACTAAAAAAGATATGATAAAAGATTTTGAAAAACTCAAAAGAGATAATATCCGGAGAGTATCATTTTCCGTTGCATAATAGATCTTTTTTATATGTGAGTGTGTTACGTATTTATTGTCAATATTTGCTTTGTTTTGAAATCACCTATGATATAGAGTGATGGTAGTGGAGGTTGATTGTGACCGATGGCGCGGTCCCATATGAACCATATAACACGCATCTTATCTCCTAAGGTATAATGATTTGAGGGGTTTAATAAAGAGTCTCCAAATAAATGATGGAAATTTCTGCAAGTATCCTGAATTTTTACATCTCAAAGCTCAAAAGTGGGGGAAAAGAAAAAAGAATCAAAGATTCATGATCTATTAATCTTCTTAAACTTTGTGTTTTTATTTGATAATTCAATAAGAATAATTTTGGGCTCACGTCTTGCATATCAGAATATATAGGAAATTATATAGATGATATAATTATGTTTCAAAATCATAATTAGTTTTGAGGCTGTCAAAATCACTTTTAGACATTTCAAGGACAATTCCAAACAAGTCCTAGGATTCAATTGACGTTATTTTGGTTGATTTTTTTTCTATGGTTCATTAAACTACTAGTCTATATCAGCATCCAACCCCCCCCCCCCCCCAAAAAAAACAAAAAATTAATATTAAATTAATTATCTGAGTCATACTCAAATTGTATCATAAATTTATTCATGTCACACTTAATATCATATTAACCTTTTTCACAAATAATAAATTAATAATGTTATATTTTGTATATTCTAAATTAATTTTTAATTTTGTTATTAAATATGTTAAATAAATTGATGGTTTAATATTTTGATACAATTAATAAATTAATCATATATGTATTTACTTACTAATTAATTAGAGACGTGCGCGAATTGCCAACCCTACTCCCTCCCGTCCCATAAATGATTAAACCAGTAACGATGAAGGAGTAGGCGAGCGAGTTATTATGCAGATGTGATATTTTGTTTGCTTTTACGAATGCAGTGACACTTAATTCACTTTATTTTTTTCCAAATTATTGTACCAAACAAATATCGTTGTTAGATATACAGAACTTGTTTCTTTTTTCTATGTCTGTCGCGTATTTAATTTCATCAACGGTTGCTTTGTTTGCTTGTTTATTAATTATCATCATGACTCATCATTTAATCAATACAGAAGTAGTGAGCATGTCTTGTAGGAAATGACGTGCGTTATGTATCTTTAATTGATTAGTGGAATCTTATTTAAAAAAAAACAAAAGAAATATAAGTGCATTAGTTTACCTGTAATTACTGTACTATAATGATTATAATTTGTTTTTGTTATCGATCACAAATTTATAAAAGATATTGTGCGCTATAAGTAATGATGACTAATAGTGAATAACTTGTGATCATTTTTACGGTTATAATGCATAAAGTTTGTAAAGTAGTTTTGCCCTGTACTAAATAAGAATGACATAATTTTATTAATTACTCTCTAAGTCATTTTTTATAGTGTGCACAGTAAATACATAATGTTAACAGTTTCATTGCGTTTTAAAGTTTCTTATTGTATATCTCGTGCCTCTATTTATTGTCCCAAGATTTTGACATCACCAAACATTTATAACAAATAAGATAATGACTTACAGAAGAATTCTCTCTATTTCATTCTCATTTTCGATCTACCTGGTCACTGGTGATATATAAAATAACCCTCACAACTCTATGGACTAAAATTTGGTTTCTGATATAGCTAGTAGATCAGCATTAAGAAGAATGTGGAGGCTTAAGATTGGAGATCATGGGACAAAAAAGGATCCATATATATTCAGCACAAACAACTTTGATGGCAGGCAACTTTGGGTATTTGATCCTGATGCAGGATCCCATGAAGAGATAGCTGAGGTTGAAGAGGCCCGTTTAAATTACTTCAAAAATCGCTTTAATGTTAAAAATGCTTCTGAACTCATCTGGCAAATTCAGGTATTTTATTTAATGCACAAACTTTTTTTTTTTTTTAAGTTACCACAACATACGTAACTTTTTATTTTTTTTCTACTAATTAATTGCAGATTTTAAGGGAGAAGAAGTTCGAAAAAACAATTCCGCAAGTAAAAATTGGTGATCATGGAGAGAAGATTACACATGAAATTGCCACAACCGCACTGCGGAGGGCAGTTCACAAATTTTCAGCCTTGCAATCTAGCCATGGCCACTGGCCTGCTGATAATTCTGGCCCCTTGTTTTATAACACCCCATTTGTAATTATCTTTAATTCATAATTCTCACAAATTTACAATCACAGTGCTCTCTTATTCATTCAACTATTAATCTAGCTTTCAAACTTTAAAAACTGTGCAGATCATTTGTTTATACATTACTGGGTATCTTAACATTGTATTCTCTGGCGAACACCGCAAAGAAATGCTCCGTTACACATGTAATCATCAGGTGCTTAAAAATTCAATCATTGATTATTGTACAAAGGTTTAATTTCTCATGCACGTTGAATGATTTTCGATTGCAATATTATGTGAATTATATAAACAGAATGAAGATGGGGGATGGGGATTACACGTTGAAGGGCACAGCACAATGTTTGGTACTGTTTTTAATTACATTTGCATGCGTTTACTTGGAGAAGGACCCGACGGTGGCGAGAGCAATGCTTGTGCAAGGGCTCGAAAATGGATTCTTGATCGCGGCGGAGGAACCGGCGTCCCGTCTTGGGGAAAGACTTGGCTTTCAGTATAATCCATCATTCTTCTTACTAAATCTTGTGAAATCTTGATTATAAGCAACAATATTTTCTAGTGATTTGATTTTTTTCCTTTGTCGAATAGATTCTTGGCGTTTATGATTGGTCTGGATGCAACCCAATGCCTCCAGAATTTTGGAAGTTTCCTTCCTTTCTACCTATCAGTCCAGGTTAGTTCATAGAACTTGCAAACATCCATCATTCATTACTGTTGTCAGTTAAATTGCCGGGCTTCCACTTTTATAAAATTGTCAATTGAGTATTTTCTGAGCAGGAAAATTATCAATTGTCGGTCCGAATTATCTTACCTCAAAAGTTTGAATTTGTGAGGCGGTTTATGCAAAGTTTGCCGATTGTATCAGTTTTTCACATTTCCATTAACAATCAGCTTTTTACATTTCCATTAACAATGTAAAAAGCGTTTTGCTCTTGAATTGTAGTTTAATGACAGGTGAAAAAATTGATACTTTTAGAAATCATTGAGGTAAAAAAAAATGATAATTATTGGATAAAAAATTGATTTTTTTGGCAAATGACAAGATATTAAATGTTATGATATCATCAATAGTTAATCTCAATTAATGACAAGAAAGAAAAGTGACATTATTTGTTGCTGAACAAATTAAAATTTTTGGGATATGTTTTAAAGATTGGAGAAAACTTCATGTGGACGATAATTTCTCCATTGGAAAATGATTATTAGGGCATTGAGAGGGCAAGCGGGCAAGGGTAAAGTAATTAAATAGTCATAACATTATTTTGGGGGCTGACTTTAATTGTAAGCATAAATCAACGGGTTGAACAGATAGTTATTTTTGGTTTGGCACAAGTTCAATTTTAATTTCAAATTGAAAATTGATGCTTCAATATCTCTTATAATTAAGTTCCAAAATATGCTGTGAGTTCAATTCTTATTCTGAATTTTCATTTTCTTTCAACATTACAGGAAAATTGCTTTGCTACTGTCGGTTGACATACATGCCTATGTCATATTTGTATGGAAAAAGATTTGTCGGTCCAATCACACCGCTTATTTTACAACTGAGAGGAGAGATTTACACTAAACCTTACAGCGACATTCATTGGAGTAAAATGCGACATTTCTGTGCAAAGGTTCTTTCATTAAATTGATTTCACCTTATTTTAACTTCTGTTTTAGAGCTTTAAAGTTGTGGAGGCAATTGTGCTTTAAAGTTTACCTATCAAGACGTTCAGTAAATAGTTTTCAAGTATACATCCCTTAGTAATTAGAGCTTTTATTATTATATTCCACACCAGCGGTAACTTATAAGTGTGGGTGGACACAATTAGGAATCAGGAAAGACTTCAGCCTCCTTCGAGCTATTATTCTAAACCCCTATTCTAAGAGTTAATTAAAAATAATTTAGACATATTTTTTATATAACTGATACTTATATTTTACCTTGTAATTTAATGGCAAGAATGCTATTCAATAGTTTGGAGAGTTGTTCAAATTCTAATAGTCATGTAATTTTGTATTTTTAGATATCTTATGGAGACTACTTAAGTTTTTCTTTTTTAATTTTGTAGAGATTACTTAGAAAAAGATTACTGTCACAAATGTGGCCACAATAAATTTTAATATTTAAATTAAATAATTATTACTATTTTTAAAATTTAAAAGAAAGTTTTGGGACATTAAATGTGTTCAACTAAACAGTTAAAAAATTGAATGCCCCCAATTAAAGTAAGCTCTCCCTAATTTAAGTGTCCAGTCCGCTACTTACCAGCCACATAATCAAAATAAAGAAACGGAATCTCATTCAATCGAACGAAAGGTCGTACATTGAGAGACTTTATTGCTTGATGCAATGATCAATTGATTATGAATTTTTTTTTTTTTTTTGGCAGGAGGATACCTTCTTTCCTCCTACTTCCGTTCAAAACTTGCTTTGGGATACTCTACATAATGTAGTTGAGCCCGTTCTTAATCGTTGGCCTCTTAACCAATTGAGAGAGAAGTCTCTAGAAATTGCAATGAATCACATTCATTATGAAGATGAGGCCAGTCGGTACATGACTATTGGATGTATTGAAAAGGTAAATGAACTAAAGTAATAAATAAGTTTATATTTCCAGACTCATATACGTTAACTGATACATGCTTCATCGAACAGCCATTGAATATGCTTTCTTGTTGGGTCGAAGATCCTAACAGCGATTATTTTAAGAAGCATCTTTCTAGGATCAGCGAGTACTTATGGGTTGGAGAAGATGGAATGAAAGTGCAGGTTCGTATAATTTCGTCCTGCATTAATTATACTATAAGCAAACAAATTTTAACATTTTTCTTTTGATTATATTTTAAAATCTTGTAGGAAAAAAGCTGTACTTCGGCTAATAATATTGGGGAAATCCTCAACTTATGAGTTAACACACCCACCATTGGAATGCACACTATTATTCTATGTGATAAAGATTAGAGTAAATAGAACACCCCATACATGTGTGGACTAGTCCGTACATGATAGAGGGACAAATCTCAATTCATCTAAAGAATAATTCTTGCAATAAGAATACAAGTTTGGAAAATCCAACTCAAGACTTAGTTTCTGGATATTAGCTAGATCCATTGACTTTTATAATCTGACCACTGTAGCCATAGATGTGAAACAATACAAATAATGCACATTTTTAATCCAATTAATTTGATGTTAATTAGATTTTTTTTAAAAAAAAATTGAGATGCAATGGACTGACATGTTAAAATGGTCAATTTACTTTCTAGTAAGGACGTTCTTTCCATTTTAAAATTAAGATTTGGACTAGATGACAATACCGAATAAATTATAAATATACAATATTAGCTATATATATATATGCTCAGGAGTGACGTTCTCACTATTTTTTTGTGCAACGTCTACGTTTTACAACGTTGTGTAAGGAATTATCTTATAAACGGACCTCTATGTTAATAAAATAAGGGATAAGCTGAAAAATATACATATTTTAATATAATGTATTTTACTTTTTAGTGTAATTAAAATATAGGTTTTTTTTTTATCCTGTCTTTTATCATATTAAGGTAAAGGAACTCTTACTAGCAGGTGCGAAGCTAGTATAAGGCTAGAGGGTGCCATGACTCTGTAGAATTTTGAAAAATTTTCAGATTTTTAAAGAAAATGTGAAAAATTAGTGTAAAATATCTATATTGGGTTACAAGACTAATACTAAATTATATACACATAATTTACAACCTTCTCATATCAATAAAGAGTAAGTCTACGCTATTTATTATTGTTGTAAGCTACATACATTAATATCATTAATCAGGCCAACACGTACGAAGTCGCATCACAGATTTAACATCAGTGACAGTCTGCAAAGGATGGGTACCGTCTAATAAATGCAGTGGCTTTGAGTATGCCAATCAATATATTAGTTATGATAACATGATTGGCTTAAAATCTCTGCAGCTCACGTGACCAAAATTTATTTGCCAATGCTCTATTGCTCTGGATAACGGATCATTAGAGTAAATTTTCCTAAACATTATACTCAAAACAAATTTGTGTCAAGATCGAGTAATGTTTAAGTTATTTTATTTTATTCAAATTTAAATTCTATGAGAAATAAAATGTTATAAAATTGGTTGAGCTTTATCCACTCTTTTACTTTTTAAAAAAATAAAAAAAAAGAATTACATCCAAGAAATATAGGTATTACATAAGTATTAAGATTTTCTCCTAATCCGATCATATTCTGAGTAAATAACTCAATTGTTAATTGATATTTAATAAATAAAAAATAAAAAAAGTTAAATCTTACCCATATAATATCACTAAAAAAGATATGATAAAAGATTTTGAAAAACTCAAAAGAGATAATATCCGGAGAGTATCATTTTCCGTTGCATAATAGATCTTTTTTATATGTGAGTGTGTTACGTATTTATTGTCAATATTTGCTTTGTTTTGAAATCACCTATGATATAGAGTGATGGTAGTGGAGGTTGATTGTGACCGATGGCGCGGTCCCATATGAACCATATAACACGCATCTTATCTCCTAAGGTATAATGATTTGAGGGGTTTAATAAAGAGTCTCCAAATAAATGATGGAAATTTCTGCAAGTATCCTGAATTTTTACATCTCAAAGCTCAAAAGTGGGGGAAAAGAAAAAAGAATCAAAGATTCATGATCTATTAATCTTCTTAAACTTTGTGTTTTTATTTGATAATTCAATAAGAATAATTTTGGGCTCACGTCTTGCATATCAGAATATATAGGAAATTATATAGATGATATAATTATGTTTCAAAATCATAATTAGTTTTGAGGCTGTCAAAATCACTTTTAGACATTTCAAGGACAATTCCAAACAAGTCCTAGGATTCAATTGACGTTATTTTGGTTGATTTTTTTTCTATGGTTCATTAAACTACTAGTCTATATCAGCATCCAACCCCCCCCCCCCCCCAAAAAAAACAAAAAATTAATATTAAATTAATTATCTGAGTCATACTCAAATTGTATCATAAATTTATTCATGTCACACTTAATATCATATTAACCTTTTTCACAAATAATAAATTAATAATGTTATATTTTGTATATTCTAAATTAATTTTTAATTTTGTTATTAAATATGTTAAATAAATTGATGGTTTAATATTTTGATACAATTAATAAATTAATCATATATGTATTTACTTACTAATTAATTAGAGACGTGCGCGAATTGCCAACCCTACTCCCTCCCGTCCCATAAATGATTAAACCAGTAACGATGAAGGAGTAGGCGAGCGAGTTATTATGCAGATGTGATATTTTGTTTGCTTTTACGAATGCAGTGACACTTAATTCACTTTATTTTTTTCCAAATTATTGTACCAAACAAATATCGTTGTTAGATATACAGAACTTGTTTCTTTTTTCTATGTCTGTCGCGTATTTAATTTCATCAACGGTTGCTTTGTTTGCTTGTTTATTAATTATCATCATGACTCATCATTTAATCAATACAGAAGTAGTGAGCATGTCTTGTAGGAAATGACGTGCGTTATGTATCTTTAATTGATTAGTGGAATCTTATTTAAAAAAAAACAAAAGAAATATAAGTGCATTAGTTTACCTGTAATTACTGTACTATAATGATTATAATTTGTTTTTGTTATCGATCACAAATTTATAAAAGATATTGTGCGCTATAAGTAATGATGACTAATAGTGAATAACTTGTGATCATTTTTACGGTTATAATGCATAAAGTTTGTAAAGTAGTTTTGCCCTGTACTAAATAAGAATGACATAATTTTATTAATTACTCTCTAAGTCATTTTTTATAGTGTGCACAGTAAATACATAATGTTAACAGTTTCATTGCGTTTTAAAGTTTCTTATTGTATATCTCGTGCCTCTATTTATTGTCCCAAGATTTTGACATCACCAAACATTTATAACAAATAAGATAATGACTTACAGAAGAATTCTCTCTATTTCATTCTCATTTTCGATCTACCTGGTCACTGGTGATATATAAAATAACCCTCACAACTCTATGGACTAAAATTTGGTTTCTGATATAGCTAGTAGATCAGCATTAAGAAGAATGTGGAGGCTTAAGATTGGAGATCATGGGACAAAAAAGGATCCATATATATTCAGCACAAACAACTTTGATGGCAGGCAACTTTGGGTATTTGATCCTGATGCAGGATCCCATGAAGAGATAGCTGAGGTTGAAGAGGCCCGTTTAAATTACTTCAAAAATCGCTTTAATGTTAAAAATGCTTCTGAACTCATCTGGCAAATTCAGGTATTTTATTTAATGCACAAACTTTTTTTTTTTTTTAAGTTACCACAACATACGTAACTTTTTATTTTTTTTCTACTAATTAATTGCAGATTTTAAGGGAGAAGAAGTTCGAAAAAACAATTCCGCAAGTAAAAATTGGTGATCATGGAGAGAAGATTACACATGAAATTGCCACAACCGCACTGCGGAGGGCAGTTCACAAATTTTCAGCCTTGCAATCTAGCCATGGCCACTGGCCTGCTGATAATTCTGGCCCCTTGTTTTATAACACCCCATTTGTAATTATCTTTAATTCATAATTCTCACAAATTTACAATCACAGTGCTCTCTTATTCATTCAACTATTAATCTAGCTTTCAAACTTTAAAAACTGTGCAGATCATTTGTTTATACATTACTGGGTATCTTAACATTGTATTCTCTGGCGAACACCGCAAAGAAATGCTCCGTTACACATGTAATCATCAGGTGCTTAAAAATTCAATCATTGATTATTGTACAAAGGTTTAATTTCTCATGCACGTTGAATGATTTTCGATTGCAATATTATGTGAATTATATAAACAGAATGAAGATGGGGGATGGGGATTACACGTTGAAGGGCACAGCACAATGTTTGGTACTGTTTTTAATTACATTTGCATGCGTTTACTTGGAGAAGGACCCGACGGTGGCGAGAGCAATGCTTGTGCAAGGGCTCGAAAATGGATTCTTGATCGCGGCGGAGGAACCGGCGTCCCGTCTTGGGGAAAGACTTGGCTTTCAGTATAATCCATCATTCTTCTTACTAAATCTTGTGAAATCTTGATTATAAGCAACAATATTTTCTAGTGATTTGATTTTTTTCCTTTGTCGAATAGATTCTTGGCGTTTATGATTGGTCTGGATGCAACCCAATGCCTCCAGAATTTTGGAAGTTTCCTTCCTTTCTACCTATCAGTCCAGGTTAGTTCATAGAACTTGCAAACATCCATCATTCATTACTGTTGTCAGTTAAATTGCCGGGCTTCCACTTTTATAAAATTGTCAATTGAGTATTTTCTGAGCAGGAAAATTATCAATTGTCGGTCCGAATTATCTTACCTCAAAAGTTTGAATTTGTGAGGCGGTTTATGCAAAGTTTGCCGATTGTATCAGTTTTTCACATTTCCATTAACAATCAGCTTTTTACATTTCCATTAACAATGTAAAAAGCGTTTTGCTCTTGAATTGTAGTTTAATGACAGGTGAAAAAATTGATACTTTTAGAAATCATTGAGGTAAAAAAAAATGATAATTATTGGATAAAAAATTGATTTTTTTGGCAAATGACAAGATATTAAATGTTATGATATCATCAATAGTTAATCTCAATTAATGACAAGAAAGAAAAGTGACATTATTTGTTGCTGAACAAATTAAAATTTTTGGGATATGTTTTAAAGATTGGAGAAAACTTCATGTGGACGATAATTTCTCCATTGGAAAATGATTATTAGGGCATTGAGAGGGCAAGCGGGCAAGGGTAAAGTAATTAAATAGTCATAACATTATTTTGGGGGCTGACTTTAATTGTAAGCATAAATCAACGGGTTGAACAGATAGTTATTTTTGGTTTGGCACAAGTTCAATTTTAATTTCAAATTGAAAATTGATGCTTCAATATCTCTTATAATTAAGTTCCAAAATATGCTGTGAGTTCAATTCTTATTCTGAATTTTCATTTTCTTTCAACATTACAGGAAAATTGCTTTGCTACTGTCGGTTGACATACATGCCTATGTCATATTTGTATGGAAAAAGATTTGTCGGTCCAATCACACCGCTTATTTTACAACTGAGAGGAGAGATTTACACTAAACCTTACAGCGACATTCATTGGAGTAAAATGCGACATTTCTGTGCAAAGGTTCTTTCATTAAATTGATTTCACCTTATTTTAACTTCTGTTTTAGAGCTTTAAAGTTGTGGAGGCAATTGTGCTTTAAAGTTTACCTATCAAGACGTTCAGTAAATAGTTTTCAAGTATACATCCCTTAGTAATTAGAGCTTTTATTATTATATTCCACACCAGCGGTAACTTATAAGTGTGGGTGGACACAATTAGGAATCAGGAAAGACTTCAGCCTCCTTCGAGCTATTATTCTAAACCCCTATTCTAAGAGTTAATTAAAAATAATTTAGACATATTTTTTATATAACTGATACTTATATTTTACCTTGTAATTTAATGGCAAGAATGCTATTCAATAGTTTGGAGAGTTGTTCAAATTCTAATAGTCATGTAATTTTGTATTTTTAGATATCTTATGGAGACTACTTAAGTTTTTCTTTTTTAATTTTGTAGAGATTACTTAGAAAAAGATTACTGTCACAAATGTGGCCACAATAAATTTTAATATTTAAATTAAATAATTATTACTATTTTTAAAATTTAAAAGAAAGTTTTGGGACATTAAATGTGTTCAACTAAACAGTTAAAAAATTGAATGCCCCCAATTAAAGTAAGCTCTCCCTAATTTAAGTGTCCAGTCCGCTACTTACCAGCCACATAATCAAAATAAAGAAACGGAATCTCATTCAATCGAACGAAAGGTCGTACATTGAGAGACTTTATTGCTTGATGCAATGATCAATTGATTATGAATTTTTTTTTTTTTTTTGGCAGGAGGATACCTTCTTTCCTCCTACTTCCGTTCAAAACTTGCTTTGGGATACTCTACATAATGTAGTTGAGCCCGTTCTTAATCGTTGGCCTCTTAACCAATTGAGAGAGAAGTCTCTAGAAATTGCAATGAATCACATTCATTATGAAGATGAGGCCAGTCGGTACATGACTATTGGATGTATTGAAAAGGTAAATGAACTAAAGTAATAAATAAGTTTATATTTCCAGACTCATATACGTTAACTGATACATGCTTCATCGAACAGCCATTGAATATGCTTTCTTGTTGGGTCGAAGATCCTAACAGCGATTATTTTAAGAAGCATCTTTCTAGGATCAGCGAGTACTTATGGGTTGGAGAAGATGGAATGAAAGTGCAGGTTCGTATAATTTCGTCCTGCATTAATTATACTATAAGCAAACAAATTTTAACATTTTTCTTTTGATTATATTTTAAAATCTTGTAGGAAAAAAGCTGTACTTCGGCTAATAATATTGGGGAAATCCTCAACTTATGAGTTAACACACCCACCATTGGAATGCACACTATTATTCTATGTGATAAAGATTAGAGTAAATAGAACACCCCATACATGTGTGGACTAGTCCGTACATGATAGAGGGACAAATCTCAATTCATCTAAAGAATAATTCTTGCAATAAGAATACAAGTTTGGAAAATCCAACTCAAGACTTAGTTTCTGGATATTAGCTAGATCCATTGACTTTTATAATCTGACCACTGTAGCCATAGATGTGAAACAATACAAATAATGCACATTTTTAATCCAATTAATTTGATGTTAATTAGATTTTTTTTAAAAAAAAATTGAGATGCAATGGACTGACATGTTAAAATGGTCAATTTACTTTCTAGTAAGGACGTTCTTTCCATTTTAAAATTAAGATTTGGACTAGATGACAATACCGAATAAATTATAAATATACAATATTAGCTATATATATATATGCTCAGGAGTGACGTTCTCACTATTTTTTTGTGCAACGTCTACGTTTTACAACGTTGTGTAAGGAATTATCTTATAAACGGACCTCTATGTTAATAAAATAAGGGATAAGCTGAAAAATATACATATTTTAATATAATGTATTTTACTTTTTAGTGTAATTAAAATATAGGTTTTTTTTTTATCCTGTCTTTTATCATATTAAGGTAAAGGAACTCTTACTAGCAGGTGCGAAGCTAGTATAAGGCTAGAGGGTGCCATGACTCTGTAGAATTTTGAAAAATTTTCAGATTTTTAAAGAAAATGTGAAAAATTAGTGTAAAATATCTATATTGGCCCCCTGTAGAATCAGAAATTTAGCCACTTGTAGAATTTTTCCCCTAACTCCACCCCTGCTTACTAGACAGACTCTATATGTACCTTCCTAATATCTAGCTTAACCCTGCATTTTTAAATCTATGAACATCCACACTTTGAGAGTTTTCAATATTTTTTATCGAAACATGCTTTTAAACATATACTACAATACAATGTATTTTGTCTTTTGGTGTATTAAAATTTATGGTTTTTTTTAAACTTTTAACTACTCCTTTACCATACATTCAAAAGTAGAGTTAGGGATGACATTTAAATCTAGATCTAGCCTAGACCCATAAGGATCTGGAAGATTCAGATCCACATATTAAAAAATATAGATCCGGATATAAAAATTTGGGATCTGCATTTATCTGGATCCAGATAACTATGGCCAATGGGCCGTGGTCGCAACTATCGGCCCACAAGGGCTCATGGGCTGGCACGGCACGGCCCACTAATTTGGTGGGCCGTGCTTACTTTTTTTTCAATTGAGCCCGGGGTCTGGGCCTGTGCCCAAAAAATGCCCGTCAGCTTTTTTTTTTTTAAACGTGCTTAAAAAAGCCCACGTGCCTGACATGCTTTATTCAAGCTCACGTGCCTAACGTGTTTTATTCAAGCCCACATGTTTAACGTGATTTTTTAAGCCCACCAACATCATAATAATAATAATATTCATAATCATAATTATATTAATTTTTATTAAGAGAGCAATTAACATTTTATTATTAGTTTATCACAATTTCATAACTATATATTTTATTTCACAATAATCAATCATAATTCATAATACAACAATACATAAATTTAATTAAATTTAATTCCATAGATCATAATAATAATTAATTAAAATTAAAAATACAATCCTCAAATAATCATTACTATAATTCATAACTACGAAATATTAATATAACAAATCATAGGTCACAACTTATAAGTTACAACTATGAAACGCGAACTACGACCAATTGACGAATAACAAGCATGAAAAAATTATAAACATAAATAAATAATTAAATAATATCATAAATAACATTATTCATTTAATAAATATCATAAATAAAATTATGATATTTATAATTTTATTTATTAAAATCATGATATTTACTTATTCATTTAATAAATTATAAACATAAAAATTAGAATATTTATTTAAACTAAGATTTAATTATTTAAATTAATTTTTAAAAGTATATACTAAAAATACATTAAAACATTTAATTTCAAGATATTTTACTTTAATTTCATAACATTTTATATTTTATTTTTTGTTAAAAAATTTACTTAGATATATTTTGGCCACGTGCTATTGATGGCCTATGGACTGCGTGCTAGCCCACCAATGAACCGTGCTTATTACGTGGTTTTTCGTGTGCCGTGCTTTGGCCTATCTCTAATCGGGCCGTGCTTTAAGGCCTGCGTGCCTAAAATTCTAACCCCGGCACGGCCCACATGCATGCCGTGTCGTGCCTCGTGCCTCACCGAAACGTGCTCGTGCTGTGCCGTACCGTACGAACACGTGTCGTGCCACGTGCCGCCCGGCCATTGGCCATCTTTAGATCCAGATCCGAATAAATTTTATTTTAGATTAAAAATTAAATTAAAATATATATTAAAAATTAAAATAAAAAATAAAAAATTAATTTTTTTGTTTGTATTTATGATGTTATATCTTATTCATTTTGAATTATTAATTGTTGGATTATTTTATTTGATATTATTAGGTAAATTATTGAATTTTATTTTAAATAAAAAATTAAATTAAAAATATATATATTAAAATGAAATAAGAATATAAAATTAAATTTTATTTGTAGATTTATGACATTATTGTATGTTATTCATGTTGAATTATGATTAGATTTTATTTGATATTATTAGGTAAATTATTGAGTTTCAATTTTTACGGATCCGGATATCTGAAATATTCGCCTGCATCCGTTGCAGATATTATCCGCATCCGGATCCGGATCCGTATTTTTTTTTGCGGATCTAGATGTGGGTCCTGATATAGAAATATTAATCCGGATCCGAATCCGGATGCACCTACTTCTAAATCCAGATTCGAATTTTGCCAACCCTTAGTAGAGAACCCTCACTAAAAAAAAGAATCTACACACACGCATACGTACATACATACATACATACATACAGACCTAATATCTAGCTTAACCATACGTTTTTAAAATTTGCTAACCTCCGCACAAGAGAGTTTTAAATATTTTTGTCGTTGTAAGCTGAAAAGTTATTGTTAACAATACATGCAGAGCTTCGGCAGTCAAACATGGGATTGTGCTATTGCCGTTCAAGCTTTACTTGCTTGCAGTCTTACTGACGAAATTGGTCCAATACTTATGAAAGCACATGACTTCCTTAAAACGTCTCAGGTTAATTTTCATACTTTTGTTTTGAAATTTTTATACACAGGACACCCCCACAATTTTTTTTTTTTTTTTGGTTCACACATATATATGCATGCAATTTGGCAGGTCACCGATAATCCTCCAGGGGATTTTAAAAGAATGTTTCGTCATATTTCTAAAGGAGGATGGACATTTTCTAATAAAGATCACGGATGGCCAGTTTCTGATTGTACTGCAGAAGCCTTACTGGTAATTGAAGTTGATTGAAATGGCCATTTTGGGTAAATAAGGCAATCAAAGGTGGTCATTACATTTCATATAATTTTGTACATAAATTTATAATATCTCGTATTTCACGAATGCAGTGTTGTCTACACTTCTCAATGATGAAACCAGAAATTGTTGGAGAAAAAATGGAACCTGAACGATTTTATGATGCTGTTAATTACATACTTTCTCTGCAGGTAAGGAGCGAACAATTTATATTTGCGACCTTATCATTTGAAAATTTTATACATTTAACAAAAAAGAAAAAAACTTAATCTTCGAACATCAATTGCATATATGAAATAAGATCTTGTCCTAATTTAAGCTCTCTTAAGCTTTGAAGATTTTGTATGCAATGGTGAAACAAGATTTAGTTCGACGGGGGGCCATTATGGAGAAAACATAAACTTAAATTGACTGAAACATTATATCAATAAAATTGAGGAGGCCAATAGGGGGGGTCATAGTATGGAAATCATAGAATATTTTAGGCTCCAACCAAAATCATGTAAAACAAAAAAAAATCTAGACATAAAATTTGCATAAACATGGAAAAATTCCAATAAAAATGCGTCAATTCAGGATTCAGTACTTTATTAAAGTTTGAAAAAGTTATTAAGTTATATTGTTTAATAATACAATTAAGCCCTATGGCTTAATATCTTTTCTGTGCTTTAATAAAATTTAGGATCCTAAACTTGATCAGTACTTAAATTTCAATTGATACCTTTTTCTCCATGTAGTAGTAGTTGTTTTTTTTTTTTTTTTAATTTGGGGATGACCAAGTGACAATAGGGTCATACATAGTGTCCCACTTGCCTGAATGAGTCATGTTCATTACTAATTGTGTTTAGTGAAGATTTAATTATTCTTATATTTTGATGTATTAATCCTAAAATACCCACTTATTTTGTCTTTAGAGAAAGTTATTTTGTGGGAAAAAGACATCCACATCCTCAAGATTTTGATATATGGTCATATAAATCCATATTTTCAATAAGGGACACTTCTATTTATTTATATTACACTAAATTTTATAATAAAAAGAAACTTAATATTAAAATAAATACATAAAAATCTAAATTATTTTCATAATATTATATAAAATAATTTCAGTATGTGAGATATATTTTATTAATTGTAAAATCTAGTTAACACAGATATATTTAAAATTTTTATAATAAACACATATATATTATTAAAATAAATATACTAATTTGCATTTGAAAGTTATTTTTTCTATTAAAACATATTCTAATATCATTAATCTACTAGACAGTTAAACTATTTAAATTATAGTTATATTTATTAAAAAAATTTAAAAATTTAATTTTTAGTTACTATCTACTAGGATATTATAGTAAAAAAACAGTTTTTGTATCCCTTATTAAAAATTTAAGATCTACATGATAATTTTCCCAAACTTTAGAAGTGTAAGTGTTCTTTTCCCTTATTTTAATAATGGGTAGGGGTTATTTCCACCCCATTATTTGTGTAAATCCACCCCACTTCTAAGAAATATCTACAATATATATACACATTTTTTTCTAAGACATACAGATCAACAAAAACATTTATGTAATTAATCAATTAAATCATTCTTATTTTTAATTAATTATTTATTTATTTTACAATTAACGTAGCTTCAATATAAGTTCTATTTAATTATTTTGTTTTATGACATAAAATGACCCACCTGCTTGAAAAAAATATGTATTCTTATGTATCTAATACTTTAGGTACTTAATTTTGTGACTTATAATCTAACTTCTTAAATGAAATCTAATAATTTTCAATATTTTACATGTAAATAATATAAATTTGACAGCCTAATAATTTAATGAGTATTTTCTCATAAAGACATTTGTTAGTTTAATTAAAAATTAGTAATCATACTAATAAAGTATAATTAACTATTTAGAAACAATGAATTTTGTATAAAATTAAAATAATTTTTTTGGTACTTTTACCCTTTTAAGGTTAAAATAATCAATTTGGATTTTGGTTGAAGCAACCTTATTAGTAAAATATAATAAAAAAATCTAAGTCACAATAAAATAAATTAAGATAGATTTAATTGATTAATTCTTTTGAATTCTTCTGTATTTGAAAATTTTAAAAATAGTGAGAATTTTTTGTAATTATTTTCTAAAAATGGGGTAGATTTGCAGAATTTATGGGGTGGAAATTCACCATCCTTTAATAATTTAATCTTTCTAAAAAATAATTGTTCATTGCCTCATTAGTTAAAAACTTTTTATGCAGAGTGAAACTGGCGGAGTACCAGCCTGGGAGCCAACGGGAGCACCATCATGGTTAGAGGTAATAATTTTTAACATATAAATTTTTTTCTAGCATTAATATGCAGTTTCATTTGACAAACCACTAAAGTTCAAATCCTGAAGAAATATAGAGTTAAAAAAATCGGTTTAAACTTTTCCATTTCCTATTTTTTACTAAATTTTCTTTACCCATTAATATCTATATTAATTAAAATTTTTTTTGGGTTCGTTTTTCAGTTGCTCAATCCTATAGAATTCCTTGATGCAGTCATCATTGAACATGAGTAAGATTTCTTCAAATTTTTGTTTGATCTTACACAAATATTCTTGCTATACATTCCAGTGCAGACTTATTAGCGATTGTCAATTGTGTTGGATCCAGTAAAGTTGAGTGCACTGCATCAGCATTGAAGGCAATGACTTTGTTTAAGAAGTTATATCCAAAACACAGGGCAAAAGAGGTTAAAAACTTTATCGCCAAGGCTACAAAATTTATTGAAGACATACAAAAATCTGATGGTTCTTGGTACGTTTTCACTATAAAGAGGTCGTGATTATTTAAAGGTGTATGTTTCGTTTTGTTTTTTTATTTTAATTTTAAATTTTTTAATGGGTTGATAACAAAATTTTCTTCTATCGTTCGAGCCTCAACTCAAGCCCATGTTTTTAAACGAGGCCCAGATCCTTAAAAAGCTTGCCCGAAGTTGGATAGGACGGGTCTTTTTTAAATGATGCCTTATTTTTATTCTCTTAGTTTTAGTATTTGATTTTATTGTTTTAATTAACTAAAATAATTCATTTATTTCTTTTAAGAAAAAATTAAGGGTTAGGCCAAGCCTACGCTTTTGTTCTACGACTAGATCCAAGTCCGATACTAAACAGACTTTAAAAACAGAATGTTAAAGTCTTATGAGTTGAGATAGGTTAGTAGGGACAGACTATACCATTTTTTTTGCCCATCTTATTCTCTCCCAATCTTTTTAATTCAACTATTTAACTAATACATTGTCTAATTAGATAGCTTAATTTATCTATTTTTCACCAGTTGAATGCCAAATTTGTATGAGTTTTAAGTTATATTAGACTGTAGAAATATTCTTTTACCCTTAAAAAATTAGTTCTAACGAATAAAAAAGTACTGATATGGTGTCGTAGGGGCGGTTAGCTAGATAATTGACTCAAATGTCTAAAGGAGTATTTACCAAAACTAATTAATAATTTCTTTTAAACTTTCAATGGTCATCAAAACTCATAAAATAATCAAAATTTGTTTGCACAATTATTCGATTTTTTCCAAGATTTTAAGTAGAGCCTAGAAAATTGTTTCTAAAAAATTAATTATGCTTTGATAGGTATGGTAGCTGGGGAATCTGCTTCACGTACGGTGCATGGTTTGCAATTTCAGGGCTAGTCGCTGCAAAAAAGACTTACAGCAATTGTTTAGCTCTTCGTAAAGCAACAGATTTTTTACTCAAAATACAAAGCGAAGACGGTGGTTGGGGAGAGAGTTACCGTTCCTGCCCAAACAAGGTAATTTTGTTTTTGGATTTGATCAATAATTATAGATGTATAAAAAAATTAATTCCCTCCAACATTATTAACCTCATTGTTCTCATGAAATCATTGATAATAAAATAAAATAAAAAAATACTAGATCCTAAAATAGATAGTAGGTTTTGCTACGATTGAATATGATTTAGTTTTAATCATTCAGATGTTTTATTAAGAACTTAATTATCGCATATGATAGAATTAAGTGCAAAATTTTGATTGAACATATTTTCGGACTATAAGTTTGTCAGCTTTTTGTTCTTTTTTTTTTCCTATATAAAATATGAATAAATATGAGTTTAACTAAAATCTAAGTAGATATATATGAAAGTATGAATCAAAATGATATACTTTTTTTTTTGGTTTTTTTTCATCTCTAAATGAAAAATATTGTTTTCAATTATTTATCCTCATAAAAAATATAGGTAAGAAAAAATAAAAGTTTTCTTAAGGTAATTATTATTCGAATATATACATTCAGATCGTTACGAGCTCAAAAATATATAAATTTGGACAAGCAAACGACAAATTGCTACCTGAATTTTAAGCAGGTTTTCTTGGAGTATAGTAACCAGCTTTCCGATTTCTTTTTATTATTATTTTTTTCAATTTTACATTTAAAAAATTAATAATTTTTACAAAATATAATCATTGTATTTGGTGATGTAGAAATATATACCTCTTGATGGAAACCGATCGAATTTAGTACAAACTGCATGGGCTATGATGAGTTTAATCCATGCCGGACAGGTAATTGGCTGCTAATTACTAAACAATTGTTTTCCTTAACAACTTGTACGATTTACGAATTACATATTCTGCTAAAAAATAGAAAAAGTAATTCCTTTCATTTTGTCATTACCTAAATTTAATCTGTTTGTGAGTTAGATGGAGAGAGATCCTACTCCTCTTCACCGTGCTGCGAAACTGTTGATAAATTCGCAGCTGGAAGATGGTGATTTTCCCCAACAGGTAATTCTCTTTGATTATTACGAAAAAAAAAAACTATGGAAACAATAATTATAATGCATTACGGATGTGAAGCAGTATTTATTCTTTACCAGAAAGTTCTGACATAAATTTTTTATACAAATTTACATTGATCTGATAAAATTTAATGGTGAAGGTGTAAAATCAAGAAGAAAAATGAATGTTGACAACTCATCCATCTCCTTTATTCTTTAAGATTGGACTTGATGAGACTAATGCATATAAATTTGTGTCAAATATTTTAGACAAAAAATTAAGTTGAAATAAATAATCTAACCCATTATATAAATGATTATTTAATAATATTGAACTATTTTTAAAATCAAAATAGTAAGTCACATGGGCATTAGGTGGTGCCTCAGTGATGCTGAATGGTGGACTTTTTAGATATTAAACATGCCATCAACACATCGACTCAAAATTTTGAGATCTATTTGATGGCTGGGTGGGCTGCGTTCGAAGCACATCCCAAGCTATGGAGACAATATTAATAAAAATAATACCATATGTCACCTTTTTATTTGCATATTATGTTCAAGATATTAACGATATAGTTTGTATTTAAACTAATGTTGCTTGTGTATGTGTGTCCATATATATAACTCAACCAAAAGTGTTTTATAATTAATTACTATCCACTCTCAATTTTAGAGAATTAATTACTCTATCACGTTAGTTTTTTCCGATAACTAAATAATAAACCATGTAACAAAAATATTTATAATTTCAAACAATAAAATTTTCCCCATTACCTCCTTTCAACCTCCCTTTTTTTACTGGTCTTATCTGTATCTCCCTCACCACCAAAAAGCATAGATATTTGACTTTGGTTTATTCAAAACAGAAAGCAAGGGCCTGAGAAAAATATGGTGTATTTATTTTTACACGTATTTCTGTCTTCTTGTGATACCAATCAATTTCTTCTAGCTTGGAGTTTGTTCATTGAGAATAGGAAGAACATAGAGATGGAGAGAGTAAGAACATAGAGGTGGAGAGAGTAAAGAGAAAAATAAACTTTTAGTAAATTATATTTTAATTAACAAATTTAAGGGTATTTTTATTGTTTTATTAAGGCTAGATGTATTAGAGATAAATACGTACATTCATCAACCAAATATGGTTGATCATCAAAAGAAACAGAAAAATTAATGAGGTGGAGATGGATTAATGACTTATCGAAAATCTAGCGGTAAATTAATGATAGTGAATTTATTCAAATGTATATTCAAATTTACCCAAAATAAAACATAGGATACTTTTATGAGTAATTCTATGATTACAATTTTCTAAGTAATATGACATTTTGCAGGAAGATAATAACATATTTGGGTTCTAACCCAAATTATAAAGACAATATTATTAAAATTATACCATATGTCACTTGTCGATTTTCATATTTATGATATATAATTTTTATCTAAACTGATGTTACACATATATAAATGTAGAATTCAACCAAAAGTTGGCATGATAGCGAAAAAATAATAGATAATAAAATCAATCATCATCAGTTAATATAATAATTGATACTATTGGGATTTCTTCATATAAATTATATAAGTGTAATGCTATTACTCCAAGTAAAATGACTATTTAATATAAAAAAAAATTCATTCTAAAGTGTTATAAATTGATTGATTACTTGCTGATTGGTGGCAGGAACTCACTGGAGTTTTTATGGAGAATTGCATGTTGCATTACCCAATATATAGAAATATTTTTCCGATGTGGGCTTTGGCAGAGTACCGATCAAGGCTTCTACTACCGGAGATTTTCTAAAACTGTGTGCCAGGGATCAGATTATGATTCTACATAGCTAAAATGGAGACCATAATATCATTCATATATATTTATATATAACAAAAATTATTGCCATTTATGACATATAATTACAGTAGGAAGTATCATAATAATTATGGTATGTAATAATACTAGTACGAAATATCATCCAACTATGTAATTGATTATGATTCTATTATGTTATTCATTTTCTTGTATAATAAATTATGACTTTTTGAGCAACATTAAATCAATAAGACTAAGGGCCAATTTGGTAATGTTAGCTTTTAAAATAATTATTACTAATTGTGCTATAAAAATAATTAGTTGTGAAGAGAATCAGTGAAATGTTTGGTAAAAGTTTTTAAAAAATGTTTTGACTTTTATAAGCAATTGTATGTGTTTGGCAAAACTTATTGTTAAACTGTTGTAAGAATATAAATTATTAAATTAGATATAATGTTGAATTAAATTTATTTATACATTTATAAACATGCATATAAAATATTTTTATTGTGGATATATAATAATTAACAACTAATATAAATATTTTATAATATTAATTTTTTTATTTTGTTATCTCAATGTAATTAATAATAATAATAATAATATTTAAAGTTAATGATTTTATTTCCTAATTAATAAGGACATTTTTAGATTTTTATAATATATATGAGGATATATATGAAATTATATTAAGTATAAAATTAATTCTTAAAATCAGATTTTAAAAAGTTATCCCTTCTTTTCAAAATCTGCTATAGGATAGGGTGATTTTATAAAATGTAAATTTTAAAAAAAAATTATCAAATGCTGAAATTAGTTTTTATCTTTTCAAAATTAATTTTGAATTTTAAAAATAAATTTTGAATTTTCCAAAAACAATCCAAAATAGACCCTAAATACTTTTTTTTGGTTATATCAACATAATTAATCAAAAAACAATTGCCTATTAGTCAAATCATTAGAACCCAATATATCTTAGATGAAATTTGTGCTTGAATCCAAAATCCTACATGTCGACCATATCATCAAGTTTTTTCCATTGTTTCAAAGGTGATTCCCATTAATGGTATTTTAAATTTAGCAACATGATTTTTTGGATTACTTATTTCAGCATTCATCTCTTGAATTGCTTCATCCACCTAGACAAAATCTCATATTTTAGATCATGGTGAAATAAAAAGAACTCATAATCGAACTAATCATAAGCATCAAAAGAAATTTTTTTCCCTAAATGCCTAATTAAAAATAAATTTGTTTGATATTGAAACAAACATCTTTAATCAAATATATCTATTGTTAATTTTTTTCAATGATCTTGTTTAACGGAAGTGAAAAATAGACAAAATCAAATGTTGGATCCTTAATTTTATTTTTATATTTTAGAGAGAATCAAATGATTGGCTTATATTTGAACAATTATGTGTTGCTAATAGTCTTATAAGGTTAAACCAAATTAAAAGTGATCTTATTAATGTTTTCAGTAATTTGGGTTTTAATGTATTTAATAGGGTGTGGTCTTGAATGTGTTAGACTTATGGATAATTTCAATTTCTATGATTGACTGAAATAAGAATACCTAATGATAAATAGGAAAATTATCTGTGTAAGTGGTTATGGCCCCAGATCACACGTAACATTCTATTCTCTTCCGATTAACCATCATCAAAAAGAGCACACAGAGAAAGTTAAAGGATTCCTTAAGATAACTTGTTGATCTGCAAGGTAAATTGCACTATACTAGGCAGTAATTAGTGCTTAGTAATTGGTCATTATGGATTCAGGCACGCTTTCACATATTCAATCATTGATTCTTAGGTGAAATTACATGAATGTTCCTAAAATTTAGGTGATTATTTTCATTAAAGGTTAATTATTTTCTAACATCAAGTCATAAAAATTATGAAGAGAAAATAGAAGGAAAGAAAAGACAATATATAATAATATGTTGTATGGCTATTTTTTTTTGGTTTTGTTGTTAATAAAAGTAAAAGCCAGCATTTAATTCATCCATTGATTGGGTAATTATGCAGATTGCATTCAGTTGAGGGGCACATTTAAAAATTTTTGCTGACATGGCCTGGGTTGTTAAAAGGTAGTTATATGATTTCTGGAAGATGAGGCTAAGGGCTCTGCTTGTTCATTAGGGCCATGAATCTGCTATAGAAGAAGAAGATCTTGATGGAGCTATAAGTTCCAAACCTGATGAAAAGAAAAAGCAGATTCAGAACAAAGCCCACAGTACCTTGATTTTGAGCCTTAGTGACTCAATCTTAAGGGAAATCTCTGAAGAAAAAACACCTTTGGGGATATGGAATAAGGTGGAGGCACTGTGTATGAAGAAATATAACTAGTATAAAAAAAGAAATATTTTTCCTATAAGAAATAATCACTATATATAGAGAGGTTGGATTCACTTGTTTGTATAATACAACAATCAGTTCTCTTCATGTAGATAGTTTCTAGTTGAGAAAAATAGTAGGTCTATTGAGAAATTGGGTGTTATTGGGGTTTGGGAGAAAAATACTAGAGTGATTATAATAATTTTTCACATAGTAAACTTTTCTCTTGTTGTTTTTGGCAGCCGTAATTTTTTTTTCAATAATTTAGTTTTCCAAGTAAATTATTGTATTGTGTGATTGATTTTATTCCTTATCTATTTTCTGTTTATTATTTATTTGATATTTTTACTTACAAGGTCTTAGGTGAGATTAAAATTTCTTAATACAAAGTCAATTATTCAATACAAAAGGTTAAGTCTCCACTTCAGAAGGGCAACTAAGTGGTAGGAAAACAGCTTATCATGGAAAGAAGACAAACTTTTCGGTCCCTCCATGGTTTCGCCATGCAACTTGAAGGCAAGAAGATTTAACCTCCCTGACTTCTATTTTCTAAGTTGAATAGGCCCACGATCAATGTATACAAAAAGCAAAACTCAGTGAAAATTTTAAATTGAATCAGTCTATGATCAACAGGTACAAAACGTAAAACTTACGAAAATCAAACTCGTGCTCACGCCTTAGTATATTATTTTATTTTATAAAGGTTTTATAATATTTTGTCAAACACAGATGTCCAACGGCCCTGTCAAGCCAGCTCATCAGAAGTAGGTATGTGAGTAGAGAAGTTAAGAATATTCACTCGGCCTAGACTTGCATGGGACCCGACTGAATACCCGGCCCAAGGATGAGGCTGAGGGACCGAGCTTTACTTTTTTTTTTTAAAGGAGAAAATTTAATTACACATCCAAAAAATTACATAACTAGGGAGGAGGAACAAAACTCCACAATCCCGAACCTGGCTTAGAACTCCCCACTCGCGCAACAGTGTGAGCAGCAGAATTCGCAGATCTACGGACAAAAGAAAATGCCACTTGGCCTAAGGATTGAGCCAAAGCTCTACAATCCGCAATGATAGGACCAAAACCATTAGGATAGGCTAACCGATCATGAAGAGCAGTAAAAACTAATAAGCTATCCATTTCTATAATCACAGGAGTAACAGGGAAGGTCTTGAGCCAACTAAGGGCTTCCTTAACAGCAAGTGCTTCAGCTTCATGAGGATCAAAACGTCTAGGGAGAGAGCTGCTTTTTGCCGCGATAAAAACACCTCCATCTGAGCGCAGAAAACCCCCAAAGCTTGTCAACCCTTTTGAACGAATTAGAGCAGCATCAACATTACACTTCAGCCACCCAGCCCTTGGCTTTGTCCAACAAACAGAACCATGAATGAGGGAATCATGCTCAGGGGGGGAATAGAGGTCACACTGTTGAGCCCGCTGCCAGAGGAACAAACTTTGCCCAGCCACATTAACCACTTGCTGAACCCTTCCAATGACACCCTTCTAAACCATGTTATTTCGGTTCAACCATAAACCTCAACAAACCATGGCTGCCAACCTACAATCCTCAAGTTGACAGCGGTTAAACAACTCCTCCAACCAATGGTCAAAATACAACCAAGATCCATTGAAACCAATACTCGAGGAAAGCCAACAAGACTTAGCAAAAGGGCAAGAAACCAGAGTATGAAAAATGGATTCTGCAGAGGAGTGGCAGATTGGGCATAACAATGGTACCTCAACACGACGCTGCCGCAAGTTATCCGCAGTGGGGAGGACATTTGTCATAACTCGCCAGAGGAAGTTCTTAACTTTGGGAGGAACAGGGAGCTGCCATAGTTTACGCCAAACGCTGCTGCTGGGGGGAGAAAGCTGTTGATCTAGCATGCGGTAGCAACTTCGAATAATGTACAGCCCCTTGGGGTCAGGCAGCCAATACCAGGAGTCAGCATCCCGCCCTAAGCTGAGAGGGATTTGGAGGATAAGGTCGCGGTCCCTGCTGTTGAAGTCAGCTATCACGTTAAAGTCCCATTTGTGTCGATTAGGCTCCATAAGACTGTCAACCGAGGCTTCTAAGATGGGTGCTGGAAGGATCGAGGAGGTGAAGTCGTTAATAGGGTCTGGCAGCCAAGGCACTCTTCCAATAACAGTGTGCTGACCCCCCTCCAATTTGGATACGGTCGCCCCGAGAAATGGCTGGCTGAGCTGACAGAATAGAGCGCCAAACGTAGCTAGGATTACTGCCCAGACGAGCCTCGACAAACGTGGAATGAGGGTAATAACGGGCCTTGAAAAGATGAGCGACCAGCGAATGGGGATTGATCTGGAGCTTCCAGCCCTGTTTCCCGAGCATGGCAACATTGAAAAGATGTAGACTTTATAAGCCAAGGCCCCCATGAGTCTTTGGAAAGCACAACTTCTCCCATTTCAACCAGTTGATACCAGCCCTGCCCTGCCCTTTTTGACCCCACCAAAATGAATTCATTATACGCTCTAATTCACGACAAAGCTCTAGGGGCAGGAGATAAATATTCATCGCGTATATCGGCAGCGCTTGAGCTACAGTCTTGAGGAGAATTTCTTTTCCGGCCCGAGACAGCAGCTTTTGGTTCCACCCCTGTAGCCGCTTTCACACTTTCTCACGAATATAATTAAACACCTCTGATTTGCTTCTGCCAATGACAGAGGGGAGCCCCAAATAGTTACCGTGATGCACTGTGCTCCTCACCCAAGGATGCTGCAGATCGAAAGCTGCACCTCTTTGGCGGTATTGGTAGAAAATGAGACAGAGGATTTGTGGAGATTAATTCGTTGATCCGAAGCTGCCTCATACTGAGATAAAACAGCCTTCATAAGTCGAGCTTCTTTGTCACTTGCTTGGAAGAAGAGGAAACAATCGTCCGCAAAAAAAAGGTGGGTTAAACTAGGGGCCCTGTGAGCAATTCTGATGCCATGAAGTAGACCAGCTCGCTTGTAATGATGAATAAGCGAACTCAGCCCTTGAGCACAGATAATTAAGAGATAAGGCGACAGAGGGTCCCCTTGTCGAAGGCCTCGAATAGGAATAATGGGGCCAATTTCCAACCCGTTGCGGGGGATAGTGTAAGTGACAGTGGACACACAGAGCATTATGAGTTTAACAGAAACAGAGCTGAAGCCCATTCGGAGCATAATAGCCGAAAGAAAGTTCCATTCAATCCTATCGTACGCTTTGGACATATCGATTTTAAAAGCTACAGCCCCTACCCTTCCCTGTCTTTTCCTCTTCAAATAGTGCATAACCTCCGCCGAAATCATGACATTATCTATTATAGACCTACCCGGGATGAAAGCACTTTGGGAATCCGAGATAATAGAGCCTAAGACTGACTTAAGCCGACTAGCTAGCATTTTTGCAACTACTCTATAGAGAACATTACATAAAGCTATTGGCCTAAAGTTGGTAACATAAGTCGGGCTAGGGGTTTTAGGAATCAAAGTAAGGAGAGTCTCATTCATGCCATCAGGAATGTCACAATTATGAATAAAATTCAAGCAAGCAGTAAACACATCATTTCCCACTATAGACCAGAATTTTTGATAAAAAGTGGGATTCATACCATCAGGGCCAGGGGACTTTTTCGGGTGCATACTGAAAACAGCTGCTCGCACGTCTGCTATGCTAAAGTTCTCTTCGAGAAGGAGATTCTGCTCATCGGAAATTGAATGCATCACCCACTGGAGGACCTCCTCACACTTACTTCCTTCGGTAGAGAAAATCTGGGTGAAATAAGCGGTAATCGTCTCATTGATGGTTTTTGGACTTGTGCACCATTGACCCCCGCTGTCTCGGAGTCTGCCTATCGCGTTCTTCTTCTGCCGAACTGAAGCCACGGCATGGAAATACTTCAAATTCATATCCCCTGCACTAAGCCAGCGAGTCTTGGCTCTCTATTTCCAGAAGGTTTCATGGATGTGGAGAAGCTCATTGTAGCGTTTCCGAGATTCAAAAAAGCTGGGCACACTAGCCGAGTCCTGCTTCCCCCACAACAAAGCCATAAGCTACTTGCACTCCCTAATGCGAACACGAAAATCCCGAGAGAGTGTGTTGCCCCAACGAAGAAGCGCAGAACCACAAGCTGCTATTTTGTTTTGAATAGACATCCCAACTGACGTTCGCCAACTCCCTTCCACAATCTCCACACAACCAGCCTCACGAAGCCAATTGTTCTCAAAACGAAATTTCTTAATCCGCAAAGAGCTCATCACAGGAACAAGATCCAAAAGAATCGGGAGATGATCAGAACACGATGCCTCCAAACATCTAACCGTGACTCGCAGGAACAGAGAAAACCAAGAGTGAGAAGCTAGGGCTTGATCGAGCCTTTCCTCAACCCAATCATCGGAACCTCGCGAGCGCTCCCAGGTGAATTGGTACCCTTGCATGCCCAAATCAAAAAGACCCGAATCAGCTACGGCTTTCTGGAATCCGTTCAGCTTCCAAGTCGGATGGGCATGCTTTCCCCGTTTCTCACTAGAACAAAGTAGGTCATTGAAATCCCCCAAACACACCCAGGGTAAGGAGGACAAAAGGGCAAGAGAACGAAGCAAATTCCAAGCTTTCCGACGCCGAGAGGATTCGGGGAATCCATAGAACCCGATGACCCACCACTGCTTCCCCTCTGAATTAGCCACCGACACGTCAATAAAAGTTTTTCCAAATTTGATAAGCTGAACTTTGTAGTTGGGCTTCCAAAAAAGAGCAAGCCCACCAAGCTTCCCCACTCTATCCACGACAAATAAACCAGTAAAACCTAGCTGCAATTTTATCTTCTCTAACTTCTCCCTATAACACAACGTTTCCATTAGGAAAATGAAGGCTGGATTATACTGTTTGGCCACCTCTGCAAGCACCTGAACTGTACGTGGGTGGCCTAAACCACGACAGTTCCAGCTAAGGCAACTCATTGGTTTCGGTGGGCCTGGTTGGCAGGTCCCACCGCTGGTCCATTTTTTGGGCAGTGATATACGGCATTGGGGTCGAGTAGTCCATATCTTCGTGACCCACTTCGATAAGCGGCCCCGGATTTGATCGTCGACGCTTTCCGTCATAGATAATTAATTGGGAATCGTAGCCTGTGGTTATGGTGTTAGGTAAGGCCATGCCGCAAACAAGGTCAACCCTCGCTGTGCCATTACTTCCCACTTGGATACAGGTGCTGTCAGGGCTAAGGACTTCCAACCCTTGATGCCCATACCTAGCCATCTTCTCTTTCCCACTCCTTGTGCTGCCATCCGTAGTAGATTTGGTGGTCCCATCCTCACCCTCTTGCGTACCAACTCCCACATTGGGCCTGTTTTCGGGGGTGTCTACCTTCATCCTTGATGACTTTGACCTCAACCACCGCTCATCGGAATTCAACATGCTACGCCGAGGGGGAGCTTTCATCCAAGTACCATAAGGACGAGCTAAAGTGGTGGCCGGGGAATCGTACAGCATTGGACAATTACGCTCAGTGTGATCGAGAAGGCCATAGATGAAGCAAAATACGTTGAGACGTTCGTATTTAAAGTCCACCCAAAACCACTCTCCGCCTGATCGTTTTAGCCGCATCCAGCGTTTGAGAGGCTGTCTCACATCAAGCGATATTCGCAGACGCATATAATTACGCCACACACCGGAGAGATTATTCTCGTCTAACTCGAGGAACGAGCCTATGTAGTTGCCAATACATTGCAAGATTCTTTCGGATTGAAATCCCAGAGGCAGATTGTAAACTTGAATCCAGAATGAAGTGTGGAACAAAGGGACATGTTGGGGTTGTTCATCAGCCCCAAGCTTATGGACTAGCAAAATGTGTTGATCAAAAGTCAACGGGCCAGCCTCGAGAATCCTCCGAACATCAACTTCGTGAAAAAATTGAAATAAGAATAGAGATGGGGAGAGGGCCTTGATGCAAACACCCTTCAAACGGCCCACAAGGCACAACCGGGAATCAACATTACTCTTGCCCGTATCTGCAACCTCCTCTCCAGCCACCTCAATTCCTCCCGTCTCCTCTTCCTCAAGCTGCAACCGAGCACATGCACGTTGAAGATCAATAGTTCCTTGATTACTTGGACCAACCATTGGAAGGAAAAAGGGAATGACAATGAGCTTTTCCGATACTACTTGTCAGGAAGACAAGACTAAAACCTTGCCAAAAGACAAGACAACCTTCTTTGGTTTCTTATGTAGTAGTGAATTGAAAATTAAAACCACTTCTTCTAGAGGAATCTAGAAATTGTCATAGATTATTTTTTTTTAGAAGAAGAGAAGGAGAAGGAAAGCCGAGCTTTACTTGATAACCAAAGACTTCCTCGAACTCCCCTCGCTATCATTGTCAACTCTCCAATTCAATCAACTTGGACTCATTCCCCAATATATTATGCCTAAAAACTAGCAAAATTTTCTTCAACTAGAGCATGGAAACCACCTATGAAATTAGCATTCACTGAAACAAAATTCTGAGTGAATCCCAACTTAGAACAAATAAGGAAATCGTTCCATAGTTCTCAAAGTTAACGAGTAAATTCTTCAAGTTTTATATGATGGGGGTGCATGAAAAACGTTAAAAATTATAATAAGGATAAAATGGGTGTTAGATAAGGTATATTCAGAAAGAATAATTATTTTAAAATTTACAATGGGCTTAAGTGAGAAATGTAGGTTGCCGGGGTTAAATATCATTACTCGCGCGAATATTGGCGAGCAGCCCAGCACAACTCATTTCACATTGTCTTTTGAAATTTTGGTTCTTGTTTTTATATAGTCGGAGGAAAAGTACTGGTAGTTATTATTATTTTTTCAAATAAAATTTAGGGGTGAATTGGAAACTCAATGATTTTGGCCGTATATATTAAAATGATTTATCTAAATAAATTTAAATAACTTATTAATAAATTATAGCATATAAATTTTAAAAAAATAGAAATCCATTCAAAGAAATTAAAATTGTATTTTTAAAAAGGTTACACTCCTTTAAAACCTCCTCCAACTAGATTCCAAGAATGGATAGACAAAATGAATTTGGCTCAACCACCATAAGTTACAAAACCAAAACAAGAAGAAGAATAATAATCATCATCGTTATCTAATATTAGGAGAAAAAATTATAAATTACAATACCACAATTATATTATTGAATAATCTTGTAAGAATGTTCCCACACAAAACTTTCTCTCCACAAACTCTAAAATAATCAATCGTTATATAAAATCAATGAGACATCTAATATTGAAAAGCGGCTTATGATTAATTTGGTAATATAAAAATTTACCCAAATATTTATATTACTATTTTATTTTTATGATTAATTTGGTAAATTAATTTTCTATAAAATAATTTTTAGTAAGATTGTTGGAAGGATAGTAAACATTGTTTTAAGTTGGTTAATATAAATTTATTTATAAATAATTATTAGCAAGATTGTTGCATGGATACAAAAAATACTAGTTCTTTTCATGTTGCTATTTATTGGTTACTTTGCTAATAATTAATTTTTGGTTAATTTACTAAAATTAACTTTTTAAAGATAAATTAATTAATGTCAATGATATTATTGTAAGGATAAATTAATTAATGTCAAGAATATTATTGTAAGGATAATACTATAAAAGTTAAGAAAAATTAAGATTAAGAATGTAACATATTTAACTTGATGGATGTTTTCAGGTATTTTTTTAAAATATAAGAGTTAAATAGACACTTAAGTCAAAATATAGAAACTAAACGAGTATTTATCTGTTTCATACATCAATATACTACTTTTATATTAATTTATTTATTTTGCCTTTCATTTATAAGTCTTATACTTTATTTACATAATTTATATTTTATTTTACACCTAATGTTGATTCTCAAGTTTAATGTTACATTTATAAGTTTTTATTTTGTTTATCAGTGATATACTAATTTACCACTCCTATATTAATTAATTTTTTTATATTTTATTTATTAGTCTTATATTCTATCTACATAATTTATATTATATTTTACAATTAATATTAATTTATAAGTTTTATATTTTGTTCTCTCTATAAAAACTATATAATGAATACAATAAACGATTTAGATATCAGAGTCAAGATGTTGTTGACTGTTTTCGTAGTCGATATGAATTGTGTAGAAATGATAGAAGCAAAAAAGTTATGTTTAAGAAGTACAATTGTTATTTCTCCAGCCCGATCCAAAATAATTAATGATGGGCGGTGGAGTCGTTTCCCAGAGTTATTATCCACCGAACAAATTTTGGTGTAATCTAACAAATTCTTTCAAATTTTGTCATATTTACTATCTCGAGCCGTTCACAGGGGCCTTATCATATTTTTTATTGGAAGAGTTATGGGACCAACGGCCTTTATGTGATCCAATCCCATTTACGGTCATCGCTCGGCCGCAGAAATTCAGAAGCAATTGATAATTTTCCTGTACGACCCGAAATAAAGATGTCTTGCCCGTAATATGCATTTTCGTGGTGTGTAATTGTTTTGTATATTAATTATTATAATGATTCTATAAGTATCTGTGTTATTGTAGAAAAATAGTCCATTGAACCTCTCTCTCCATTATATTGGGACTATATGGACATATGATATAATTTTATAATAAAATATGAATGGTATTAAAATGATAGATTAACTAGATAACGACATATTGTTACAAGGTGAACAACATCACTTAATAGATTATTATATTATAGAGGATAAAAATTTATTTAGTCTCTATATTTTAAGATTAATATTCATTTAGCCCATATATTTTTAAAAATACCTCGAAACATCTTTACTATTAAAGTATTGATACCCCTACCGTTACTTTTTATTTCTTTTGACTTACTTTTACAATATTAGCTTTTTATAATAATGTTTTATTAGACATTAATAAGAAATAATTAAATTACCAATTTAACCCTAAAAAATTATATTAATTTTTAATTGTCAAAAATTAATTGGCTTACTTTCACAATATTACCCTTTTACAATAATTTTTTTGTTTGGATATTAATAAAAAGAAAATAATTAAATTACCAATTTAATCTTAAAAAATAAAAAAATATATATTAATTTTTAATTGTCAAAAATTGTATGCAAACTACCAAATGTGTAAATGGTGCTTGCAAAAAAAGTATAATTTTTTTTATTTTCTAAGGTGAAATTGGTAATTTAATTATTTTCTTTTTATTAATGTTAAAAAAATTATTATGAAATGGTAACATTGTAAAAGTAAGCCAAAAGAAATAAAAAATAACGGTAGGGGTATCAATACTTTAACAATATGAATGTTTTGTGGTATTTTAAAAAATACAAAACCTAAACAGATATTAATATTAAAATATAAATATTAAATAAATTTTTACCCTTTTACCCTATTACAACATATAAGTTTATAATGTAGTTTTGCAGTATATTAAATAAAGAGATAACTACTAACTACTTTATGTTGACATCACCGAAACATTTATTTTATAATTAAGTTCCTTCCAAACCAGAGTATAATAAATGACTGGATAAAAATTTTCTTGATTTCATTCTCATTAATTTTGGAGTATGTTAAATAAAGAGACAACTGCTAACCACTTTGAGTTGACATCACCGAAACATTTATTTTATAATTAAGTTCCTTCCAAACCAGAGTATAATAAATGGGGTCCGCTTGTAATACAGCCACTGCATGCCATACAGCCGTTTTTATTTTTTATTTTTTATTTTTTATTTTGAAAGCTTCTAAAAGCAATCCAACGGCTTTTATTTTTTACGCATGAAACCTGCCACCGAACGAAAGAATTGGAAGTGGGAACTGGCAAATATCAGTAGCAATTATCACATAGCTGCAACCAATTTTATCTAAATATCAAAATTATCAATTTAAATTAGACAAATTTCAAAGACACCCTCCTCAGCATGAAAAATTTGCATTTTCTTATGGCTGAAAAAATTACTTTGAAACATGTAATGTCTATATTAGTGAGAATAATATTTATATTAGTGTAAAATAAGTTTATTTTTTTCTTATTTTCCATTTAACTATTGGATAGTTTTCAAATAATCATAATTATTCATAGTACCAAATATCCTTATTAATCATCAAATATTGTTATTCTCAATTTTAGTTGAAATGGTGACTAATATTAATGGTTTAAATTTGTACTGTATACAAGGCATATATAATGTACCATATATTTGATATTTGGAATATACTCACAAAGTTTCTCTTACACAAATTACTTCATACAAATTTATCACAAATTAATTAAATTATTGCATCCTTTGTTTAATTTTTTTTATTTTGCTACATTATTAAATTATTGCATGTAACATATTTGATCTTGAGTTATTACTATACATTATTAAATTATCGCATGTAACATATTTGATCTTGAGTTATTACTAGTACGATCATTAATGATAGTTACGAGAAAATGAGAATTACCTCCTACTGCCCCCCCCCAATAGTTATAATAACGTTAGTTTTATATATCATTTTACTATTCTACCCCTAATCTTATTGTTAGCTTTAAATTTAAATATTTTGAAAATAAAAATTAAGTAAAATAACTTATATATCCTGAATGATCAAATTTTATTTTATAATAAATTGTAAATTATAGAGAAAAATTACAAGTGGGGAAATTATCCCTAATAGTTGTAAATTATCCATTTAAATTGTAATAACATTTGGTTATATATATCCACAATATGTGTGTGTGTGAAGTAATTTTTCTCGATAATTTATTATTAAATTTATTTAATCATTAGAGTTATATAAATCATTTCACTTTATTTATACTCTAAAAATATTTAAATTTTATAGCTAACATCAAAACTATGTGTCAAATAGTACAATAATATATAAAGCTAATACAATTAAACTTGCATGAGAATTTGAACTTATTTAAAACATGAGAGGGTTTTTCATTTTTTTAAACAAGAAAGGATAATCTTTATTTTTTTATATTGTTAATAACTGTCCTTATAGTAATTATTATTATGATTAAACTAAATTCAGCTTATGATATTTTTTACGATATTATATATTTATAATGAAATGTCTTGTATAGTCTATATGATTTTATTTTCTATAATAATAAAAATTTTAATGATGTGTATATATTTAGTCCAATTGAATGTATTTTTCTAAAGTGTGTATAATTTGATTTTATTTTTTAACCCTGCTTGAAAACCACTCAATCAAGTCAACAAGGTACAATTTGTTAAAAATTAAATTTTTAATAATATCAAGCATAATTTTTTAGGTATTATTATCATAATTGTTATTGACATTGTATTCTACCATTGACATTGTATTGTACCCTTAACTAAATTAACAATGTAACTAGAAAACTATAATTTTAGTGCAACACTGAGAATTAAATAATTTAGGGAAAAGATACCTACACCCCCGAGATTTGGAAAAATGATCATATAAAACTCCATGTTTTCCCCGAGGGACCCTAAGACCCCTTTGACTATAATACAATTTGGATTTATTGATTCAAAAAAATTGACTTTTAGATTTTTAATAAGTACAAATATAATTTAAATAGTTTAATTTGTCTAATAAATTAATAATATTAAAATATTTTTAATATATAAAATGATTTTTAAAATGTAAATTATGATATTTATTTTAATTATATATCTGTATTTGTTAGAAAAATTTTAAAACAAATCTTTAGGGTAAATAGATTTTATAATTAATAAAATATATATCATGTATTAATAGTATTCAAATTTTGTATACGATATTGAAAATAATTTTAAATATTTATTTTAAATTCGCAGATCTACGGACAAAAGAAAATGCCACTTGGCCTAAGGATTGAGCCAAAGCTCTACAATCCGCAATGATAGGACCAAAACCATTAGGATAGGCTAACCGATCATGAAGAGCAGTAAAAACTAATAAGCTATCCATTTCTATAATCACAGGAGTAACAGGGAAGGTCTTGAGCCAACTAAGGGCTTCCTTAACAGCAAGTGCTTCAGCTTCATGAGGATCAAAACGTCTAGGGAGAGAGCTGCTTTTTGCCGCGATAAAAACACCTCCATCTGAGCGCAGAAAACCCCCAAAGCTTGTCAACCCTTTTGAACGAATTAGAGCAGCATCAACATTACACTTCAGCCACCCAGCCCTTGGCTTTGTCCAACAAACAGAACCATGAATGAGGGAATCATGCTCAGGGGGGGAATAGAGGTCACACTGTTGAGCCCGCTGCCAGAGGAACAAACTTTGCCCAGCCACATTAACCACTTGCTGAACCCTTCCAATGACACCCTTCTAAACCATGTTATTTCGGTTCAACCATAAACCTCAACAAACCATGGCTGCCAACCTACAATCCTCAAGTTGACAGCGGTTAAACAACTCCTCCAACCAATGGTCAAAATACAACCAAGATCCATTGAAACCAATACTCGAGGAAAGCCAACAAGACTTAGCAAAAGGGCAAGAAACCAGAGTATGAAAAATGGATTCTGCAGAGGAGTGGCAGATTGGGCATAACAATGGTACCTCAACACGACGCTGCCGCAAGTTATCCGCAGTGGGGAGGACATTTGTCATAACTCGCCAGAGGAAGTTCTTAACTTTGGGAGGAACAGGGAGCTGCCATAGTTTACGCCAAACGCTGCTGCTGGGGGGAGAAAGCTGTTGATCTAGCATGCGGTAGCAACTTCGAATAATGTACAGCCCCTTGGGGTCAGGCAGCCAATACCAGGAGTCAGCATCCCGCCCTAAGCTGAGAGGGATTTGGAGGATAAGGTCGCGGTCCCTGCTGTTGAAGTCAGCTATCACGTTAAAGTCCCATTTGTGTCGATTAGGCTCCATAAGACTGTCAACCGAGGCTTCTAAGATGGGTGCTGGAAGGATCGAGGAGGTGAAGTCGTTAATAGGGTCTGGCAGCCAAGGCACTCTTCCAATAACAGTGTGCTGACCCCCCTCCAATTTGGATACGGTCGCCCCGAGAAATGGCTGGCTGAGCTGACAGAATAGAGCGCCAAACGTAGCTAGGATTACTGCCCAGACGAGCCTCGACAAACGTGGAATGAGGGTAATAACGGGCCTTGAAAAGATGAGCGACCAGCGAATGGGGATTGATCTGGAGCTTCCAGCCCTGTTTCCCGAGCATGGCAACATTGAAAAGATGTAGACTTTATAAGCCAAGGCCCCCATGAGTCTTTGGAAAGCACAACTTCTCCCATTTCAACCAGTTGATACCAGCCCTGCCCTGCCCTTTTTGACCCCACCAAAATGAATTCATTATACGCTCTAATTCACGACAAAGCTCTAGGGGCAGGAGATAAATATTCATCGCGTATATCGGCAGCGCTTGAGCTACAGTCTTGAGGAGAATTTCTTTTCCGGCCCGAGACAGCAGCTTTTGGTTCCACCCCTGTAGCCGCTTTCACACTTTCTCACGAATATAATTAAACACCTCTGATTTGCTTCTGCCAATGACAGAGGGGAGCCCCAAATAGTTACCGTGATGCACTGTGCTCCTCACCCAAGGATGCTGCAGATCGAAAGCTGCACCTCTTTGGCGGTATTGGTAGAAAATGAGACAGAGGATTTGTGGAGATTAATTCGTTGATCCGAAGCTGCCTCATACTGAGATAAAACAGCCTTCATAAGTCGAGCTTCTTTGTCACTTGCTTGGAAGAAGAGGAAACAATCGTCCGCAAAAAAAAGGTGGGTTAAACTAGGGGCCCTGTGAGCAATTCTGATGCCATGAAGTAGACCAGCTCGCTTGTAATGATGAATAAGCGAACTCAGCCCTTGAGCACAGATAATTAAGAGATAAGGCGACAGAGGGTCCCCTTGTCGAAGGCCTCGAATAGGAATAATGGGGCCAATTTCCAACCCGTTGCGGGGGATAGTGTAAGTGACAGTGGACACACAGAGCATTATGAGTTTAACAGAAACAGAGCTGAAGCCCATTCGGAGCATAATAGCCGAAAGAAAGTTCCATTCAATCCTATCGTACGCTTTGGACATATCGATTTTAAAAGCTACAGCCCCTACCCTTCCCTGTCTTTTCCTCTTCAAATAGTGCATAACCTCCGCCGAAATCATGACATTATCTATTATAGACCTACCCGGGATGAAAGCACTTTGGGAATCCGAGATAATAGAGCCTAAGACTGACTTAAGCCGACTAGCTAGCATTTTTGCAACTACTCTATAGAGAACATTACATAAAGCTATTGGCCTAAAGTTGGTAACATAAGTCGGGCTAGGGGTTTTAGGAATCAAAGTAAGGAGAGTCTCATTCATGCCATCAGGAATGTCACAATTATGAATAAAATTCAAGCAAGCAGTAAACACATCATTTCCCACTATAGACCAGAATTTTTGATAAAAAGTGGGATTCATACCATCAGGGCCAGGGGACTTTTTCGGGTGCATACTGAAAACAGCTGCTCGCACGTCTGCTATGCTAAAGTTCTCTTCGAGAAGGAGATTCTGCTCATCGGAAATTGAATGCATCACCCACTGGAGGACCTCCTCACACTTACTTCCTTCGGTAGAGAAAATCTGGGTGAAATAAGCGGTAATCGTCTCATTGATGGTTTTTGGACTTGTGCACCATTGACCCCCGCTGTCTCGGAGTCTGCCTATCGCGTTCTTCTTCTGCCGAACTGAAGCCACGGCATGGAAATACTTCAAATTCATATCCCCTGCACTAAGCCAGCGAGTCTTGGCTCTCTATTTCCAGAAGGTTTCATGGATGTGGAGAAGCTCATTGTAGCGTTTCCGAGATTCAAAAAAGCTGGGCACACTAGCCGAGTCCTGCTTCCCCCACAACAAAGCCATAAGCTACTTGCACTCCCTAATGCGAACACGAAAATCCCGAGAGAGTGTGTTGCCCCAACGAAGAAGCGCAGAACCACAAGCTGCTATTTTGTTTTGAATAGACATCCCAACTGACGTTCGCCAACTCCCTTCCACAATCTCCACACAACCAGCCTCACGAAGCCAATTGTTCTCAAAACGAAATTTCTTAATCCGCAAAGAGCTCATCACAGGAACAAGATCCAAAAGAATCGGGAGATGATCAGAACACGATGCCTCCAAACATCTAACCGTGACTCGCAGGAACAGAGAAAACCAAGAGTGAGAAGCTAGGGCTTGATCGAGCCTTTCCTCAACCCAATCATCGGAACCTCGCGAGCGCTCCCAGGTGAATTGGTACCCTTGCATGCCCAAATCAAAAAGACCCGAATCAGCTACGGCTTTCTGGAATCCGTTCAGCTTCCAAGTCGGATGGGCATGCTTTCCCCGTTTCTCACTAGAACAAAGTAGGTCATTGAAATCCCCCAAACACACCCAGGGTAAGGAGGACAAAAGGGCAAGAGAACGAAGCAAATTCCAAGCTTTCCGACGCCGAGAGGATTCGGGGAATCCATAGAACCCGATGACCCACCACTGCTTCCCCTCTGAATTAGCCACCGACACGTCAATAAAAGTTTTTCCAAATTTGATAAGCTGAACTTTGTAGTTGGGCTTCCAAAAAAGAGCAAGCCCACCAAGCTTCCCCACTCTATCCACGACAAATAAACCAGTAAAACCTAGCTGCAATTTTATCTTCTCTAACTTCTCCCTATAACACAACGTTTCCATTAGGAAAATGAAGGCTGGATTATACTGTTTGGCCACCTCTGCAAGCACCTGAACTGTACGTGGGTGGCCTAAACCACGACAGTTCCAGCTAAGGCAACTCATTGGTTTCGGTGGGCCTGGTTGGCAGGTCCCACCGCTGGTCCATTTTTTGGGCAGTGATATACGGCATTGGGGTCGAGTAGTCCATATCTTCGTGACCCACTTCGATAAGCGGCCCCGGATTTGATCGTCGACGCTTTCCGTCATAGATAATTAATTGGGAATCGTAGCCTGTGGTTATGGTGTTAGGTAAGGCCATGCCGCAAACAAGGTCAACCCTCGCTGTGCCATTACTTCCCACTTGGATACAGGTGCTGTCAGGGCTAAGGACTTCCAACCCTTGATGCCCATACCTAGCCATCTTCTCTTTCCCACTCCTTGTGCTGCCATCCGTAGTAGATTTGGTGGTCCCATCCTCACCCTCTTGCGTACCAACTCCCACATTGGGCCTGTTTTCGGGGGTGTCTACCTTCATCCTTGATGACTTTGACCTCAACCACCGCTCATCGGAATTCAACATGCTACGCCGAGGGGGAGCTTTCATCCAAGTACCATAAGGACGAGCTAAAGTGGTGGCCGGGGAATCGTACAGCATTGGACAATTACGCTCAGTGTGATCGAGAAGGCCATAGATGAAGCAAAATACGTTGAGACGTTCGTATTTAAAGTCCACCCAAAACCACTCTCCGCCTGATCGTTTTAGCCGCATCCAGCGTTTGAGAGGCTGTCTCACATCAAGCGATATTCGCAGACGCATATAATTACGCCACACACCGGAGAGATTATTCTCGTCTAACTCGAGGAACGAGCCTATGTAGTTGCCAATACATTGCAAGATTCTTTCGGATTGAAATCCCAGAGGCAGATTGTAAACTTGAATCCAGAATGAAGTGTGGAACAAAGGGACATGTTGGGGTTGTTCATCAGCCCCAAGCTTATGGACTAGCAAAATGTGTTGATCAAAAGTCAACGGGCCAGCCTCGAGAATCCTCCGAACATCAACTTCGTGAAAAAATTGAAATAAGAATAGAGATGGGGAGAGGGCCTTGATGCAAACACCCTTCAAACGGCCCACAAGGCACAACCGGGAATCAACATTACTCTTGCCCGTATCTGCAACCTCCTCTCCAGCCACCTCAATTCCTCCCGTCTCCTCTTCCTCAAGCTGCAACCGAGCACATGCACGTTGAAGATCAATAGTTCCTTGATTACTTGGACCAACCATTGGAAGGAAAAAGGGAATGACAATGAGCTTTTCCGATACTACTTGTCAGGAAGACAAGACTAAAACCTTGCCAAAAGACAAGACAACCTTCTTTGGTTTCTTATGTAGTAGTGAATTGAAAATTAAAACCACTTCTTCTAGAGGAATCTAGAAATTGTCATAGATTATTTTTTTTTAGAAGAAGAGAAGGAGAAGGAAAGCCGAGCTTTACTTGATAACCAAAGACTTCCTCGAACTCCCCTCGCTATCATTGTCAACTCTCCAATTCAATCAACTTGGACTCATTCCCCAATATATTATGCCTAAAAACTAGCAAAATTTTCTTCAACTAGAGCATGGAAACCACCTATGAAATTAGCATTCACTGAAACAAAATTCTGAGTGAATCCCAACTTAGAACAAATAAGGAAATCGTTCCATAGTTCTCAAAGTTAACGAGTAAATTCTTCAAGTTTTATATGATGGGGGTGCATGAAAAACGTTAAAAATTATAATAAGGATAAAATGGGTGTTAGATAAGGTATATTCAGAAAGAATAATTATTTTAAAATTTACAATGGGCTTAAGTGAGAAATGTAGGTTGCCGGGGTTAAATATCATTACTCGCGCGAATATTGGCGAGCAGCCCAGCACAACTCATTTCACATTGTCTTTTGAAATTTTGGTTCTTGTTTTTATATAGTCGGAGGAAAAGTACTGGTAGTTATTATTATTTTTTCAAATAAAATTTAGGGGTGAATTGGAAACTCAATGATTTTGGCCGTATATATTAAAATGATTTATCTAAATAAATTTAAATAACTTATTAATAAATTATAGCATATAAATTTTAAAAAAATAGAAATCCATTCAAAGAAATTAAAATTGTATTTTTAAAAAGGTTACACTCCTTTAAAACCTCCTCCAACTAGATTCCAAGAATGGATAGACAAAATGAATTTGGCTCAACCACCATAAGTTACAAAACCAAAACAAGAAGAAGAATAATAATCATCATCGTTATCTAATATTAGGAGAAAAAATTATAAATTACAATACCACAATTATATTATTGAATAATCTTGTAAGAATGTTCCCACACAAAACTTTCTCTCCACAAACTCTAAAATAATCAATCGTTATATAAAATCAATGAGACATCTAATATTGAAAAGCGGCTTATGATTAATTTGGTAATATAAAAATTTACCCAAATATTTATATTACTATTTTATTTTTATGATTAATTTGGTAAATTAATTTTCTATAAAATAATTTTTAGTAAGATTGTTGGAAGGATAGTAAACATTGTTTTAAGTTGGTTAATATAAATTTATTTATAAATAATTATTAGCAAGATTGTTGCATGGATACAAAAAATACTAGTTCTTTTCATGTTGCTATTTATTGGTTACTTTGCTAATAATTAATTTTTGGTTAATTTACTAAAATTAACTTTTTAAAGATAAATTAATTAATGTCAATGATATTATTGTAAGGATAAATTAATTAATGTCAAGAATATTATTGTAAGGATAATACTATAAAAGTTAAGAAAAATTAAGATTAAGAATGTAACATATTTAACTTGATGGATGTTTTCAGGTATTTTTTTAAAATATAAGAGTTAAATAGACACTTAAGTCAAAATATAGAAACTAAACGAGTATTTATCTGTTTCATACATCAATATACTACTTTTATATTAATTTATTTATTTTGCCTTTCATTTATAAGTCTTATACTTTATTTACATAATTTATATTTTATTTTACACCTAATGTTGATTCTCAAGTTTAATGTTACATTTATAAGTTTTTATTTTGTTTATCAGTGATATACTAATTTACCACTCCTATATTAATTAATTTTTTTATATTTTATTTATTAGTCTTATATTCTATCTACATAATTTATATTATATTTTACAATTAATATTAATTTATAAGTTTTATATTTTGTTCTCTCTATAAAAACTATATAATGAATACAATAAACGATTTAGATATCAGAGTCAAGATGTTGTTGACTGTTTTCGTAGTCGATATGAATTGTGTAGAAATGATAGAAGCAAAAAAGTTATGTTTAAGAAGTACAATTGTTATTTCTCCAGCCCGATCCAAAATAATTAATGATGGGCGGTGGAGTCGTTTCCCAGAGTTATTATCCACCGAACAAATTTTGGTGTAATCTAACAAATTCTTTCAAATTTTGTCATATTTACTATCTCGAGCCGTTCACAGGGGCCTTATCATATTTTTTATTGGAAGAGTTATGGGACCAACGGCCTTTATGTGATCCAATCCCATTTACGGTCATCGCTCGGCCGCAGAAATTCAGAAGCAATTGATAATTTTCCTGTACGACCCGAAATAAAGATGTCTTGCCCGTAATATGCATTTTCGTGGTGTGTAATTGTTTTGTATATTAATTATTATAATGATTCTATAAGTATCTGTGTTATTGTAGAAAAATAGTCCATTGAACCTCTCTCTCCATTATATTGGGACTATATGGACATATGATATAATTTTATAATAAAATATGAATGGTATTAAAATGATAGATTAACTAGATAACGACATATTGTTACAAGGTGAACAACATCACTTAATAGATTATTATATTATAGAGGATAAAAATTTATTTAGTCTCTATATTTTAAGATTAATATTCATTTAGCCCATATATTTTTAAAAATACCTCGAAACATCTTTACTATTAAAGTATTGATACCCCTACCGTTACTTTTTATTTCTTTTGACTTACTTTTACAATATTAGCTTTTTATAATAATGTTTTATTAGACATTAATAAGAAATAATTAAATTACCAATTTAACCCTAAAAAATTATATTAATTTTTAATTGTCAAAAATTAATTGGCTTACTTTCACAATATTACCCTTTTACAATAATTTTTTTGTTTGGATATTAATAAAAAGAAAATAATTAAATTACCAATTTAATCTTAAAAAATAAAAAAATATATATTAATTTTTAATTGTCAAAAATTGTATGCAAACTACCAAATGTGTAAATGGTGCTTGCAAAAAAAGTATAATTTTTTTTATTTTCTAAGGTGAAATTGGTAATTTAATTATTTTCTTTTTATTAATGTTAAAAAAATTATTATGAAATGGTAACATTGTAAAAGTAAGCCAAAAGAAATAAAAAATAACGGTAGGGGTATCAATACTTTAACAATATGAATGTTTTGTGGTATTTTAAAAAATACAAAACCTAAACAGATATTAATATTAAAATATAAATATTAAATAAATTTTTACCCTTTTACCCTATTACAACATATAAGTTTATAATGTAGTTTTGCAGTATATTAAATAAAGAGATAACTACTAACTACTTTATGTTGACATCACCGAAACATTTATTTTATAATTAAGTTCCTTCCAAACCAGAGTATAATAAATGACTGGATAAAAATTTTCTTGATTTCATTCTCATTAATTTTGGAGTATGTTAAATAAAGAGACAACTGCTAACCACTTTGAGTTGACATCACCGAAACATTTATTTTATAATTAAGTTCCTTCCAAACCAGAGTATAATAAATGGGGTCCGCTTGTAATACAGCCACTGCATGCCATACAGCCGTTTTTATTTTTTATTTTTTATTTTTTATTTTGAAAGCTTCTAAAAGCAATCCAACGGCTTTTATTTTTTACGCATGAAACCTGCCACCGAACGAAAGAATTGGAAGTGGGAACTGGCAAATATCAGTAGCAATTATCACATAGCTGCAACCAATTTTATCTAAATATCAAAATTATCAATTTAAATTAGACAAATTTCAAAGACACCCTCCTCAGCATGAAAAATTTGCATTTTCTTATGGCTGAAAAAATTACTTTGAAACATGTAATGTCTATATTAGTGAGAATAATATTTATATTAGTGTAAAATAAGTTTATTTTTTTCTTATTTTCCATTTAACTATTGGATAGTTTTCAAATAATCATAATTATTCATAGTACCAAATATCCTTATTAATCATCAAATATTGTTATTCTCAATTTTAGTTGAAATGGTGACTAATATTAATGGTTTAAATTTGTACTGTATACAAGGCATATATAATGTACCATATATTTGATATTTGGAATATACTCACAAAGTTTCTCTTACACAAATTACTTCATACAAATTTATCACAAATTAATTAAATTATTGCATCCTTTGTTTAATTTTTTTTATTTTGCTACATTATTAAATTATTGCATGTAACATATTTGATCTTGAGTTATTACTATACATTATTAAATTATCGCATGTAACATATTTGATCTTGAGTTATTACTAGTACGATCATTAATGATAGTTACGAGAAAATGAGAATTACCTCCTACTGCCCCCCCCCAATAGTTATAATAACGTTAGTTTTATATATCATTTTACTATTCTACCCCTAATCTTATTGTTAGCTTTAAATTTAAATATTTTGAAAATAAAAATTAAGTAAAATAACTTATATATCCTGAATGATCAAATTTTATTTTATAATAAATTGTAAATTATAGAGAAAAATTACAAGTGGGGAAATTATCCCTAATAGTTGTAAATTATCCATTTAAATTGTAATAACATTTGGTTATATATATCCACAATATGTGTGTGTGTGAAGTAATTTTTCTCGATAATTTATTATTAAATTTATTTAATCATTAGAGTTATATAAATCATTTCACTTTATTTATACTCTAAAAATATTTAAATTTTATAGCTAACATCAAAACTATGTGTCAAATAGTACAATAATATATAAAGCTAATACAATTAAACTTGCATGAGAATTTGAACTTATTTAAAACATGAGAGGGTTTTTCATTTTTTTAAACAAGAAAGGATAATCTTTATTTTTTTATATTGTTAATAACTGTCCTTATAGTAATTATTATTATGATTAAACTAAATTCAGCTTATGATATTTTTTACGATATTATATATTTATAATGAAATGTCTTGTATAGTCTATATGATTTTATTTTCTATAATAATAAAAATTTTAATGATGTGTATATATTTAGTCCAATTGAATGTATTTTTCTAAAGTGTGTATAATTTGATTTTATTTTTTAACCCTGCTTGAAAACCACTCAATCAAGTCAACAAGGTACAATTTGTTAAAAATTAAATTTTTAATAATATCAAGCATAATTTTTTAGGTATTATTATCATAATTGTTATTGACATTGTATTCTACCATTGACATTGTATTGTACCCTTAACTAAATTAACAATGTAACTAGAAAACTATAATTTTAGTGCAACACTGAGAATTAAATAATTTAGGGAAAAGATACCTACACCCCCGAGATTTGGAAAAATGATCATATAAAACTCCATGTTTTCCCCGAGGGACCCTAAGACCCCTTTGACTATAATACAATTTGGATTTATTGATTCAAAAAAATTGACTTTTAGATTTTTAATAAGTACAAATATAATTTAAATAGTTTAATTTGTCTAATAAATTAATAATATTAAAATATTTTTAATATATAAAATGATTTTTAAAATGTAAATTATGATATTTATTTTAATTATATATCTGTATTTGTTAGAAAAATTTTAAAACAAATCTTTAGGGTAAATAGATTTTATAATTAATAAAATATATATCATGTATTAATAGTATTCAAATTTTGTATACGATATTGAAAATAATTTTAAATATTTATTTTAATACTATGTTCCTATTTATTAAAAAAATAGTTTAATATAATATAAGATTGTAAAGTACTAAAATATTTTTTATATATTAATTACTTTAAAATGTATATATTGTTACATTTATTTTAATATTATATTTCTACTTAATATAAAACTTTAGAGTCAATTATTTTGAATTAATAAAGTCAAAAAACATTATAGTTAAAAGGGATTTTAGTATCTCTTAGTGAAAACTCAGGGATCTACATGATTATTTTCCCAAACCTTGGGAAGTGACCTTTTCATTATTTACGTTTAATTGCATATGTGATTATATGATTTAAGTATAATAATTAAAATTTTAAAGTATAATATATTAATTTGAGTAATACTAGTATAATATATTAATTTGAGTAATACTCACTTATAAAATAGATATTATATAATTCGAGTAGTAATCAATGAAAATTATGATGTATAATCAATTATTACAAATTTATAACACTATTAGTATACAATGAAATAAACTATCACTAAAATATAATAATTGAAAATAAGGCAACATCAATTAAGGTATAAATTACGTATCCAACTATATAAGTATAATGTTAAATAAATTTAATTTTTATGACTCATAAAAGCTATTGCAATTTGGAGCAATAAATAAATAGTTTTAAAATTGTAGTCAACATTATTGTTAAATTATAAGGTTGAATTTATCTGTAAGAGAAATTTTCCTTTTAATACTTAATTGAGGAAGCAAAATTAATGTTTTAATGTATTTTCTTTTTTCTTGATTGCATTAATTTCCTAATGTGTTTTTTTTACAAAAAATGTTGTTTAATTTGAAATGCATTTACTGTGCTTAAAGCATTAATTAAAGATAAATAAATGGTGACCTAGTTGAATTAGATTCAAAGTAAATGCTAATTTGCAAATCTTAAAATTTCAATATAAAAATTAATTTTCACTATTCCTGTGATAACCATATAATAAATTAATAAATAAATAATTTGTTTTATCTTAAACACTTGAAAAATAAAAATTTGAGCTGTACAAATTGCATATGCAATTGTCAAAAATGAAATCTTGGCTGAAGTGAAGAGATATCAAAGAATTTATTTTGGAAAGAAAATGAGTACAATTAATTTGAATTAATAAAATAGGCATATCTATAATGATCAAAAGCTCAAGTATAAATAAGTTGAGTTTAAGATAATCATGAAGTCAAGAAGATTAAAAAGAAAAAAAAATGTTCCAACATAATTAGATTAGGTAAGTTCCTAATCTTTTAACTTACAATGTTGATTGTAGTTTATAGAAAATTGAATAGGGGTTACAATAATGAAATTTAATATATTGTTGTAAGTTGATATTTATTGAAATAAGAGGAGTAAAATAAGATTTACCTTAATAATATTATTTGTTTTTCGTAATAAAGGTACCTTTGAATTTTATAATATCAATTTGGAATTTAACCAATAATGTTGAAACATAACGTAGGCACTGAGAACTTGAAATACAAAAGTAGTGAACTAATTAATTGAAGTAATTGAACCCATAAATGAGAAAGTTTAACCAAAATATGGAACTTATCTAACCATATATAAAATCTAAAAAGTAAATTTGGTATCTAACCCAACTTATTAAAATCTTACATAAATAATCGAAATATTCAACACAATATTAGTGAAATTATTAGTTGAAACTCATGTACCAATAAAAGAGAAAGTTGAACCAAAAGTAGGGATTAGTCAAACGAGAAATGAAATTTACTTATAATTTAACTCAAAATATTGTTACTTAACGAATTTAATAGAAATATTAAACACAAAACTCATGGATTGAAAAGTTGAAATATATTAACCTATAATTGAGAAAGATTAACGAAAATTAGGGATTAGTCCAACCAAAAATAAAATCTTACAAAGTATATTTAATATTTAACCCAAATTATTGGAATCTTAACTAGATAATAGAAAACTCAACATAAAACTGGAGGAATTATTAGTTAAAATAAATGAACCTATATGAGAGAAAATTTAACCAAAATTAGGAAAATTATCCAATGAGAAATAATATATACTTGAATTTAACCCAAAATATTGGTATTTAACGATTTTCGTAGGAATACTAAACACAAAACTAGTGGATTGAAAAGTTGAAACATATAAGGCTATAGTTGAGAAAGATTAACCAAATCAGGAATCAATATAACCAAAAATTAAATTTTACAAAGTAAAATCGGTATCGAACCCAAATTATTGAAATCTTACCTCGATAATAGGAAGATTCAACAAAAAATCATTGGAATTATTAGTTGAAATATATGAACCCATAATGGAGAAAGTTTAACTAAAATGAGGAACTATTCCGACGAGAAATAAAATTTACTTGGAAGTTAACCCAAAATATTGATTTTTAACAATTTTAGTAAGAATAATAAACATAAAACTAATGGATTAAAAAGTTGAAATATATTAACCTTAAATTGAGAAAGTTTAACCAAAATTTGATACAAATCCAACTAAAAATTAAACGCTACAAAGTAATTTGGTACTTAACCTAAATAATTGAAATCTTACCTAGATAATTGGAACATTCAACACAAAGCTAGTGAAATTATTAGTTGAAACCCTTATACCAATAAGAGAGAAAACTTAACCAAAATTAAGAACTCATCCTACGAGAACTGAAATTTACTTGTAATTTAACCCAAAATATTGGCATTTAATGAATTTAGTTGGAACATTAAACACAAAACTAGTGGATTGAAAAATTGAAATAAATGAACCAATAAATGAGAAAGACTAGCTGAAATTAAACACATACAAAATAAACTTGAAACATCCACCCATTAAATTGGTATTTAACCAAAAAAATTAGAATATAATTATTTTTATAATTTCTTAACATTTATTTATGTTAAAAAAATTTAAAATATTTTTCTCATTTAATTGATTTTTTATGTTTCAGATTTAAATTTTTCATATTTTTTTCATTTTACTATTTTTTTAAGCATTAAAAACAAATTTTAAAAATTATTTAATGAACAACCGGTAAAATACCGGTTGTTCTAGTTTTTGGCAGCGGCTGTATAAGATACAGCGCTGCACTGTAAGATGACTCATAATAAATGACTAGATAAAGATTTTCTTGATTTCATTCTCATTAATTTTGTAGGCCATCCTCAGTTTGAGAAGGACTTATGAAGAGCCTAGGACGGGTAAAAATGGTAGCTGAATTGATAATTATAAGCGTACGTGAAGAACAATCATTTCTTTAATTGTGTTCTTGAAAATTAAGAAGCATAATGTGGAGGCTTAGGATTGGAGATCATAGGACGAAAAATGATCCATATATATTCAGCACAAACAACCATGTCGGTAGGCAAATTTGGGAATTTGATCCTGATGCAGACTCCCCTGAGGAGCTAGCTGAGGTTGAGGAGGCTCGTTTGAATTACTTCAATAACCGCTTCAAAGTTAAAAATTCTTCTGACCTCATCTGGCAAATTCAGGTAATTTGTGTAGTGCACGAACACTAACATGTTTTTTTCCAATTCGATTAACAGAAAATACATAATTTGTTTGCTAATTAATTGCAGTTTTTAAGAGAGAAGAAATTCAAACAAACAATTCCGCAGGTCAAAATTGATGACCATGGAGAGGAGATCACACTTGAAACTGCCACAGCCGCATTGCGGAGGGCAGTTCACATATTTTCAGCCTTGCAATCTAGCCATGGCCACTGGCCTGCTGATAATTCTGGGCCCTTGTTTTATAACACCCCATTTGTAATTATCTTTAATTCATAATTCTCACAAATTTACAATCAAAGTACTTTTTTATTCATTCAACTATTAGTCTAGATTTTAAATTTTTAAAAATGTGCAGGTTATTTGCTTATACATTACGGGGTATCTTAACAGCGTACTCTCTAGTGAACATCGCAAAGAAATGCTTCGTTACACATACAATCATCAGGTACTTAAAAATTAAATCATTGATTATTGTACCAGGTTTAAATTCTCATGCATTTGAATAATTTTGAATTGCGATATTATGTGCATTGTATAAACAGAATGAAGATGGGGGGTGGGGATTACACGTTGAGGGGCACAGCACAATGTTTGGTACTGTTTTTAACTACATTTGCGTGCGTTTACTGGGAGAAGGACCCGACGGTGGCGAGAACAACGCTTGTGCAAGAGCTCGAAAATGGATTCTTGATCGCGGTGGAGCAATGGGCGTAACATCGTGGGGAAAGACTTGGCTTTCAGTATAATCCATCATTCTTCTTGCTAAATCATATATATAGTTTTAATCCATTGAAATCTTGATTATAAGCAACAATATTCATATAACGAATTGATTTTTTTTTTTTATCTAATAGATTCTTGGTGTTTATGATTGGTCTGGATGCAACCCAATGCCGCCAGAGTTTTGGAAATTTCCTTCTTTTTTCCCCATAAATCCAGGTGATTAACACATGTATTTTGCATTATTATCAATTCCTTCGTGTTAAACACATACTCACATAGGCAAACATATGGTTTTGAGTTTGAGGATGTCGATGATATTATCCCAGTTGAGAATAGTTACTCGACTAATGATATAATGATATAAGCATGAGGTAATTCTATTGAGTTATTTATGGTAATTTTTCTTAAAAAGATTTTTAGTTAGCCATGTGAACTTTTATATAGTATCATAACCAAACTCTGTAATTCACCTACGAATGGACATAAGAGAGATGCAGAGGATATATATTTTATCCCATTTCTGCTGAAAATAATTATTACACCAATATAATAACACAAGTTTGAGGCATCCTATAGTCAAGCTAAGATCGACAAATAAGCAGATGAGCCAGGTTTGGTTATGATACTGTATAAAAGTTGAGTTTTAAATTGAAATTAAAATGAAATCAAATCTTATTTAAATAACTTGCTTCTAAAGCTAAATATTGAAAATATCAATATTTAAAGTTCAACAAAAACTTTTTGGTGTCGGAAATAATAAAATTCGAAACAAATTGATGTGATTATATATATGTAGAATGAACAGAATTATTGACGAAAAAATTTACATTTTGCATGTAATATACAAGACTAATTATTGACGGGAAAAAATAAATACTAATGTAGGTGCAGCAAACACTTTCTATATGGACACATAAAATGTATCAGTACAATCATGCAAACAATTTTGTGACACTCCATATATATTTGTTTGTTGATGCTATCAATCCCTCTAAAATGTATTAACTATTATAATATTACTTTAGTTTTTTATAATTAAACATAAAAAGAAGGATATATCAATTATCAACTAATTAGATGAGATTTTTTTAAAATTAATTTTTATTAATGTGCCAGGATGGTTTTTTTTTTTAATTAAAATCTTAGTCGAGGCCCTTAGCCATTGGGTCAGGCTGAAGCATGGAGGTCTGGGCTAGGCTGGCGTGACTTTTTTTACCCAACTTATCTTGAGTAACTTTTTTAATATGAGCTAGGCTGTGAACTTCAATGGAGACAACTCTCAATTGTTGATGTACCAGTTGAAACATGAATTATGAACTAGGCTCATGTGCTTTTGTATCAAAACAATTCCGGAAATTTGATCCATTAATGTTAAGTTAAAAGATTTATTTGTTTTTGGGACAATGCAGGATCAATGATTTGCTACTGCCGGATGACTTATATGCCGATGTCATATTTGTATGGGAAAAGATTCGTTGGTCCGATAACACCACTAATTTTACAATTAAGACAAGAGATTTACACTCAACCTTACAACGAGATTAATTGGAGTAAATTGCGACATTACTGTGCACAGGTTTGGTTAATTTAATTACTCCTTCAAAACATAGAATAAAATAAGGCATATTGAGAGACTTATTTGATTGAATGACTATTGTGAAAAAAATTTCTTACAGGAGGATGTCTTCTTTCCCCATACTCCAGTACAGAACTTGCTTTGGGATACTCTTTATTATGTAGTTGAGCCCATTTTCAATCGTTGGCCCTTCAAGAAATTGAGAAATAAGTCTCTCGAAGTAGCTATGAAGCACATTAATTATGAAGATGAGGCTAGTCGGTACATCACCATTGGATGTGTTGAAAAGGTGGCAATCAATTAATTTGGTCGATGTTTATTAAATTATGTTTTTTTTTCCTTTTTAAGATCATAAAAAATACTTATTTTTAGACTAATATATATGCTTATGGATATATGAACAGCCATTAAATATGCTCTCTTGTTGGGTTGACGATCCTAATAGTGATTATTTCAAGAAGCATCTTGCTCGGGTCAGCCAATTCTTCTGGGTTGGAGAAGATGGAATGAGAGTACAGGTTTATAATTATTTGTGAATATATATATATATATATAGAAACATTCTAATCCGGAATTTTAAAGTCTGGGATCATCCAAAAAAACGTATAAACCTTGCGGTTTAAGCGCTTTAAGTTTTAAGTCTTTAAAACCCCTCAATTTTAAAGCTTTCCCGAACTTTTCCCACACTTCAATATCCCAGACTTGAAAGCTACTCTATATATATATATGTGTGTGTGCGTGCATGTGTGCATGTGTGTTTCACACACTCTAATCCTACCCCCTGCCTATGCACAAGCATAAATTAAAGAAATCCTCCCTCTCCTTAATACAAAATACGGCAATCCTTTCACCTGTTGATTTTACAGCAAGGGACAAACCAAGGCTACATACAACTTTAGAGTATATTTTAAAAATAATCAGACTATGACCCTAGATTGCGAAAGGTGCACCAATATTGTTATAATACACGATTAAATAAAATTAAGGGAAAATATCTACCGTCCACCCGTTTTTTTAACTTTTTCAAAAATACATAATTTTTTTTTTGCTGGAATCCACCTAAAGTTACATTTTATTTCACTTTTCCACTTCCGTTTGGAATCCGTTAAGAAAACTAACGGAAACTTTAAAAAATGACCATTTTGTTGGATCATAAACTTGATCCAAGATGAATAAATCAAGCCCAACTCGTGGAAGGTTCCATGAGGAGGTATGGTTGGTGAGGTTTGAATTATTTGTGTTAGGTGTGTTAGGTGTGGTTGGTGAAGTTGGTGAGTGGTAGGTTTTAATGGATGATGAGGATTTGTGTATTAGTTGAATAAATGAATGGTTGTGTAATTTGCTTCATATATAAATACCCCATCTCCCCTTTGGTTTAATCATCAAGTGAAGTAGCAAAATCTCTAAGGTGTAGAGAGTGAAAAATAAGAGTTGTAATTGGTGGAGTGTTGTTGAAGAAATAAAATAGTGTGTGTTTTGTGTGTTTTTATTTGTTAATTCTCCAACAAAGTGGTATCAGAGCTAGTGCTTGATGCTATGTATAGTCATATAGCATATCAAATCGAAGATCTCAACGAGAGGAACGTGACGCCGCAAAAATCATCCCAATCCGAGACCGAACGTGCCCGCACTTGCCACCGGAACTTTTCTTGCTTGAATCTGAGTCGAATCACTAAGTTAAACCAAGTTGAGCCGAGCTGAACTGAACCAAATCAAGTCGAACCGAGCCAACTCGAGCTGAGCCAATCCGGACCGAATCAAGACTACCAAGCCGGCGTTGACCGTTGACCGTTGACTGACGTTGACTGTTTACTGGCATTGACCGTTGACCGAAAGTTGACTTGAGTCATTCTCAAAGTTTTTTCGACGTGTCGGATCCATCTGTACATTCAGAATCTCCAAATTCTCACTCAATTTATGAGTTATGGCAAACGGTAGTATAATGTCATTTCAAGTTCCACAATTAAAGAGAGTAAGTTTGACAATTGGAGTATTAAAATGAAGGCTCTATTAGGCGCACATGACGTATGGGATGTCATGGAAAAAGACTTTATTGTGCCAGAAAATGAAGCCACTTTAACTGTGGCGCAGAAAGAGAATTTAAAAAACTTGAAGAAAAAAGAGAATAAAGCAAAGTATCTCATCTTTCAATCATTAGATGAAGATGCTTTTGAAGAGATTGCTGTTACAACCTCCTCAAAAGAAGCATGGGAGAAACTAAAGACCTCTTACAAAGGAGCAGAGCAAGTAAAGAAGGTTCGTCTTCAAACATTACAAGGAGAATTTGAGTCCTTACACATAAAGGTATCAGAGTCAAATTCTGACTACTTTACTCGGGTTGTGACCATTTCCAATGAGTTAAAAAGAAATGGCGAGGAGTTAAAACAAGTAAGGATCATTGAAAAGATACTTCGATCAATAGACTCGAAGTTTGACCATATTGTTGTGACAATAGAAGAAACAAGAGATTTGGAGGATATGACGATCGAGTAACTTCAAAGAAGGTTACAAGCCTTTGAAGAAAAATAAAAAAAGAAGCAAGGAATCGAAGAACAACTTCGCAAGATGGAAATCAATCCAAAGAAAAAAGAAGAAAGCTCCGACAATGAGAAAAGACATTATGTCCGAGGCAGAGGTCGAGGACGAGGTAAAGGTCGTGGTCATGGACGAGGTTGAAATTTCAACAACAACAACTCCAATTATGCCAAAGGAGAAAACTCAACCAGAGGACGAGACAGAGGCAATCCAAGATCGAGGTATGACAAATCCTAAGTACAGTGCTATAATTGTCAAAAGTTTGGGCATTATGCTTCAGAATGCAGAGCTCCAAGCACCAGAATTGAGGAGAGAGTAAACTATGCTGAAGAAAAAATGGTGAAGATGACACACTTTTATTGGCACGCAATGACACAAGTGGAGGTCAAGAAAATACATAGTATCTTGACACAGGTGCTAAGCAATCATATGAGTGGAAACAAAAGCATGTTCGTACAACTAAGTGAATCTGTGAATGGCAGTGTTGCTTTTGGAGATGATTCAAAAGTACCAGTAAAGGGTAGAGGTAACATTCTTTTTCGTGCAAAAGATAGTAGCCACTAAATAATTTCGAATGTTTACTATGTACCCAATATGAAAAGCAACATCCTTAATTTGAGTCAACTTTTAGAAAAAAGCTATGATATTCACTTAAAAGATTATAGTCTTTTCCTAAGAGATGACAAAGGAAATCTAATTACAAAGGTGAAAATATCAAAAAATAGAATGTTTCCTTTAAATATTCAAAATGATGTTGCCAAATGTCTTAAAGCCTGTCACAAAGATCCATCCTGGATTTGGCATCTTTGATATGGGCATCTCAACTTTAGAGGATTAGAGTTACTATTCAAGAAGAACATGGTGAAAAGCTTACCATACATCAGTCACCCTAATCAACTTTGTGAAGGATGTTTACTTGGCAATCAAAAAGAGCTTTCTAAAGGAATCAAACTCAAGAGCTCAGAAGCCACTCGAGCTCATTCATACTGATGTGTGCGGTCCATTCAAGCCAAATTCCCTTAATAAAAGTAACTATTTCATTCTCTTTATAGATGATTTTTCAAGAAAAACTTGGGTGTATTTTTTGAAGCAAAAATCAGAAGTTTTTGAAACTTTCAAGAAGTTTGAAGCTGCAGTGGAAAAAGAAAGTGGATACCAGATTAAAGCCATGAGATTTGATCGAGGTGGAGAGTTCACTTCCAAGGAATTTTTAGAGTTTTGTGAAGCAAATGGAATTCGACGCCCTTTGACAATTCCAAGATCCCCCCAACAAAATGGTGTTGTAGAAAGGAAGAACAGAACCATCCTCGACATGGCAAGAAGCATGCTTAAGAGTAAGAGGCTACCTAAAGAATTTTGGGCTGAAGCAGTTGCATGTGCAATCTACTTATCCAATCGATCTCCAACAAGAAGCGTGTGGGGCAAGACACCACAAAATGCTTGGAGTGGAAGAAGACCCGGCATCACCTATCTAAGAGTTTTCAGAAACATTGCCCATGTACATGTACCAGATGAAAGTAGAACCAAGCTGGATGACAAAAGTGAGGAGTTCATCTTCATCGGCTATAACAACAACTCCAAAGGATACAAGCTTTACAATCCAAAAAATGGGAAGATCGTAATCAGTCGGGATGTAATTTTTGAAGAAGAAGGAGAATGAGATTTTAGCTCTGGTGTAGATGACTTCAACTTCTTTCCCATTGAAGAAGATGATCATACATAGATAAAACAAGTAGATGAACAATAAGAGCCTGCCACTCCACCTATCTCACCAGCACCAACCACATACAGAGATTTACCACCGTTTTTCTTAAATGAAAAAACCAAAGAACGTATAAGGAGTCTTCAAGATCTCTATAACGTAACTGAGAGACATGATAATCTCACTCTTTTTTGCCTCTTTACTGATTGTGAGCCAGTCATCTTCCAAGAATCTGCACTAGATGAGAAATGGAGAATTGCAATGGATGAAGAAATCAAAGCCATTGTGAAGAATGATACTTGGGAGCTTACTACTCTTACAAAAAGTCACAAGGCGATTGGTGTCAAATGGGTGTATAAAACAAAAAGAAATGCGAAGGGAGAAATTGAAAGGCACAAGGCGAGGCTAGTTGCAAAAGGCTATAGTCAAAAGGCTGGCATAGACTATGACGAGGTATTTGCTCCTGTAGCTCGACTTGAAACTATTAGACTTATTATTTCTTTGGCTGCTCAGAACAAATGGAAGATTTTTCAAATGGATGTAAAGTCTGCTTTCTTGAATGGATTCCTTAAAGAAGAAGTTTACATCGAACAACCATTAGGTTATGTGGTGAAAGGACATGAAGACAAAGTCTTGAGATTAAAGAAAGCTCTTTACGGGTTAAAGCAAGCACCAATGGCATGGAATAGCAGAATTGACAAGTATTTTCAAGAGAAAGGCTTCACCAAATGCCCCTATGAACATGCTCTCTACGTCAAAGAAAAAGATGGAGATATTTTGATTGTGTGCCTGTATGTGGATGATCTCATCTTCATTGGAAGCAATCCAAGCTTGTTTGAAGAGTTCAAGAGAGTGATGATCAAAGAGTTCGAGATGATTGACATCGGACTGATGGCATATTACCTCGGCATTGAAGTCAAGCAAAAGGAAAAATGCATATTTATCTCCCAAGAAAGCTATGCAAAGGAGATTCTCAAGAAGTTCAAAATGAATGATTGTAAGCCTATAAGCACGCCAGTGGAATGCGGAGTTAAATTATCCAAACATGATGAAGGTGAAGATATAGATCCAACATTCTTTAAAAGTTTGGTTGGAAACCTACGTTATTTGACATGCACAAGACCAGATATCCTTTATGCTATTGAACTTGTGAGTCGATACATGGAGAATCCAAAGACCACTTATTTTAAAGCTACAAAAAGAATCCTTTGCTACATCAAAGGTACAATTAATTTCGGCTTGCTTTACTCATTTTCTAATGACTACAAGCCTGTTGGATATAACGATAGTGATTAGGGTGGAGATGTAGATGATCGGAAAAGCACCACAAGATTTGTGTTCTTCGTGGGAGATATTGCTTTCACATGGATGTTAGAGAAGCAACCAATTGTCACGCTATCCACTTGCAAAGCTGAGTATGTAGCTGCCACATCAAGTGTTTGTCATGCAATTTGGCTCAGAAATTTGCTGAAGGAGTTGAGTTTGGCACAAGAAGAGCTAACCGAGATTTGTGTTGATAGCAAATCAGCAATTGCTTTATTTAAGAATTCAGTCTTTCATGATCGAAGTAAACACATAGACACTCGCTATCATTTCATAAGAGAGTGTATTGCAAGAAAAGAAGTGCAAATTAAGTATGTAAAATCACAAGATCAAGCAGCTGATATCTTCACTAAGCCACTCAAGCAAGAAGACTTTGTAAGATTCAGAAGTTTGCTTGGTGTCACAGGATCAACTTTAAGGGGAGATGTTGGATCATAAACTTGATCCAAGATGAATAAATTAAGCCCAACTCATGGAAGGTTCCATGAGGAGGTATGGTTGGTGAGGTTTGAATTATTTGTGTTAGGTATGTTAGGTGTGGTTGGTGAAGTTGGTGAGTGGTAGGTTTTAATGGATGATGAGGATTTGTGTATTAGTTGAATAAATGAATGGTTGTGATTAGTTTGCTTCATTTATAAATAAATACCCCCTCTCCCGTTTGGTTTAATCATCAAGTGAAGTAGCAAAATCACTAATGTGTAGAGAGTGAAAAATAAGAGTTGTAATTGGTGGAGTGTTGTTGAAAAAATAAAATAGTGTGTGTTTTGTGTGTTTTTATTTGTTAATTCTCCAATACATTTTACCCTCCACAATAAAAATTTCAATTTCACCTTAAAAATTACCAAAAATAATCAGATTAAATCTAATTATTTTTCCCATCGGTCAATAAGGAAATTAATTCTATAACCATCAAATACATGATTTTTTTAAATATGTCTATAATTAAAATGCTAAATTATAACAGTAGTAGTAAAAATAGCCCAATCTCGTAAACCATTAATTGAATTTAAGATAAGTAGAGTTTTATTATTCATTGAGTTATAATATCTAATAGTTAAGATTTTTTTGGTACTTCATTAATGTACCAATAATGATATTCATCATTAAATTTGATTATTTTTGGCATATTTTAGAGTGAAATTGTAATTTTCGTTATGGGGGTAAAATGGTTATTTTTTTAAGTTTCCGTTAGTTTTCTTAACGGAAGTGAAAAAGCGAAACAAAATGTAACTTAGGTGGATTCCAGTAAAAAAAAAAGAATTATTTATTTTTGAAAAAGTTGAAAAAAACGAGTGGACGGTGGATATTTTCCCTAAACTTAATTTGATGTCATTGGATTTTTATCTTGTGGCAACGTAGGATAACTTGTTTAGTTTTATATTAATCCTCTATTATGTCGTTGCACATTCTATAATATTAATTTAGACTAAACTTTAATAATTAGTTATAATTTAGTTAAAAAAGACATAGTTATGTAGATGCAGCTCATGAAGTTAGTATTTTCAATTGCACGGAAGTTGGCTACTGAAAATTTTCACTATTTTTATTTTTGGTTATATGCAGAGTTTCGGTAGTCAAACATGGGATTGTGCTCTTGCCGTCCAAGCTTTACTTGCTTGCAATCTAACTGATGAAATGGGTCCAATACTTATGAAAGCGCATGACTTCCTGAAAAATTCTCAGGTTAAATTGCTTTTTTATTTTATTTAGATTGATGCTTGCATGGCCCGGCGAAGTTTGAACAAATATTGCCGGGTCAGGCAAAATTCAAGATGGCATATGTTTTGTCGATATAGGGTGCTTTTTCAATCTGAGAATAATTCTATACCAGAAAAGCATCTGGGACCCCTTCGTGGCCATTGGATCAGAAAAGTTAAAGAAAAATAAAGTAAAGGCTGTAGATTTCATTCCAACGGCCCAATTCCAGGTCCCGAATTGTTATAACTCACAATAAGCAAATTACATTTCATTCACAAGCTTGGAATTTGGCAGGTAACGGATAATCCTCAAGGAGATTTTAGGAGCATGTTTCGTCACATTTCTAAAGGAGGATGGACATTTTCTGATAAAGATCATGGATTGCCAGTTTCTGATTGTAGTTCAGAAAGTTTTTTGGTACGCAAATGAACTAGTTTTCATAATCCAACAAATGAAAAGTGATAGTCATGTTTTCAATATAATTTTACTCATAATAAATTGCTGTCTCCTGTATTTCAACATACAGTGTTGTCTACACCTCTCAACAATGCCACCGGAAATTGTTGGTGAAAAAATGGAACCTGAAAGGTTTTATGATGCTGCTAATTTCATGCTTTATATTCAGGTAAGGAAACAAAGATATCGCACAATTAACAATTTAATTATCTTTAAAGCTTTCATATATATATATATATATTTGATAGAAGCTTTCATATTTAATGACATTGGCAGGAAAAATCTTCCTTCACCGGTTGTATGTACACTCATTTTAGTAAAATTATAACAACCATATAGCATGTATTTATGGCATGATTTTATTGGATTGTACCTACAAGTAAAAGAGGTGGGAAAATATTAAAGGAAAAAAATATATTGCTTTGGTCGAAATTAATCATATTTCAAAATCCACTAAAAACCCTTTGTCTTGATTTTTTTGCTTCTGAAATTTTTTATTGATCAATAGTGGATTTTAACTTCACTAGGGATATAATAATAAAAATATAAAACTAATTAAAGGTCAACAAAAAGAGTGGCTATTTGAAGCTAAAAATTTATTTGACACCCATTTTGTTAGCACACCCTGCAATATGATTTACGTTTTAAAAATTTACTCTATAAACCAATCAATATCCCAAAATGAACTCTAAATTACAACTTCATATTCCATCTTGTTTTCTTTTCAAACCCTCCAAAATTAAACTCAATTTTTTTAATCATTCTTGATTGATCATAAACAAATTAATAGGTAATTTTTTCGAGAGAAGCACTGATCGGATATGAACTAAAAACTTCAAATTCCCAAAGTGGTTAGAAAGCGACAGTATTCAAATTAAAGTTTGATTCATGTAGTAAGATTAATTCAAATGAAAATCCTCTACTTGATGCTTTGTTTGTTAATCTTCCATAATCCATCGAACTTCTGCAAAACAATTCATCTAATATATAAATTTATTAACGAGCCATTGGACTTCTACGAAAAATTGCTTGTCTCATTTGGTGCAAATAAAACAATAGGAAGTTACATATCAATTAAATTATCCAATAATTCAAAGATAAAACCTTTACAAAATAAAGTAATTGGGGATATGAGAGTTAAGTTTAAAAATTAAGGAGAGTGCTAGGGTTTATGGTGGGTGCATTCAATTTATTCAATTAAAGTATTTGCCCTCTTCAGTAATTTTGTACACGGACATTTCGGAAATGAAAATTTTTATTAAGATATGGGTGTGAAGAATATTTGAGAGTTCAAATAATCTCAACTTATCAGAAGTTATTTTAATACCTGAGGTTTGATGAATTTTGAAATATGAGAGAAACTAACTAATTGACTAAAACATTTTTTTATCATTTTTCCTAAAAAAAGGCTCCTGCTCCAGTTAAATAGTATGTTTAGACACTCTTTAACCTTGATATCGTTTAACTTCAATACTTTATAGAGTAAAACTGGTGGAATAACCGGCTGGGAGCCAGCAGGAGCACCATCATGGATAGAGGTAAAACTTCAAGATATCAATTAATTAATTATTTTTCCATTTTGTTTTCCTAATTAACAATATTATTATCAATTGTAATGCTTTTTTTTTTCTTTTTGTTAACTATCAAGTTGCTCAATCCTATAGAATTTCTTGACGAAGTTATTATTGAACATGAGTAAGATTTCTCCAAAGTTTATTTCATTTTATACAAATATTCCTGCTATAAATTCCTCTGAGACTTATTAAAGAAGGTGAATTTTATACTAGTTACGTTGAGTGCACGGCATCGGCGTTGAAGGCCATGACTTTGTTTCAGAAGTTATATCCAAAACACAAGAAAAATGAAGTTAACAACTTTATCACAAATGGTGTGAAGTTTATCGAGGACTCGCAAAAACTTGATGGCTCATGGTACATTTTTATTATATAATATGGTTATATTTATGTGTGTAATCCTTCCAGAGGCTTGACTGAGTGATTTTCAAGTAAAATTATTTTAGCTGGCCACCCATATTTGAATTTTGGCGGAGGCAAGAGGATAAAAAAAAAAAAAATTGCATTGTGCCCACACCTACCTTTCTTCAAGTTATATCCAAAGCATAGGAAAAATAAGGTTAGTAACTTTATCATAAATGTTGTGAAGTTTATCGAAGACTCACAAAACCTAATGGCTCATGATACCATTTTATTATGAAAATTTACATGTGTGTTCCTCCCAAAGTCTTGGTCAAGTGATTTTCAAGTAAATTTATTTTAGTTAGTGTGAAGATATGCTTGTCTGATTTGGGGGCTAAGGTGAAATCGAATGAGAACTTTGTAGGTCGTTATGCAGATGAAATTCAGTTGAAGGGTGCTTTTGAAAATTTCTGTTGACGTGGCTAGGGTTGTTGAAAGGTAGTTATATGGTTTCTGGAAATTTTTCCAAAAGTGCGATGCTGGTTTGCAGCCCCTCATATATAAACCCTTTCTCACTCATTTCTTCTCCATTGAGGATAATTCTTATTTCTATGTGAATCTTGTAATCTCTTCATTAAAACTGATATGTTTGTATTCAGTTTTGATTAATGAAAAAGTGTGAATTTTTCCTTCAAATTTGGTAGCTTATTCTTTGCAATCTAGTTCTGTTTCTTTGTTCATTGTTCTGATTTCTGGTCAATCTTGATCTCAGTTTAATCTTGATTGATTAAACCTCGAAGTATTGTGTTAGTTATTGTGCATAGCCATACTTATATCACATTGGAAGGATTAATCTTTTACAGGTATGGAACGTGGGGAGTCTGCTTCATTTACAGTACATGGTGGGCAATTTCAGGGCTAGTTGCTGCTGAGAAGACTTACAGAAATTGTTTAGCTATACGTAAAGCTACAGATTTTTTACTCAATATACAATGCGACGATGGCGGTTGGGGAGAGAGCTACCTTTCCTGCCCAAACAAGGTAAAATTGAGAAGATCTGTTTTAACACGATTTAGTTTCATTCAATCAGTCGTTTAAAATATGTTTGTTAACTTTGAAATATTGATAGCTACATATGAATAGAATTCAGTAAAATGTTTTTTACTTAACATTTATTACAACAATAAGAAGAAAATTATTTGATCATCTATTCCCTCTTTAAAGTGATTACTTTTCACCTTTTTTTGTATTTTTATTTTTTATTTTCTAACTAAAAAGAATAAAGATTTTTACAAAATGACAGTCATTGTGTTTGGTGATGTAGAAATATGTGCCTCTTGAGGGGAATCGATCGAATATAGTACAAACTGCATGGGCTACGATGGGTTTGATTCTTGCTGGCCAGGTTAGAAGTTGATTACCGAGCAATTATTTCTTAACCTTGTACTATATTTACAAATTAATGAATTTGCTTAAAAATTTAATACCTTTCAATTATTCTTTTTTTTTTTTTTGTGTGTGTGTCTGTGTTAGATGGAAAGAGATCCCACTCCTGTTCACCGTGCTGCAAAATTGATGATAAGGTCGCAACTGGAAAACGGGCATTTTCCCCAACAGGTAATTTTCAACAATTATTATAACAAAAAACGACAATAAGTATAGCATTCATTTTTCCCCTGAGCAAGTGTCATATTTGTATTTTAATAATAATTATAATATTAATAATAACACCAGTGGAGATAATGAATTTTTGGACGTTTTTAGATATTTTCTTTTACCACGCAGGTGCCTGATAAAATTCTTTTCTATCAATTGAATATTGATTGCAGGAAATCAGTGGAGCTTTTTTCGGGAATTGCATGTTACACTATCCATTGTATAGAATTATTTTTCCGATATGGGCTTTGGCAGAGTATCGCTCAAAAGTTTCTGTTGTCTTCTAAGAATTTTTTAAAAACAATTTATCTGGTTTGTGTCCATCCTATGCTGGGTTTTCTCTGATCATGTCTACGTTTGTGGTGCGTGTGCTTATTAATTTGTGTCTTCTATTGTGGCGTTCAACAAGATTTGAAATCTTTTAAAATTTATATTTTGAAATTTGCAAGTTATTGATTGATCTATTTGTGGATCATTCGTCACTCAAGTCGTACTATATATGTTATGGAGAGAGAGACCCTTAATACAAAGTGCATGCTATGTTCTCCTTCGAGTTATCACTGACTATGTTATGACTGATATCTAAATGTTAGTTCTTGTTAAGTTACATTATCTATGACTTACATCAATTTAAAATCAATTTTTTTGTGTATGGTCCAGTTGTTGCTTTTCAAACAACTAGGAACTTATGAGAAACTATTTTTGAGCTACCTGTAAATTAGCAGCTACACTAATTATGCAAGAACGAAAAAATAAAAACTCATTTGACTTGAGTATGTTTGTGTTATATAATTAATCAGTTAACCCATGTATTTTTAAAATTTAGCCAGATGATCCTTCTATTTATTTTCATTAAAACATATTTAATAGCATGTATTTTTCACCTGTTTGCAATGTCAAACAGAAATTTTATTCTGCAATTTAAAAATAAGATCCAACAATTATAAAAGCAACAAAAAAAATATCTAGAGTTATTTTAAGAATACATGAATTAATTGGATAATTGGCAAACAGTACATATTAAAAGAAAATTTACACTAAGATTAACTCAAATATTTAATAGATAATATCTTGTGTGGTTTGATTTTATTATACAGTGAACATAAGCACATATACAACAAATTGTTAATCTGGTTATTAGAAATATATAATTGGCAATTTTTGAATAAGAATATGAAACTAATTAAATCTTAACTATATATTGCTATACATGCACTTGTGGAAGAATATTATAAAGAGTTGCGGACAGGTTAGTTTACTACTAAATTCAAATCCTAATTGTTTATGGATATTTTCAAGGGAAACAACTAGACCTTCACATTTTGCTCAAGCATATGCATAGACCCTATATTTTAGAAATTGCTATATAAAGACCTCTTTTCTATTATTATAATCTTTGACTAGAACTATGAATTTAGATCGAATTGTGTAGCTGTTGCCTTCTTATTATCCTAGATGAATTAAAATAACAAATTTAAATACAAGTCATAAGACTGACAGAAAGTAGGGCACACATGGAACTTTTACACGGGTTGGATAACAATTCTACATTCATGATGCCATCATGATGTCATGCCCAACTGTTAATAAGCAATTTACTAAATGAAAGAAGATTACAATGTTAGAAAAATATAATAAAGTGGCTATTTCAAGGCCAATTTTAAGCAAGATAAAAATTGGAAATATATACTTATGTAGATGAGTCGGAATCTCCTCCTTGAGCTGTTTGCAACGAATTATAGAACACTCAAATTGGTACTTTGATGAATGATACTTTTTATTTGAAATAGCACTTGATTAGTTTGAAAATATGAAGTAAAAATTCCACATGGGATTTTAACTAACAAATCCCCTCCCTTGAAACCTATAAATTGGCTTTCAAGTTCATTTGCAAAACACCCAAATTCAAATTATTTTCTTCTCTTCTCTTTTAAGCAAATACTCTTTAGCTTTAGGCTTCAGTGTGATAGAATTTAAATATTTACTTGAAGTTTGCTAAAATAGTGAGGTTGTGCTGTCAACCTTATTCAATCCATTGCATCTCGAGAGATAGACACGAATATAGTTCAAGCACAGTTGTGAAAATGGTGAATCTATTTTAAGGATATTGTATCTTTACAGGCCTTGGATTAGTGGTTTTTTGTCTTATTACATATTGCTAAATTATATGTTGTATTTTTACTATTTCAATTTATTTTTTATTATTATTATAAAAAAATTGTGATAAGTGTGTAAGAGGCTTGTTAGAAAGCTTACATGCACTAGAAAGGTTCTGTTACAAAGGCTATACACATTGGCTATGGAGTTTAAGTTTTAAGTCGAATCATTGTAACCCCTTCAATCTTTCCTGGAAACTTAACTAATGTATTTTTGCATTTAAAGTATGTGATCTTATGTCATTTGCTAATTTATAACAATATACCAACAAACTTAAAACAAATTATTTGTTGAAATGGCCATTAGCATGAGCCAACAAACATGAACTTTGACCTTCCTCCTACTGCCTCATGTACTAGCGTAGGCATTCGTGCTACTACCTTTATGGTTGTTCCTCATGCAAAAAAAATAAAAATGAGAAATTCACTGGCTAGAATTTAAATCGGTGCCAACAAAAAGTGTTCTTTTATTTGACTATCTTGAATCTTATGAGACTCTTGAAGAAAGATACTCCTATACTTAGAGAGGGTGAAGTTGATCCCTAAGTGACAAGTGCAATAGAGGCCTGGAAATTCTGATTTCCTTTTTAGAAATTATGAACTAAATGGCTTGAGGGATTCTTTATATACTATGCATGCTGGAAAGGAAAGAGCCAAAGAGCTATTGGAGTCCTTAGAAAGAAATTATAAAATTGAGGATGCTGGCATTAAGAAATTTGTTGTAGGCCATTTCCTAGATTATAAAATGGTGGATTAAAAAGTTGTTATGAGTTCAAGTTCAAGACTTGATGATAATTTTATTAGAAATTCATGCTAAAGGGTTGGATTTGAATGAATCTTTTCACATGGCTACTATTATTTAAAAGTTGCCTCTATTATAAAAAGATTTCAGGAGTTATTTAAAGTATCGATGTTTGGGGAATATACTTCGACGAAACCAGCCATGACGAGCAGACACCTGGTAGTAGCGTGTCCTTCGACGAAGGCCAACAGTGATGAGCAAAATTTGACAACAAGGGAGCAGGAGCAGGAATATTCTGCTCGTCCATGAATACACCATCTGCAAGGCCGATCCTCTGTTAGAAGAATAAAGCCATTCCAGCTAAGGCTTGAGTCAAGGAGACCCGATCAACGACAATTGGCGAGATGTTCTCTCCAACCCGAGAATCAAGGCATGAAGGCCATGCAACCACCCACGACTATGGAAGTGGAGCATCCACTTTTGAGAGGTGGGAAGATAACGGGCGCGAATAGAGGGAAGGTCCGAATCCAGGAGAGGCCTATAAAATAGTAGCCAACGAAAGTAAAAGGGTTAGAAATTTGATATTATAACAGAAATAAAGAAAGCTCTAAAGAATTGAGCCTAAAGAAAAAGCCATAAGATTTGTGGCTAGCGTTCCCAGAACCTTCATATCTGACTTGAGCGTCAGAGGATTTATGCCAGGAAAACAACCGGCGTGCTCTGACCTGTTTCTGTATACGCAGGAAGTTTTGAAGAAGAAAGCAAACGAGAAGAGATCCTGGTCATGGTCGAGTTGATCAAGCAGAGATCCTGGTCATGACAAATAGAGTAACCAGAATCTCGCATCAACATGAAGTATAAGAGAAAAGAAATGAGTCTTAACTATCTCATTATTAAACTTTAAGTTGAAGAAGGCAACAAATATAATGCCAATGTTGTGGAATATAATCAGAATAAAAAAAATGAAAAGGCCAACAATACAAAGTTGGTCTAATAAAGAAGGTCTCTAAGAAGTAACTAATTTTCAAATGCTTCAGCTGTGACAAAATGGTCACAAGGCTTTGGAATACAGATTTTCGAAACTAGGAAGCTAATGGATAGAGGATATCTCGAAAGATGTTTTAGACATTAATCTTTCTACGAAAGTGAATATGGTGGGCACCAATCTAAGAAAATGATGGATTAATATTGGTGCCACTCGACATGCATGCTCAAACAAGGAAATATTTATTTCCTTGAATTTATTAGAAATTGTGAAAAGCTATATACAAAGAAGTCTACCACGTTTGAGATAGAAAGTTAGGGAAAAGTGATTCTAAAAATGACTTCTAGGAAAAGATTAGCCTGAATAATGTGTTACACATGCTAGAAATTCACAAGAATCTTGAATCTGGATCACTTTGTAACAAGCGTGGCTTCTTAATGGTGTTCAAATCAGAAAAAATAATTTTGTCTAAAATTGAAATGCATATAGGGGAGTATGTTCATAAAATGAACAACTAAATAAGAACTGATAGACAATTTGTTTGTTCATTAAAAATTTTATGATTTATAAAAATGAAGTTGAGAATCAACTAAATAAGAAAATTTAGGAGTTAAGAACTAATAGAGATGGCGAGTATGTTGTTCCATTTAAGTCACTTTCTAAATAACGTGGAATCATACTTTAAACTATGGTTTGTTATTTACCTCAATCTAATGGGATTGTTGAATGAAAAGTTCACACCTTGGAAGAAATAATGAATGCAATGCTAGTAACTTATAACAATTGATTCTAATTCCAACACAGAACAACATATTAATGGCATTATAACTTATTCCAATTCTGATTCCTATAGATAAAATAAAAAATTTATTATGATTTTCATTGTTGTATTTAATTCAAATGCTATGGGTGTCAATATGTAAGTGTACATAACAAGTAATATAATAATGAGTATTCAAGATCGTTTCCACATGAATTAATGTCATTAGATTTGTTATCACACTTTTCTCATCTCCTATATAAACATTTGAGGGCATGGTTTGGGAATCTCCAATAATGACGAAATTTTTCTTCAAGTCTCCTGAATTTTTAGCATCTCTAACTCAAAATGGGTAAAAAAAAAATCAAATACTAATGATCTTCTTAAACTGTATAATTTTATTTCAACATTGAATAAGAATAATTTTGGGTTCATGTCATAAATGTGAGAATAATTTTAGATTCACGTCATTTATATGCAAAAATATCCAGAGGATATAATTGTATCTCAAAATAATAATTAGTTTTTAAGGTCTTAAAATTATTTTTGAACATTTCAATAACCATTCGAAACTAGCCCTCGGATTCAACATAACTACAAATGCAAGGTTAAACTTCAAACGTTTATCAACAAAGATAGATTATAAACATAAATTACTTTAAAAATTAAAATTTGTAATGACTAAATTATAGTTAATTGATTTAAAATACAATATAATGTTTTTAGTGTATATGCTTGATCTTCTAATTTACGATAAACTAGTTTCATATGCTCCATCCAAAAGATGGCACTATGGGTCATGACATAATTATATGACATGATTTGTTTGGATCCGTATTGACATAAATTGACAGGATTAACAAATGGATTGATATGAAAAAACATGAGTAATAATCGTGTTATATCCATGTTGGGCTACCTCAACATGGGTACCAATTTGTCAATCAATATTTAATAATATTATTTAAAAAAAGTATATATGCTTAATACTAAATTCATTATTCAGGTCATATGCACATTTTATTATAGACTTGTTGATGTCATATTTAATATCATGTTAACTTATTATGAATTTTTTTAGAATAACATTGATATATTTGTTATATTTTAAATTATTTTTTAATTTTTATTAAATATATTAAACAGATCAACATGATTAATATTAATAATAAGTGGGCTTGTCTATATGTATTTTGATATATTGATACAAATAATAAATGAACTGTTTCTCTATTTACTTAAGTTTGACATGATACGAATAGGACGTGACAAGATAACACGAATTACTTCCGTAAGTGTACCTTATTGTTAAGGTAATTAGATTAGTTAATCATGGTTAAGCTTGTTGAGTTAGTTTGTTAGTTTTGGTTAACTGGTGAAGTAAGTTTGATATCGATGCTGACATGGTGTCCAAGCTGGCAAAATTAGTTAAGTTGTTAGCTTAATAAATTGCAGTATGTGTATAGTGTGTAGAAGTTTTGAGATTATGTATAAGTCCTCTTGTAAATGAGTTCAATTAAATTGAATGAGATTCATTTCTTTTTCTCTATTTTTCTCTATGATTTTCTTGGTAACCAAACAAACATTCAGTTCTTAACTTGGTATCAGAGCTTGTTTAAAAGTTGTAATGGCTTCTCTGAACTCAAATTAAAATGTAGTATTCACTCTAAGCTCAAATCAAAACACAATGTCCTTTGTTTCTTCATTTACCTTCACTTCATCAATCAAACCAAATCGATCAAACTACACAATTTGGAAATCATAAATTCTCTCCTCTGTTTGTGCTAATGGACTTGAAGATCTTCTTGACGGCTCCAAAGCTTGTCTAGATCAATTTCTTCGTAATGAAACTGAAGGTTCTGCAAGTGAGACTTAGATAAATCCAGCCTTTATTGCTTAAAAGAGAAAGGATCAAATACTGCAGAGCTGGTTGATGTCATCCATCATCGCTCTTGAGATTCTTAGTCTTGTGGTAAACTCTGAAACTTCACTTGCACCCTAGAGTATTCTAGAACAACAGTTTGGATCTAAAACTTTTGCTAAGAAAGTTCATTTTAAGGTGATGCTTAGCAATCTTAAGAAAGATTTCATGTCTATAACTGATTTCTTTGGCAAACTAAAAACAATCACTGATGGATTGGCTATTACTGGTAATCCTATTAGTTCTCTGGATTTTATCACACATTTGATCTCTAGATTAGTTCAACCTTATTATCCAGTTGTGTATACATTGAGGCCAATCTTGCAAAAATGGCTATTAATATGGCCTATTCTATGCTCTTAACACCTTAAGCTAGGCTAGAACCAAATCAATTAGGTACAAGTAAAGAGACTAAATTAAATTGTGCAGCCAATATTGCTCAAACTGGACCTAATTTCAAAATTAGAGGCTAGTATAATAATAACTGGAAAAAAATATTGGGAATAATAATGGAAGTAGAGGTGGTTATGGTAATGGTAGAGGTTTTTCACCATAGAACCAATGGAGAGGAAATTGGAGTGGTACCTGGAATAGTGTTCAATCCAGAAATTACCTAAGAAGAAATGGCTATAATGCTGGCAATAATAACTTTGGTAATGGTTATGGTCATGATAATGTTAACTTTTGTAAGGTTGTGGCTTACTAGTGGCAAATAAAGGTGGGCAAATAACCCAACCCGATCCAATCTGAAAATTTAGGCTCCAATCAAATTTGGATGAAGGTTGTAACCTGATCGAGTTCAATTTTGGTCAACTCGATCAGATCGGATCGGGTCAAACTGAAAATTCAAAGAAATCAAAGCCAAAACAAGCACAAATCTTCGATACGATTCAATCCAATTTGAACATATTCAAATAAAATTAGATTGGATCATATGTTCAGGTTAAGTTTGGGTTACATATTTTCCAACCCAACTAACCTAAAATCGATTGGGTTGATCCGAACCTAAATTTGCCCACCCCTAGTGGCAAAGGTGCTATAGACTCAAACACTAATGTTTTGATCTTTCAAATTTGTTAAAAACCAAACCATATTGCAACTGAATGCATAACAATTTAATAGAGATTTTATTCCATTTTATCCACTTTTAAACTATAATGCATATCAATACTTAGGACCCAGAGCTTTATATCATAACATAGAACTAAGAGTTGTTTTTCTAACCACTTCATAAGGAGATACGGTTGATCAAGGGCAGCACATTGATAGTGGGGCAACATATCATCTAACTAACAACTTGCAAAATCTCAACATTGGCAAAGAATACTCAGGTAATCAGTTACTGCATGTTGGTAATGGTCAAATATTACAGATCACTCACAGTTGCCTTTCTACATCTTGTGGTTCATTTTTGCACTTACAAGATAAAAACTTAACCATTGAATTTATTGTCAATATGTGTTTTATTAAGGACAAGAGGAAGGAGGTGCATCTAGCTCAAGGGATTGCTAGAGATGTGTTAGCTTTTTTAGCTATAGATATTGATTTTGATGATAACAAATCATATGTATTGATTAAACAAAGATTTATGAATTGTGTTTTTATAATAAGAAAATGAGGCTATAAAATCAAAGTGTTTTGGACTAAAATAAATGTGTTTTTAAATCTTTGATTTTATTTTTGAATTTCGAATTTGGACTTAAATGACAAGTTTTGAAATCTTTGATTTTAATAAGTATTATTATAAAATTTCAGAACTGGACCTATTTGAAGTTATTTAAATGTTTTGGGCCATACAATTATTTATGAATATTTTGGACTAAAGTGAAAGATTTTGAGAACTTTGAAAATATAGGTATTTTGTTGAAAAGGACCTTTGTGCAAAACAATAAAACCTTTAGTGCTAAATAATACTTTCAGAATATTTTTGGAACAGCAAAGTAATATTTAGAAATTCTGGAATTGGACCTATCTGTAAAGTTTTCTGACATTTTGGGTCATACTACAGTTTTATAAAGTTTTGTGGTCAAACTATAATTTCAGAAACTATTTCACTGTAGATTTCACTGTAGATTTCACTGTAGCAACCGGCTATCCGGTTATCAAATCCGGAAATCCGGTTTCGGCAGCAAGTCACCAAAACGCAAGCGGCATTCCGGTTCCTGACAAACGGCAATCCGGTTCGAGGCAGAATGTCACCAAAACGCAAACGGCATTCCGGTTCTTGGCATCCGGCAATCCGGTTCGAGGCAGAATGTAACCAAAACACAACCGGAATTCCGATTCCAACAAACGGCAATCCGGTTTTTCAGAAATTCAAATTTGTGCTGTAACGGTAACATCAACCGGCTATCCGGTTTCCATATCCGGCAATCCGGTTCCGGCCAGAAATGAACATAACGGCTAGTTTTTGAGTTCATACTATATAAACTCAAAACCATCTCATTTTTGGCAACTCAAGCAAGCATAAACAAGAGCACACAACATATATTGAGCTTCATTTTCGTAACTCATCATTTATTAGCTTATCATTGTTCTTCAATTTGTATATCTACTCTTAGAGAGAGATTTATTGTTGTATTTATTATTTCTCATCAAATTGTGAGTGTACAAGTGAGGGAAACACTTGGGTTAAGAGATTGGGGATATAATCTCTTGTTGTAAAGGTTCATTGACACCTTGAAGTCAATTGTAATTGGTTGAAGCCTTGGAAAGGCTTGGATAGTGAAATCCTCAAGCGGGTGAGCTTGGAGGCGTGGACGTAGGCGGGGATAGCCGAACCACGTAAAAATCCTTGAGTTCGTTTTTCTCTTCCCTTACTCTTTAATTATTGTGCTTGCATTAAATTTATTGTTTTCGAATTTATTAAGGCATTAGATTAAATTGTTGTGTGGATTTGCTAGGATAATTTTTAAAATTCCAATTCACCCCCCCTCTTGGGTTGCACACTTGTATTTCAATTGGTATCAGAGCAAGGTGCTCTTGTGTAGACTTAACCGTCTAGAGTTAAAGATTCGTAGCAACCCAAATTAGTTAAACCACCATGGAAGGCCAATCTATCACTAGACCTCCATTTTTCGATGGAAATGATTTTCCTTATTGGAAAACTAGGATGAGAATTTATTTACAAGCTTTAGATTATGAAATATGGGAAATAGTTTGTAATGATTTACTCATTCCTAGGAAGAATGTTTTAAGTGAGCTGGATAAGAAAAATTTATCTTTAAATTCCAAGGCTATGAATGCTTTATTTTGTGCTTTAGATAAAAAGGAATTTCATAGAGTTTCAAATTGTTCTAATACTTATGAAATTTGGAGAAAACTTGAAATTGTGTATGAGGAGACTACAAACGAGGAGGAATTTCATGAAGTGTCGAATTTGGCTCTCATGGCAATTGGAGATGAATCGGATGACGAGCTTGATGAGGTAAGTGATCCAACCTATGATGAGTTGTATGATGCTTTTAAAGATTTGCATGATAATTGGATAAAAATTGGTAAAAAGAATGCATGTTTTAAAAAGAAAATGGTAGAGCTCGCAAATGAAAATGAATCTCTATGTGCAAAGATTACATGCCTAGAATTAGAAAATAAGACATTGCATGATAGCATGACTTTGCTTGAGAATTCTAGCACTTCACATGAGCACTTAGAGTCACACATGAATGACTTGAGAAATGAAAATGATGCCTTGCAAAAATCCAATGTTTCATTAAATGAAAAGATCAAAAAATTGGAATTAGATATTGAAATGTTAAATGATAGAATTGCATCATTTAAATGTAAACAAAGTACTTCATATGAGCATGAAAAATCACATGTTGATAAGTTGATGAAAGAAAATGAAGTGCTTAGAAAGAAGAGCAATGAGTTAAATGAGATTATCTTAAAATTTACAAATGGTCAAAAGAACTTAGAAAAATTGCTCAACTCTCAAAAATGTGTATTTGATAAAGGAGGACTTGGATATAAGCCTAATTTGAAACAAAAATATTATAAGAATTATTTTGTTAAGGCTACCTCCACATGTGATCATAAAATTGTTTGTCATTATTGCAATCAAAATGGTCATATGAAGCTTGATTGTCCTATTAAAAGAAATGTATATTATGGAGCAAAATGTATTTGGGTTCCAAAAGGAACCATTGCTAACACTCAAGGACCCAAGACTATTTGGGTACCAAAGTACACAACTTGAATACTTTTGTGTAGGTACCACAAACAAGGAATGGTGGAGAGTTCCTTGATGAAGCTTGTGAGGGTAATCATTTGAGCATGATCTAGGAGAAAAAGATGAGGCAAGATGATTTAATTGTTTTGGTAACAATTCTTGCCATATTAGTATTGTTGAGTGGATCATGATAAATAGATAGTAACTTGAATTTGTGATAATATGCTTGTATGTTTACATGATGGAATTATCATTGTGTATAATGTTGAGTGATTCATCATGATAGCTTTGGTTGATTTTGATAATTATATAATGCCTAAGCTTGATAAATGAGTGATATGCATGAATTATTAATCTTTAAATGCTTATATGTTTCATGATTGTGTAAAATATATACATGATGAATGAATTATATGTGTGAATTCTTGTATCAATAGTTGTGATGAATATGCATGATGAATATGTTGTAAATTTGAGTTTTATGATTGGATGTTAATTATATTGATCCATGCATTAAAACGGTTTTAAAATTGTTTGGAAAACAAAGGAGTTTTTGAAAATCTTAGTCTGCGCAAGCTGTAATGAATTGGTCATAACTCTTTCTAGAAAACTCTAAATTCATCTCTGTAAAATTTATTGGAAAGCTAACTTAATTATCTTTCCAACGGTATATATCTTGAACATTACTTCTTGCTCAATCAATACAGGTTTTATTCCGAATTTGACCTTTCTGCATTTTATTAAGTTTTGAATATGCTTCATGATTGTATGCTTGTTGGATGGATTATTTGGTTGATATGATTTCATATGTTTGGCCTTGTATGCATATATGTTTCATGCACTAATTGACGTTTTTGAAAAGTTAAATGATTTTTAAAATTGATCAATTTTTAAGTAAAATTTTTTTGGTTTATATAATACAAGTATAAGAGCTAGCAAATATTCCCTTTCTACTCATCCGGAAAACCATTTTGTTTTATTGAATTCTCTCGGGACAAATTCCGGATAACCGGCTTTTCAATCCGGAAAACCGGATTAACTTTGGTTGCTCTCGGGACAACATTCGGATGACCAGATTTTCCATCCGAAAAGCCGAATTTGCTAAGCCTTGTCTTTGCCTCAAAACCAGTCAACCGTTTCTTTCCATCCGGAAAACCGATTTCGCGAGCATGCTTACTGGAACAAACCGGTTTTCCAATTTAAGACAATCGGTAAGCCGTTTTCTGTTTTTCTACTCACTGGATCCAACCGGTCTACCGGTTAGACTTATTCGGCAAGCCGAATTAGAATACATGCTCACTGGACGAAACCGGATTTCCGGTTTCCTCATCCGGCAAGCCGGTTCCCTTTTGTTCTGCTTCTGGTCACAACCGGCTATCCGGTTAGTGACAACCGGCAAACCGGTTTCAAAGCTTTTAGCTTCGCTCTTCCCTTCCTCTCATTTGGCTTTTCGTTTCTCTCTCTCTCACTAAAAACTGATTACTCCTCACTTGTTTTCACTCCAAAATCCATCATTATCATTCGTTTTTCAATCCAAATTGATTCAAACTTACTCTTTTTACTCAACATCTTGAAAATCCGAATTTGTACATTTTGAGTATTTCAAATTACCACTTCCATAGTGTGCTCTCCTTATGGTTTTTATCATAGTTTTCTACTATATTATGCACTTATATTTTCATATGCATTATTGCCTTTATTATGGATGGATGATGATTATCGATTGATATTTGGATGTTTTATATTTGGATATTGTGGAACTAATGTGCTTATCTTGACTTTATGATGATCTATATATTAGCATATGTTGATTTTGATGATTGTCATTATGTACTTATGTTTTACTTAAGTTTTGAGAATAAAGAATGTGCATTGATGATTACACTATATTTGATGAAGTTTGATCTTATGCAATCTATGATTAGTGAATGAATGCATATTTTTGTACTTTATCGATGTATTGTTGAATATGCATAACTCGCTTTAAATGATATCGAAAGGAGGAGAAATTTATAATCATTGAGATCTTGGCGCTTATGAGAGTGTAAGTTATATTAAAATATCACATTAGATTTTTTTTTGAGTTTAGTTGTCTTGATTTCTAAAATGTGATTAGTAATTATAGAGCTTGAATTGTTGACATTATGCTCTTATAACTTTTGCATTTCCTTGCTTAGCTTATTACTTGTTCTATTTTGGATAATATGCTTTTTGAATATTTTTATTGTCCAAAGGGAGAGACAAAGTAATAAATATTTTTAGTGATGTAAATTGGGGGAAATAACATGCATTTTGAGCATTCTTTTAATTGTGATGATTCATGATTATATGTGTATTGCTTGATAAAACTTGTGGATTATTGAATATTGAAGTGTTGGTTGGCTAATGGAGTTGTTGGGTTGATGATGGAGTTGATTGCTATGATATTTTGGAAGTGTTTTTCTCTCATGTGTATAAAAGATTTTACTCATTTTTTAAGGGGAAACTCTACCAAATATTTGCTCACCAAAAACCGAACTTGCATGTCCTTCTTTTCTTTGATATTGAAGGGGGAGATAATTTGAGAGTTTGATAATTTGGGAGTTTTTGGGAGTTTTAAGAATGAATTTGAAGATGTTTTATAAATGGAAAGATTGTTGAAAATGCTTACTTGATCAAAAATTTTGTTATTGACCATTTCTTAATTTGGCCATATATTTAGGGGGAGCATGTAATATGTTTCACTTTGGTTAATTTTTTTTTTAAATTGGCCATACATTTAGGAGAGCATATAATGTGATTTTGAATAATATACATTTTGAATATTTCTTTTGATGTTTGGTATTTGAGTATGATGATGATTTTGAGATAATGATGATTTGATCATATAGTTGTTTTATATGATAATTTTATGTCATAAGTTGTTGATTTGGTAATTAATGGAATAATGGTTCATGATATTTTAGTGTGATTATTTGTATATGGAGTTGGCTTTTATCATGACCTATAATAATTTGGATGTATTATTACTAAATCTTGTATTTGAGTTGATGCTTGTTGTTAGGGGGAGATTTTGTCGAAATTTCTATTCAAACAACATGGGTAACAAATTTGCTATTTTTATTCTTTTCCTTTAAAATTTTCTTTTTATGATGAAGGGGGAAAAGAATACATGTTTTCATATTTATAAAAAAAAAAATTTTGTTACTCTTATTCTTTTCCTTTATGTTTTCTTTTTTTTTATGATAAAGGGGGAGAAGAATACATGTATTTAAGTTTATAAAACTTTACTCCTCTTTTTCTTTGCCAATTAAGTTTTCTTTTTGATGATGAGGGGGAGAAAAATGCATGTATTTAAATTTCTTATTTTAGCAAATTGGCAAATTGTAAAAGAAGATTTTATTTAGGGGGAGTAAATTTGTGGAATCATTCTTTAAATACATGAAATGTTTGTCATCATCAAAAAGGGGGAGATTGTTAACATATATGTTTCCATAATATTGATTTTGATGATAACAAACAAGATTAAGAATGATTAATTTTTTAAGCTCAAATTATGTTTTATACATTTTAAATAAATCATTCATTTTACATTATAAAGGTTTTATATTTTGGAAAAATGATTTATGAAAATATACATGTATCCAAATGGAGTATGTATGTATGCAAGGGGAGTCTATTTTAAATAAATTTTTAACCTTGCATTGATTTAAGGTGAGCTTTTTATAACTAAATTAAATCTTTGTAATGTATTTTGTCATCATCAAAAAGGGGGAGATTGTTAGCTTTTTTAGCTATAGATATTGATTTTGATGATAACAAATCATATGTATTGATTAAACAAAGATTTATGAATTGTGTTTTTATAATAAGAAAATGAGGCTATAAAATCAAAGTGTTTTGGACTAAAATAAATGTGTTTTTAAATCTTTGATTTTATTTTTGAATTTCGAATTTGGACTTAAATGACAAGTTTTGAAATCTTTGATTTTAATAAGTATTATTATAAAATTTCAGAACTGGACCTATTTGAAGTTATTTAAATGTTTTGGGACATACAATTATTTATGAATGTTTTGGACTAAAGTGAAAGATTTTGAGAACTTTGAAAATATAGGTATTTTGTTGAAAAGGACCTTTGTGCAAAACAATAAAACCTTTAGTGCCAAATAATACTTTCAGAATGTTTTTGGAACAGCAAAGTAATATTTAGAAATTCTGAAATTGGACCTATCTGTAAAGTTTTCTGACATTTTGGGTCATACTACAGTTTTATAAAGTTTTGGGGTCAAACTATAATTTCAGAAACTATTTCACTGTAGATTTCACTGTAGCAACCGGCTATCCGGTTATCAAATCCGGAAATCCGGTTTCGGGCAGCAAGTCACCAAAACGCAAGCGGCATTCCGGTTCCTGACAAACGGCAATCCGGTTCGAGGCAGAATGTCACCAAAACGCAAACGGCATTCCGGTTCTTGGCATCCGGCAATCCGGTTCGAGGCAGAATGTAACCAAAACACAACCGGAATTCCGATTCCAACAAACGGCAATCCGGTTTTTCAGAAATTCAAATTTGTGCTGTAACGGTAACATCAACCGGCTATCCGGTTTCCATATCCGACAATCCGGTTCCGGCCAGAAATGAACATAACGGCTAGTTTTTGAGTTCATACTATATAAACTCAAAACCATCTCATTTTTGGCAACTCAAGCAAGCATAAACAAGAGCACACAACATATATTGAGCTTCATTTTCGTAACTCATCATTTATTAGCTTATCATTGTTCTTCAATTTGTATATCTACTCTTAGAGAGAGATTTATTGTTGTATTTATTATTTCTCATCAAATTGTGAGTGTACAAGTGAGGGAAACACTTGGGTTAAGAGATTGGGGATATAATCTCTTGTTGTAAAGGTTCATTGACACCTTGAAGTCAATTGTAATTGGTTGAAGCCTTGGAAAGGCTTGGATAGTGAAATCCTCAAGCGGGTGAGCTTGGAGGCGTGGACGTAGGCGGGGATAGCCGAACCACGTAAAAATCCTTGAGTTCGTTTTTCTCTTCCCTTACTCTTTAATTATTGTGCTTGCATTAAATTTATTGTTTTCGAATTTATTAAGGCATTAGATTAAATTGTTGTGTGGATTTGCTAGGATAATTTTTAAAATTCCAATTCACCCCCCCTCTTGGGTTGCACACTTGTATTTCAAGATGGACTATATAAGTTGCTGTCCAAAAATTATCTTGTCTCCAGTTCTTGTGATCTCACCTATTTTTCTAGTTCTATGCTTTTTACTTTCAATAATTCAACTTTTTGTCTTTATAATATAGCTAAGAATAAAACTTGTAATCAAACAACTATTCTTTAGTGTCAAGACAATACTGCTAAGTCAACTATGAAAGTATATTTGTTGCATCAGAGGTTTGGTCATTCTAATAAGTATATGCTGAAATGCATTTTATTTTTTGTTTCACTTCATCATCCTATCTTTGTGCTTGATTTTTGTGATGCTTGTTAATAGGGAATTTTTTTATTTCCTTTTTATTCCACAGGTATCAAAACAAAAGTTCCTTTAGAGCTTGTTTGTACTGATCTTTGAGGTCCAACACTCTTACCATATTTACATGGCTATAGATATGATATTACCTTTATAGATGACTATAATAAGTATTGTTGGATACCTCCCTTAACCCTTAAATCATAAGTTTTAGACACTTTCGAATTCTTCAAAACCTTAGTCAAAAAATAAATTGGTCATTCTTTAAAAACATTACAATCAGATTGAGGGAGAATATAAAAGCTTTGAACACTTCCTTGAAAATTGAAGGGGTAAGTTTCAAACATAGTTGCCCTCACACACATCACCAAAATGGTGTGGTAGAGAGGAAACATAGACATATTGTAGAAACAGGGTTGACTGTTCTTACTTAAACTAAAATGCCATTGTCTTTCTGGTGGGAATCATTTCATACAGGTTCATTTCTCATTAATAGAATGCCCACACATGTATTGAATAACATTTCTCCTTTTATTAAACTATATGGCAGAAAGTCTGACTATGAGTTTTTTAGAATAGTTAGATTGTGCTTGCTTTCCTTGTCTCATACCCTACAATAAACATAATCTCAATTTTCATACACAAAAATGTATTATGATTGGTCATAGTCCTATGCATAAGGGTTACAAATATCTTAGTTCAGCCGATAAAATCTATATTTGCGAGGCATGTGCAGTTCAATGAATCTAAATTTCCATATTATTAACTCTTTTCCTCATCTAAATCTGATCAAAATTTGTCTCTAATTTAGCAAAGTCACTCTCATGTTTCAAATATTTTCCTTCCATTAATTTCTCAAGATAGCAGTTATACACAATCTTTTTTCAATTTTCTTATACCATATTCAAGTCCTGACTCTAATTACCTTCACACATCCTCTATACATCATTCTCAACATGATTCATCATAAGGTTCATCTTTAGATATATTAGACAATCAATTATGACAAGAACAGACACACCACACAATAGTTGTCCATAATACTCATCCAATGGTTACTTGATTAAAAGTTAGGATATTCAAGCCAAAAACATACTTAACTATGACACAGGAATTTAAACCACAATCTGTCAAAGTAGCCTTGGCAAATTCTAAGTGGAAACAAGCTATGCAAGAAGAGTTTGATGCACTATAGAAAAATAAAATCTAGGTTCTTGTTCTAAAGGAGTTAGCTAGGAAAATTATTGGAAATAGTGGGTATTCAAAGTCAAATACAACCCAAATGGAAGTATTTCAAAGTACAAATCAAGCTAATAGCCAAAGGATTTCATCAAACACAAGAGGCGGATTTTTTGAGATATTCAATCTAATTGTCAAAACTTGCACAATCAGAGTCATTCTCAGTCTTGCTAGTATGCATCACTGGACTATCAGACTGTTTAATGTAAACAATGCTTTCTTCAATGACATTTTGATGGAAGATGTTTTTATGCATCAACTTGAGGGCTTTTTTCATCCTTATTATCTATCTCATGCATGTAAACTCACCAAGACTCTTTATGGTCTTAAATAAGCACCTAGAACCTGGCATGATAGGCTGAAATCTTTAGTGTTGCAATGGGGATTTGTCATATCTAAATTAGATACATCATTGTTCATTCATCATATGGTTGATGATATCATTGTCATACTTATTTATGTTGATGACATCTTATTCACTGGATCAAACTCTAAGCTTGTTGAAAAAGTTATACATCAGCTGGTTTCTAAGTTTGCTTTGAAGGATCTTGGAGAGTTTAATTATTTTCTTGGTCTTGAGATTATTCCATTTGTTGAAGGGCTATATTTTTCACTGACTAAATACATAGGAAACTTACTCAAGAAAATGCATATGGTGGAAAATAAGGGTTGTCCAACTCCCATGAGTTCATTAGATAAACTAGCTAAAAACATAAGTGCAGCCTTTGAAAATCCTGCTTTATATAGGTGTCCTGTTGGTTCTTTACAATATATGACCCTAACAAGACTTGAGATTGCTTTCATAGTGAATAAGCTTCGTTAATTGCTTGCCACACCATCAGTACTCCACTAGCAAGCTTACAAACGAGTAATGAGATATTTGCAATGTGTATCTGGTTTTCTTATACTTACAACCAATTCAAATGCTGATTGAGGTTTAGATTTGGATAATAGAAAGTCTATAGAAGGTTACAGATGAGCATATATATATATATTACCCTTAATTATATAATTACTAGTTATTTTTAATTGTTATTTTTAACTAACTATATTATTTTACTGAATAGGAAATTAATTGGAGATTAGGAATGAAAAATGCATAAAGAATAACAATTTAGGGAAGCATCAATTGAAGCAGTGACACAGTTAAGAGCTTGTAGCATGTGAAGCCACGAGCAATTTGCAATTAAAAGGAATTTCAATTAAGTTGCACATGTATGGCATTGCAATAAATGAAAACCAATTTAAAGGGGCCCGTGTTGAGCAATTATAGGAGGAAACAAAATTAATAGTGGTGTGGCAACTAATTTGAAAAGGAAAATATTTTATTCTTCCACTTTATGAGGTGGTGACTTAGGCTTCGTATGTTCCCTTCCTCATTAAAAGACAAAGTGAAAGTTGAGTTGAATTCACTTCCTGCAGGGTCTATTACTATGTGGATGAATTGAGTAATAAGTTCCTCACCAAGTTTTTCTCTATGTCTAAAACAAATGCCCTTAGGAGAGAGTTAAGTGATTTTTATCAAAAAAAAAAGGTGAACAATTTTATGAGTGTCAAGAAAGATTTAATAATTTACTGCTCAAGTGTCCCCACTATGGTTTTAAGAAATTGAGACTTATACAATACTTTTATAATGGTTTAACCATGTCAAATCGTCATATGGTAGAGTCTATGAATGGTGGGAGATTTTTTAGCCTACATGAAGGGGCTGCATGGGATTTCTTTAATTCAATTTTTGAGAATTCTCAACAGTGGGATTTTTTAAATTAAAGAGAAAAATCATCTCAAGTTTTTAGGAAAGGTCTATATGACGTTAAGGATAATTTTGATGTGAAAGCCACTCTAACTACTCTTTCTAGGAAAGTAGATGTTTTAACTCTAAACTAATCAATGAATCATCATCGTAGTGTAGCTCATGAGGTTTGTACTCTATGTTCCAACCCATCCATACAGCACAAAATTGTCTGTCATTATCGGTCTATCAAGAGGTTTATTTTGAGCAGGTATATGCTTTACAATCATATGAGAAAACGTCTAATAGTCCATATTCACCTACATATACTCCTAATTGGAAAAATCACCTTAATTTTTCTAGAAAATAAAATTAGCCTTTATTAAAACAAAGAGGACACCGATTTAATATGCCCAATCAACAATTTTTCCCTCCTAATCAAGTATATCCCCATGCCCAATAATCTATGTCTTAATTTGTTGCACCTCAACAAAGAAAACTTTCTTTAGAGAATACACCTTAAAGCCTTATTCAGTCAACCCAACAAGCTTTTCAGCCAAACACTCAAACTATTCTAAAACTTGAACATTAAGTGGGTCAATTAGCAACTACTGTAGCTAAAAGAGAAAAAAGAAAATTCCCAAGTCAACCAGTTTCTAATCCTAAAGGATTGACCTTAAGAAAAGAAAAATTATTTGACAACAAGGTGGATGTTCGAACAAGAAAGACATCTGAACCGACTTCTTCAAATCTAGTCCTATTACAAGACTCATCGACAAATGATTTAAAAGAAAGTAACCCACCAGCTTACATTTTTAAGGCCCTTTTTTCCTAAAAAGTTAGCAAAGGTTAAAAAAAGATTCTCAACGGATGAGATTATGAAAATCTTTAAACTGGTAAGTTTAAACATCCATTTACTCGATACTATTAAACAAGTTCCCTCATATGTCAAGTTTTTTAAGGATATATGCACTAAAAAAAGAAACTTACATGTCACCAAAAGGGCATTTTTAACTGAACAAACTACCAATTGACTTCAATATAAATGCCATCAAAATTTAAGGATCCAGATTCTCCTACTATCTCATGTGTTATAGGGAACTAATTTTTTTATAAAACATTATTGGATTTAGGCGCTAGTGTTAATCTCTTACCTTATTCTATTTACATGAAACTTGTACTAGGTGAATTAAAGTCAACTTCTGTTATTTTGCAACTTGCTGATAGGTCAATGAAAAATACCTCGCGGTATTATCGAGGATGTGTTGATACAAATTAACAAATTTTGTTATCCTATTGACTTTATTGTTATCAATAATCAGCATGTACAAGATTCCAAGAAACACACCCTAGTTATTCTAGGTCCTCTTTTCTTAACTACAATTGATGCTCTTATTAATTGCAGGAATGGAAACACGTAGCTATCTTTTGGTAGTATGACCACGGAATTAAAGTTTTTTAATATTATCAAGTAGCCATAGAAAGAAGATGAATTTATTGAAGCTAATATGATAGAAGAATTAGTAGAAGATTCATTCATTTCTAATTACAATGATGATCCATTAGAGGCATGTTTAACTTATTCTGATTTATCTTCTAATAATGACAACTTAATTGCATAAGTTAATGCCTCACTTGATGTAACTCCAATTATGAACACAACTAAATGAAAGACAAAGTCAAAACCACTGCCTCATTTTGAGAAGAAGATTAGCCCATCTGCAAAGACACCACTAAAACTGGAGCTGAAAGCACTACCCGACACTCTAGAATATGCATTCTTACGAGAGTCTAACACCCTACCTATTACTACTTCTTCCTTCAATCTTGAGCTAAAAGGTAAGTTATTGGGTATTCTAAAAGAGCATAAGGAGGTATTAGGTAAACTATTGCTGATATAAAGATATTAATCTAGTAGATTACATGCATCATATTCATCTTTAAGAAAATACTAAGCCTATTAGGGAGATGCAGCGTAGGCTAAATCTTAACATGAAAGATTTAGTGGTAAGAGCTGAAGTAATAAAATTATTAGATGCAGGAATTATTTATCATATTTCAGATAACTCTTAAGTTATCCCTATACAAGTTGTTCTTAAGAAATCTAGTGTTACGATAGTTACTAATGCTAATAATGAATTAATTCATACTAGAGTAATTACAGGTTGGGGTGTTTGCATTGGTTATGAAAACTTGAATTCAGTTACAAGAAACGATCATTTTCCTATTCCATTTATTAATCAAATACTTGATAGACTTGCAGATCATAATTTTTATTATTTTCTAGATGGATATTCAAGTTATAATCAAATCCTTATAGCTCTAGAGGACCAAGAGAAAACTAATTTTACTTACCCTTGTAGAACTTTTGCATATAAGAGAATATCATTTGGTTTATGCAATGTGCCTACTACATTTCAAAGATGCATGCTTAGTACTTTTTTTAACATGGTTGAGAGATTCTTGAAGTGTTCATGAATGATTTTTCTATTTATGGAGATTCTTTTGATGAATGTTTGCATCATCTAACATTAGTTTTGTAGAGATGTAAGAAAAAGAACTTGGTTTTAAATTAGGAAAAATATCATGTTATGTTAAAAGAATATATTGTTCTTGGTTATATAATTTCCAGCATAGGTATAAAAGTTAACAAAGTCAAGGTGGATTTAAATTCTAATCTGTCACCTCTTAAATCTGAAAAATAAGTAAGATCTTTCTTAGACATGCTGGATTTTATAAAAGATTCATCAAAGAATTTAGTAAAATTTTTAAATCCTTATGCAATTTACTTATTACGGATGCACCTTTTATCTTTGATGATTATTGTCTTGATGCTTTTGAAAAACTTAAGAAATTATTGACTTCTTCATCTATCATTCAGCCACCTAATTGGGATTTGCCTTTTGAAATTATGTGCAATGCATCTAACTATAATGGGGTAATTTTTTCAAACCTCCTCTGAGGTTTGCCCTCATTACACTTAGAAATAATGTATGAATGTATGCATATATTGACATATAGCACCTCTGACCGTGTATCAGTGTTAGACTGTCGTTTGCACTATTAATGAAAGTACAATAATGCCCTTCACTGCACAATTCAGTTGCTGACCATACTTGCGGCAATGTGGAGTTGCAGACTTGACAATGCTTTTTTCATTACAGAAGATAACAAAATAGAAGCTTTAACTTACTTAAGAGGTATAGTGAATCAAGATTTTGGCATGATTTTGTTAGGATCTCAGGGTTTGATTGAAAGAATAAACAAGGGAGTAAAGTTAGGAGAAAGAGAATAACCTAGAGAAAACACTTGGCCAGTTAGAAAAATGGCCTCCAGTATCACAAATTTTTACATGTGCTTTATAATCAGATTGAACAGCATAAATAAACCACCTCTCATATGAATTTATGTGTTTGTGCGTATCAAACAAAAAAGGGAAAAAAATTAAAACTTGCAATTCGCCTTTAAAGAATTGAACCCATAAACAAAAGAAAACTGAAAAAGAAAACTACATGGAGTGCCTTATGGTTTTCTTTCTCTTTTCTTATGAATAACTAGTGCACCATTTTTTTGAAGAGGTGAAAGGATCATAAGAAGAAGAAGAAGCATTACTATTGGTGTTGTTTTCTAACATGGGTTAGAATTTTTGTTGACTAGCAAAGTAATATGACAAAGTGGTGATGATGCAGGAATAATGGCCTTTTTTTTAGCTTTACTAATAAAAGAACGAAATGGGTGGAGAGGAAGGAGGAAACGAGAAATAAAAAAAGAATTTTAATCTTTTTTCCCCCTTTCTGCCTTCAAGTTCTTTTCAGAGAGAGAGAAAGAAAAACAACAAAGATGGGGAGAGGAAGAAAAAGCTCTTGCGTTCTTTCTGCAGTCAACCTCTTTATTTTTACAATTACATTATCTCCCTTAACAGCCAAATGGCACTCTAATGCTAATACACGGTCAGGGGTGCTATATGTCAATATATGCATACATTCTCTCTAAGTTTCCAAAAATTACCCAACTATGCTGTAAGAGCAGTTGTAAGAAAAAGATTAGATCGTGTGTCTTATGTTATTTATTATGCTAGTATGATACTTAACGATGCATAGTTGAACTTTTCAATTACAGAAAAAAGATATGCTAATTGTGGTGTTCGCACTTGATAAATTTAGATCTTATCTTATAGGTTGTAAAGTGATTATTTTTACTGATCATTCTGCTTTGAAATATTTACTTACTAAGAAAGATGTTGAGGCAAGATTGATTTGTTGGGTATTACTTTTATAGGAATGTGCCATTGAGTTTAGCGATAAAAAAAGGTTCTGAAAATGTTGTGGCAAATCACTCATCTCACTTTGATCTTAAATTTATTCTAGAATCCTTACCTTTGAATGATTCTTCCCCAGATGAACAACTTATGAGTGTGAATGTTTTACCTTGGTTTGCTGATATAGTTAATCACCTTGCTTCAGGTCAAATCCCAAAACACTGGACCAAGCAAGATAGAACAAAGTTCTTCACCGAAATGAAGAATCCCTTTTGGGATGATCCTTATTTATTCAAATATTATGCTGATTAGATTATTAGGAGATGTCTTCTAGAGAATGAAATTCAAAGTGTCATCTCTTTTTCCTATGAACAAGCTTGTGGAGGCCATTTTAATGCCAAAAAAATAGGAACAAAATTTTTGCAATGTGTTTTTTTATTGGCCTACTATTTTCCATGATGCTTATGTTTTTTTGTTCTTTGTGTGATAGGTGCCAACGCATGGGTAGCATTTCAAAGAGGAATATGATGCCATTTAATCTTATTCTTGTGGTTGAGATCTTAGATGTGTGGGGTATTGATTTTATAGGACTTTTTCCTCTATCTTTTGGTTATCAGTATATATTGGTTGCAGTTGATTATATGTCGAAGTGGGTTGAAGTTATTCCATGCAAAACCAATTATCATAGGGCTGTAGTGAAATTCTTGAAGAGTAATATCCTATCTCATTTTGGTTTCCCTAAAACAATCAGTAGAAATGGTGATACCCATTTTTGCAAAAAACCTTTCAAAACCCTTTTTGACAAATCCATTACACATAAAGTTGCCACCCCATACCAACCTCAAACCAGTGGCCAAGTAAAAATTTCTAATCGAGAGGTCAAGTAAATTCTAGAAAAAACAATTAGGCCAGATAGAAAGGATTGGTCTTTGAGACTTGATAATGTATTATGGGCATATAGGACAGCTTTCAAAACACTAATTGGGATGTCACCTTATAAACTTCTGTATGGAAAAGCATGTCATCTACTAGTAGAACTAGAGCATAAGCTATCAAGAAATTCAATTTTAACATGCAACAAACTGGTTCTAAGAGAATATTACAACTAGGAAAACTAGAAGAGATCATAAATGAGGCTTATGAGAATGCCAAGATTTACAAGCAGCGAATGAAAGTCTTTCATGGTAAGTACATTTTGAGAAAATCCTTTACACGAGGTCAGAAAGTACTTTTATATAATTTAGCGTCTCTTTCAAAGTAAGTTACGTTCTCGATGGTCAAGTCCTTTTATAGTTCGTATTATCTTCCCTCATAGAGCAATTGAGATTGAAAATCCTAAAAATTGTGATTTATTTAAAGTCAATAGTCAAATATTAAAACCACTTTTAGAGTTAAGAACACTAGAAGTTGAGGAGATACTTTTAGAAGATTATGTTTATCAGGATCAATTAATTTCATCTTTACATTCTTCTTTTATTTAAATTGTAGGTTTTCTTTTAAATTTTTTCTTTTCTAGTATTTTTCTAACATTTTCTTTTTATTTGTCATTCTCTTGTAAGATTCCTCAGCCCAATCAGGTGTGATCTCTCTAACTTTTTCTTTTATTATTTATGTTTTCATCTTCTTCATCTTTGTGCCTACATATCTTTTATTTTATGAAATATTGAGGACAATATTCCGAGTAAGTTTGGGGGTGGGAATAATGGCTTTCTTTATTATTTAAAAAAACCAAAAAAATTGTTGTTTGTTGACAATGATAGGAACTTGATTGATAATAAATATGATTCTTAGAAATAGTTGAATATTGTCTTAGTTTATACTCGTCTCTTATGTTAATTTCTCTTGATTGAGATTCTTTAAACACTATGAGCACTAATATCAATTCTTTCATAATTTTGACTTGAAATCTGAGATTGGCGCAGCCTGAGTTGAAAATTTTAGATAGAGTAAATGATTGTTTATCTCGATTCTTATCTCCACAATACAAAATAAGAAGAAATTAATTGTTAAATTAAAGTTAGAACTTTGCCAATATTTAAAATTTTGTTTGAGCTATATAAAATAACTTTTGAATTTCATTACCAAATGTAGTGTCTATTGCCGCTGCAAAGAGTTTGCACCTCTAGTATAGGAGTCTTGGGTGTTGTGTTGTGCAAATTTTATTGAACTCACAAGCGCACGAATCTGTTGTAGTATAGCTTAATGGTGCGAGTGTCGATCCCACGAGGAGGTGGATTTTAATTATTTATAGAATTAATTCTGTAAATGGATGGTTGGATTGATGAAAATGATTTTGATTATCCTAAAACTTAAATTAAAATGACGAGAATAAATTCTAAAATTGGAATTTAAATGGCAATAATAAGTTGAAGATAAATCTATTGAGATGACGTACTTGGGTATCTGGATCCGTATCAACATGCATCATGGGCTAAATATTCCATATTAATATCAATTAAATCATGAGAGGGGAATCCACGCTTCATGAACCACGCTCTAATAAATATGGTGCTAAGGGCTTATCGTGCCAAATAATAATAACCTTATACTAGCAAGCCGGTGAAACCAGGGCAGTACTAGACAAGATTAGTATTATTTGTCGACGAGAAGTCAAAACATCCACAAAAACTAGAGGGGAAGAGAAAATAAATTTACTAAATCAAACCCATGACACATGTTGAGACTTCACCTTCAACCCAAGCTTGAAAGAAAATTAGCCACTCATAGTTGAACTAGGGGCAAAATGGGAATTTATTAAAATACGAAGAAAATACAAGATAGAGAGAGAATTACAGAAAATGAATCCCAAAAATAGATTCAGAGGTGCCAAATTAGGGGGGGGAGGCCCCCTTTTTATAGTTCCATCGAGTAAATCATGGCCATCGGATTAAAAACAGTTTGGACGCTCAGGATTTCGCCACGTCATCAGCCACTATTTATACAGTACAGTCAACAACCACTATTTGATCTCTCGTTTATTATGAAATGACTATGATACCCCCTAAAATACATCAAATACTTAATTAAAATAAAACACACATAATTAAAGTACAAGAAATTTAAACACATAAAAGTAACGGTTGTTAGCAATACTCGATATATAAAATAACGATTTCTCTTTTATAAATATGCACTTTCTAACACTCAACATGTTGCTCTATGTCAGCTGCCCACATTAATGCCGCATGGTCAGCCACACATCATCTGGGCCCACGCCATCCAATTACCAGCTACATCAGCAGTATGTTGGGCCACAGCTTCGCCACATCAATCTCGTAACGTCAGCATGAGTGAAGCATCAATTTTTGAAGTAGCAATGCCACATGCACAACCCCATCACCATCTAGGCCCATGTCATCGTACATCAGCCACATCTAGGGGTTGCAAAAATACCCACCCAGTCCGGACCTGGACCGCACCGGGCATTTTCGGCCGAGTAAAGCCGGGCTAGTCTTAGGCATCATTTGATAAACCCAGAACCTGGATTTTATTAAAAACTATATATTATTTTAAATATTTATATTTATTTGACTTATTTATTACACATATATAAAATTTTAAACACTTAAAGTTCATATTTTCAAGTCAAATTTTATTAAAATAAATTTAAAACTTGTAAAATTATCAAAAAAATATACACATATAATATTAAGAAAATATGAAATTCGAGTATCCGAATTAAAGCCAGGCACTACCTGGCCCAGTCATCTATGCATCCGGGTCGTGTCCGGTCATTGCGATACCCGGACCCTGCCTAAGATTTTGCCAACCCTAGCCACATCTACCGGATATCCGCATCTGTCTCTTATTTTAGCATGATGTCACTAACGACCTCAGCAAAACCAACACACATCCAGCCCACTCGAGCTGCCCACTTTCAATGAAGCTTTAAATTCCCAATTTGGGTCTGGCCCATTACAGAATGCCATTTACCCAACTCCACGATAGCACAAACAACAAACGAGAACTGAAAATACAAGCTTTCATCATGTTTCTTCATTTTTTTCATGACATTATCGATTAGCCTCCAAGCTAGTCACAAGTTGCTCAAGTTGCTATGCTTATAAAGATCAAGCTCATGCCAACTAATGCTAACCAACTCGCTCAAGTTGTCAAGTGCCAATTGTTCATACTTCATTTTGTAATTTTCCTCTTTCAATCCTCTATAAATAGAGGGGATTTATTCATTTGAGAGATATTGTATAGAGAGTAGAGAAATTAGAGGGAAGTTGTAACAATGGAAAGTTTTTTGTAAATTTTTTATTGTTTTTATTTAGTTATGAAATAATTGTCTTTTTTAAAGGTTAGGATGAAGTCCTTTTAATAGAATAAATTCTAATTTTTATTTATTAATCCCTCATTTATGCTTTTAATATTTATAATTCTGGCTTCAAATTATTTATTAAAAAATGAAACTCGTTTCACCATTAATATCATGCAATCTTGATAATTAAGAATAATTTTAATAAATCTAAGCTTGGTTATGTGTTTTTAATTATTAACCCTTTGATTTTGTGTTTTTTTTTCAAATTGAATACGTAGAATGTTAACACTTTTGAAGTGAAGGAGAATTTACTTTAAAAATTTCACGTGTATTAATGATAAAATCTTGAGTAAAACAATGGATTGATTTCTAGATTGTTACTCTATTTTGAGGGATCTAGATTGTTGCTCTATTTTAAGGGATTTAATAGATAAATAATTAAGATTTATGAAATTAATTGTAATGGATTCACAAAGCCTTAGTATTTTATCACTTTTGAAATTTCATCTCACTTTTATTTACTTTCTTGTTAAGTTTATCATCTTTTGCATCCTTACACATTCTTGGTTAACTAGGTTAGGATCAAATTGATATAGGATTAGTTTAGCTTTTCAATTTTAATAGGCAATCCCTATTGGTTCATACTTATTTTCCAATAATCTATACTTCAGTAGATTTGTACTCTCACAAGTGAAATTTAAAACTAATTGAATTCTAAGCACAACATATGAAATACTACTCTTTATATTGGTAGTGTGTTTCATGCCAAACCCTTATAAAGGAGTATTAGAATTGCTTCCTTAAAGACTCTAAAATCCCATAAATATTTAATTTACTTGGCCATGAAGTAACCTCCTTCGGTTGAGTTTCTTTAATTTCCTACCTGATTATCAATTTGGGTTTCTTATAGCTCTGGCTTTTTTCTTTTTTTTTAAAAAAAAGAATTTGTTACTTAATTTTTAAGCCTAAGGGGGCTTCACTGAAAGATTTTGAAGTAATTGTCTTTGTTTAGCACCCATATTCAAATTCCAAGGGATTAGGGGCTAAACGACACTACTAGAAAAATGGGCTTTACTAACACCACTTTAATGTCAGTAATTACTTTTGCTGATGCTTATTAATTGTGTCAGTAATACTCAAGCCAGAACACACTGACACTAATTTTTGGTGTCAGTAATTTTTGCGTCAGTATCTTGTGTCACTATAGTATCACCACAATAGTGATACTATGGTGTTAGTATCAGTTGATACTATTTCCATGTCAGTATTTTGTGTCACTAGAGAGTCACAAGGATAGTGACTCAATCGTGTTAGTATTTAATGATGTTATTTACATGTCACTGATTTATGTGACTATAGTATCAGGAATGCATTGATTCAATAATATCAAAAATTCTTATCGTCATTCAAATAATTAGTGTCAGTACTAATGGTGATATACTGGTTGTGTTTTATTTTTTGTAATCACATTATTTCTGTTTATTTTACTATTAAAATAAACCCAAAATATATTAAACATGCCAACTATTGTAATGCAATTCACATAATACACAATGTCACTGTGTAGTATACACGATAAAGTACTAAATTAATACATCATTGTTTGGGGGTAAAAAATAAGTTCAAGTACTAAATTAAGCTTTGAACAAGTAGTATACACGATAAAGCACTAAATTAATTTCGAAAATTTAGCCAACAAGAATAAAGAGATAACAATGTCACTGATTTTGGAGTCCACATATGCCTTTATTTTGTTTTCCACCTACAAGTATATAAAATCAATTAGCACACCACAAAAAATAAGTCAAATTTGTTTTAAGGAAAAATAATCATAAATTACTTGTATGTTACCTCGCGATTATAGGCTGTAATTAACTTGGCAATGTATGTAATCATGAAGTCGCGAGAGGTCCTTAACAGTGTATTCCTCAACTCTCTTGAACTTTAATTTTAAAACAACAAGTTATTCACATATACAAAATACCAATTTTACCTTACTTTAAGGAAAAAAAAAACAAATAGATCTTGATAAAACTTAATGATTTTTTTATTGTATTAAACAAAAGTTTACATTTACACAAAAAAATGTAACCTAGGGTTTATGTAATGCATATTACATATTATAACAAATTTTTATTCAATTAAATATCAACTTAATTTTAATAATTAATTATCAATAAAAATTATCAGACAAACATGCATACATACAAACGCATGTATACATAAATACATACATACAGACAATCAAAGATATTTCAAATATGAAATAATAAAATTTACTTTTACTTGGTGACATACAAATTTATAATTTTTTTTTATCAAGATCTTTTAGGGTCAACATTTCCTTTTACTTTAAGTCAAATTTCCCTTATTTTTTCACTTTTCATAATCGATGTTACTGCTCTTGTAATTCATATAAAAATAATTTAGTCAAATTCCATATAGAGACAAAATTAAAGAGGGCCCAAATTTTACCATATTAGGCATTATATGGAAATACTTATGAAGACTAACATTTGGTACTGCTCCTTGGAACTCCCCAACAGTACGCGATTTAATACAAATATGGATGTGGATACAAAACCTTAATTAGGGTGACAACTTATCCTCATCAAAGTAAAGTACAAGCAACGACACCATAGCACATCCCCACTAACAACTACTTTACAACCCAAACAATTGTTTTGTGTTGGGATGTACAGTACATTGTGTACATCACAAATCTTAATTAATGTCTGTATGGATATTCATATAACCTATTCAACAGTATGCAATATAGTCACCATTATAAGTACCCTTACAGTTTATAAAATGCATACAATTCGCAATAAAAAGATAACTGTAAAGAAGCATGTTGAGTGTTAGAAAGTGCATATTTATAAAAGAGAAATCGTTATTTTACATATCAAGTATTGCTAACAACCGTTACTTTTATGTGTTTAAGTTTCTTATACTTTAATTATGTGTGTTTTATTTTAATTAAGTATTTTATGTATTTTAGGGGCATCATAGTTATTTCATAATAAATTAGAGATCAAATGGCAAAACGGACATCGTTTCTGAACTCAGGATGGTCGAAAACCTTAGGAGGAGTATAAAAGGAAAAATGACATTGTTCACATATACGGTACTATTCACATGTACGGGTACTGTTGGCATTACTGTGCCAATAGTGTCTGTTGACTGTACTGTGCAAATAGTGGCGGTTGACTGTACTGTGTAAATAGTGGTTGATGACGTGGCGAAATCCTGAGCGTCCAAACTGTTTTTAATCCGATGGCCATGATTCACTCGATGTATCTATAAATTTTCTGTAATTGTCTCTCTATCTTGTAGTTTCTACGTATTTTATAAATTTCCATTTTGCCCCTAGTTCAACTATGAGTGGCTAATTTTCTTTCAAGCTTGGGTTGAAGGTGAAATCTCAACATGTGTCATGGGCTTGATTTGGTAAATTTATTTTCTCTTCCCCTCTAGTTTTTGTGGATGTTTTGACTTCTCGTCGACAAATAATACTAATCTTGTCTAGTACTGCCCTTGTTTCACCGGCACCCTAGTATAAGATTATTATTATTTGGCACGATAAGCCCTTAGCACCATATTTATTAGAGCATGGTTCATGAGGTGTGGATTTCCCTCTCATGATTTAATTGGTATTAATATGGAATATTTAGCCCATGATGCATGTTGATACGGATCCAGATACCCAAGTACGTCATCTCAATAGATTTATCGTCAATTTATTCTCGCCATTTAAATTCCAATTTTAGAATTTATTCTCGCCATTTCAATTCCAAGTTTAGGATAATCCAAATTATTTCCACTACAATTCCAACCACCCATTCACAAAATTAATTTTATATATAATTAAAATCCACCTCCTCGTGGGATCGACACTCGCACCATTAAATCTATACTACAACAGATTCGTGCGCTTGCGAGTTCAATAAAATTTGCACAACAAAGCACATATGTGTTTGAGCTGATTCATTTCACAATAAATTAAAACAATATGATGCAGTATTGTAAAAATCATTTTCAATACTTATATTATTTTTCAGAACGTTCACATTTTTGATGATATTTTACATGTATTTCATCACATATTAACCACATTCAAAGCTGCTCGGCTACCTCGGACACTACAAGATCAAAATTACATTAATTTTTTATTGTACGTTAATAATAATTAGTTAGGCTTGTCTGATTTTTACCTTGATAGGTATCCATTGAACATTGGCCTTTGTATCAAAATTTAAACTCTGATATATTCGAATGCCCCTACAGTTAAGAGACATAGCTAATGTTAGCAAATAATTAGCATAAGAAAATAAAATAAAATAGCATGATCAAATATACAAATAACAAACTTAACTGATTGACAATCTGCATTAGCTCTTCATTAGGACTACCTTCCAAAGGATCAAGGTAATAGATTGTACGTCTCACCATATCAATTGCCAATAAATCCCAGTGAGCACTAAACAAAGTAAAAATTGCTCTCACACACGAATTACAAGTAAAAGTTTTTAACTTCATGATTAATCTACAAATTAAAGAATATAACTAGCAAATGGAAAAGGTTATACCCAGAGTTATACGGGAATACGATGACTTATCCCAATTCTGCAAAGCCTAACAGTTTTGAAATGTATTGAGCCATGTCTTTGAAACTAACCCTTGGATATAACTTCTCAAAAAGCCCAAACTGAACTGGTTTAGTACTTCCATTGCTCTCTATCTCCTCATAACGAAGTAACTTTGAATATAGGAAACAAAATAATAGGGCAAGTTTACTAAAACATAAGTTATGATTTACCATACTTGATTCATATGTTAATGATGCAATTTGAGACCTCTTTAAACTCTATGATTTCGGCATTGAGGTCTTTTACAGCTGGTCTGATGACTCGGGGTTCTTTTTTTTGTTACTTTTTGCTGGTCTAATGACTCTAAGTTCTTTTTTGGCTACTTCTACTGGTCTGATGACCAGTGGTTCTTTTTTAGGTACTTCTGCTGGTCTGATGACTAGTGGTTCTTTGTTGGGTAGTTTGTCATGACAGGAGAACTACTTATCTAGTACTTCAGGAGTTAGTCTAGGAGATCTTCTCAGTGTGGGATTTGAAGTAATTTCACACCCTACTTTTTTGGGGGTTTGTTGAGGAGTTGCTTGGGAAATTGTGGTGGGATTATCCTTGATTTTACTCTTCACAGATTTTGGAGTCGATGTACCTGATGGGAAATCAGCCTATGCAATAATCAAAATACATACCATTAGTAGTACTACAAGCATATACAATGAAAATAAAATAATGACATGTAATAGGCCATATACCTTTCTTTTTCCAAGAGTTTCAGGGGATTGTTGATCATTGTCAATCTGAACACCAGTGGAAGTTTTAGGCTTCGGAAAGTTAGAACTTCCAACTTCAGTATTGCTGTACGCATTTAACCTTACATTCATGTGTTCTAATTGAGCAGACATGAATTGAAAACTCTCTTGATACATCTTTCTTTCTCTTGCTAACTCAGTGGCATCAAGGACATGAAAGTATATACATGGGGTGACGAATTGCCCCACTCCTTGCACCCTGCTTCCATTTGGTTGATGCTGAAGAGCTTCACCTAGAATGTCATGTGACCCTTGTGATTGGAATGTTCCTTCTTCAACCTGACTCTTCGGCTCATTCTATAAAAAAAATATTGTAAATCCGTAATTACGAGTACAAGACATCAGTTAAACTAAACTAATATCCTTCTTGAATCTTTAACAAAGAGCAAATCCATATACAGTTCAAATTGAAACTATAGAAAATATTACAAGACAACACCTCACACAAGTTTTAACCTTTTTATATGCGAAAAAATAAGTTCTGATGAAATCTTACTGTTTTTCTGTCAATTGTAAATGTTGCCATACAATTATTTCAAAAAGTAGTATATATGTACGTAAATATCTACCCCCACACATATATTATAAAGAAAATTCATAAGACTTAAGTATACAAGTGACTTACTATTTTCTCAGCAATTGGAGTCACATCATAAACATATTTTCCATCTTGGTCTGCTCGTTCCATTAACCAAGCTTCACTACGATCAATCTCCCGCTCAAAAACTCCACTCTCCTTTTTCTGTTACAAGGTGACATAAAACATAAATAATTGATTTTATTATATTATACGTACTAGATTACTTATGTTACTGTAATTACTCTATATTACCACACTTTCTTTTCTATACAACATGCCACCATATCCTATGCTACCCAAGTGATGTTTCTAGAAATTCTTTGCTCTTTTGTCTTTTGCCTTCTTACTTTCTTCCTGCGCAAATAGTTTATATGAAGAACAAAAGTTACCACTGATTATTAGTAACTACCAACAAATAAATCAGGTAATATTAACAAACAGCACTCCTGAAATTGTTCAGACAAAACTTTGTCAACAAAAAGTTTCCAATCTTCTTTTTTAATGCTTGGATATTCAATAGGAGGCAACCTTAGTGAATTTCGATCGTCCTTGTTAGGTAGAACAAATTCAGTTGCCAGTTCACATCGAAAGTTTCTTGATGCAACCCTCATCCACTTTAATACTTGGCTTTTGCATTTCAAGCTCAATTTGAATTTTTTTTGTAAACCAATAACATGGATTAGAAACAACTTTAAAAAAATCTAGAAGTTATATAAAATCTTTAAACATACTATGAAATAAGAAACCAAAACCTGAAAATGAACCCACAAAGTTTCCTTCATCTTCAGTGGCACACGCCTCTAATCATCAAGTAAAATTAAAACTATTTCACGTACAATGACTCCAATGTAACTCCTAAGATCATTTCTTCCCTTTCCAACTAGAACACCATAAGAATTGTACTCAATTGCAGCTTCATGACTAACTTTTTGTTTTTGCAAACCTTTTTTCTTTTTGTTTTCTTCTCCTTGGTCTTCTGTCCAGCTCCTGAAGAGTGAACTCAATATCGTCAGCCATCTCCTACAATCCTAAAAATGATTAAAATAAATAAGTATATCATTTAGATTAATAAGTTAATACAAGAGCAATAATGAAACAAATAAATCACTTACTGAAATAAATAAATCACTTACTGAAATAAATAAATCACTTACTGAAAAACTGAGAAAATTGGTGCTGGAAACTAACTACAATAATGCATTCACTGATTTTCTAAATCAATATCTATTGGAATAGCATCACAATCTTTTATGTCATAAATTCCTTTATCATATTTCTCATCCAACTCACATACTAGAAGTTTGTTAGATAATGAAGAAAATACATCCACGTCTTCACATCTTTCCCCATTTAACTTATAAGCTTTGTCGGTCACTAAACAAACTATTGATTTATTATTATCTAGCTGGTCCTTTACATAAAATACTTGCTTTGCATGACAAGCCAGAATAAAGAAATCAGATTTATAGTCAATCCGATTTAAATCAACTATAGTGAAACCTAAATTGTCAGTGCAAACCCCTCTATCATCTACCTAATCACAATTGAAAAGTGTTTTTTTAACCATTAGATAATCAAGTTGCGAAATCTCATCAATGACTTCATAAAACGTTATGTCTCTAAAATGAGGACTTTTATCTTTTGAGCTTGAAATCTGTAGAGTGTTAGCAACAACCCTAACACCATTATTTTGGGTCACACGATTACAGTCTCGTTCCCTCGTTGTAAAATTGAAGCCATTTATCTTGTAGCCAGAGAAGGTCACCATGCTTGAGCGTGGTTTGTTTGCCAACCAGCACACTATTTCGTCAATCGGCACATTATTTGCTTTATCATATGCCACCTATAAATTAAATTAACAAGTATAGTAATTAGACACGTGCAGAAAAAAACTTGTTAAGTTTATATCCTATAGTGTATTTAGTTAAGTAATTCTAACCTTTGCTTGTAACCAACCAGAAAATGTACGTATATGTTCATTTTGCAACCACAGATTTGTTTTTGCCTTATAAGGGTTTCTTGATGCCAAATAATGCGTATGCTCCCTACAGTGAGACATATTAAGATTTAAAACTAGTATATTAATCTAACAATACAATAGTAATATTTTTTTAGAAAAATTAACAATTTACTCTATATATATTTGGATTTCAGGGGTGTTCATTAGAACACACCGGTGTGCTTGTGCCAACAAAGGATCATCAACCAACTTTATGGTTGCACCTCCCAAAGGCTTTTCGATAGATAAATCAGTTGGACAACCAATAGGCAGCCCAATAACATCACAATTTGAGAGGTACTCAGCACAAAATGCAAGTGCTTCTTTTGCAATATAACTTTCTACAATACAACCCTCAGGGCGGTAGCAATTACGAACATAATCCTTGAGAGTTTTCATTGTCTCTCAAAAGGATACATCCATTGAAGATAAACAGGCCCACATAACTTAACTTGTTCAACTAAGTGGACTATTAAATGGATTATTATGTCAAAAAAGTTAGGTGGAAAGTACTGCTACAGTAAGCATAAGTGATTACAAGTTCCTCTTGCAATTGATCAAGAGTATTGGGATCTACCATTTTACAATACAATGTATTAAAAAAGAAGCACATCCTGATTATGGCCCTTCTCACATTTAAAGGTAAACAACTTCGAATGGCTAGTGATAGAAATTGTTGCATCAAAGTATTACAGTCATGGGACTTAAGGCCTTGAAGCCAACAATCATCTATTGAAACAAGGTTTTGGACATTGGAAGAATACCCATCAGGGACTTTCAAATTCAGCAAGGTTCCATAAAACTGTTTTTTTTTCTTTTTTACTCAAAGTATAAGAAGCTAGAGGTAGGACTTTGTTTTTTTTGTTTGTTTCATTAGGAACTAGTTTTCGCCTGATCTTCAAAGACTCAATATCTTTTTTAGCATTAATCACATCTTTCGTTTTGCCTGGTTGATGAAGTAATGTGCCATATATGTTCTTGCACACATTTTTTCAATGTGCATCACATCTAATTGATGGCGAACTAATAAATACTTCCAATAATCTAACTAAAAAAAGATTGACTTTTTTTGTACAATTTTTCAATCATGTTCTCATCACCATCACCAACGCTACCGGCATCATGTTTCCACCTTTTTCCCTTCTTTTCCCGAACTTAATATCTATATCTTCCACCATATTAAAGATTTCCTCACCAGAAAAAGTTTTAAGAGGCTCATTCCACTCTTGCTTTCCATTAAAAACCTTTTTCAGTTTCCGAAATAGATGACCGAGTGGTAGAAAGCGGCGATGGCCCATATATGACATTTTCCTACTATGTGGCAGCCAACATGCACAAGTGTCTATCCCACAAGTTGGGCAATCATAATAGCCCTTAACAGTACAACCAGAGAGGTTTCTGTATGCTGGAAAGTCATTGATTGTCCACATCAAGACAGCCCGTAAATTAAAGGTTTCTTTTCTATAAGAATCATAAACATCAATACCTACATCCCATAGAGTTTTTAAGTCCTCAATCAAAGGTGCTAGGTATATATCTAGATCATTTCCAGGTTGTTTAGAGCCAGATATCAAAAGTGACAACATCAAAAATTTTCTCTTCATACACAACCGTGGAGGAAGATTATATGTTATTAATATAACAGGCCAACAACTATAAGTAGTGCTAAGTGTACTATGTGGGTTAACCCCATCAGTTGAGAGAGCTAAACGGAGATTTCTAGGTTCTTGTGCAAATTTTGGTCACTTATTGTCAATTAGTTGCTAGGCTGGTGAGTCTACTGGGTGGCGAAGTTTGCCACCTCTAATTCTTTTATTAGCATGCCATGTTAAATTTTAAGCTGTTTGTGATGATTGAAACAATCTTTTCAACCTAGGAATAGGTGGAAAATACCATAATACCTTTTTAGGAACCCTTTTCCTAAATTTTGTTGGGCTATCTTTTTTTATTTGATACCTAGATGCTCCACAATTTGGGCAATCAGCAAGATTAGCAAATTTATTCCAATACAAAATGCATTCATTTGGACATGCATGTATTTTTTCATACTCTAAGCCTAGCATTTTCATTGTTTTCTTAACCTCGTACATTGACATAGGTAGAGTATTATTATTTAGCAAAATATCAGTAAGTACTTATAACAAAGCAGAAAACCCTTTATCGGACCACCCATAGTTCCTTTTCACATTGTAAAGTCTCATTAAACTAGGTAACTTTGAATGTTTTGCACCTAGGTACAAAGGCTTTTCAGCATCTTCAAGCATATCCTTAAAAGAACTAGGATCTCTATCACAACGCTCGTAAGCATCTTCGACCATGTCAATTATATTACTGTAATCATGACATCTAAATCTTTGACTATGTGAATGGTCTTCACAGTTTGTAAATGTAGATTTAGAGTCAGTCTCACCATGCCAAGTCCAAACAATATATCTTAGGAAAAAACCTTTTTCAAATAAATGATCCTTTACCTGATGAGGAGTATGAAACTCCATATTACAACAAAAGGTGCAAGAACATCTAATTGACATTCGATTTTCAGCATTCAAAATGGCAAAATCTAAGAAATCAGCAACTCCAGAATGATACTCTACAGACAATCTATCACAAGTTATCAAACTTCTCTCCATTTCAAATATTTTACATGTTCACATATGTAATGTCAGTTTAAGTTTAATGAAATTGCATGATTAATTTAAAGTTCAATGTTATTATGATTATAGTTGTAATAATAAACTTATAATTCTCAAAAATCATTAATAGCCCCTATAAATCATTAATTATAATAATTTAGACAAAATCTTGAAATTGAAACAAAAGAAGTTTTGAAACTTAAATAGGAGATTAATAGGTAAGATGGGTGCTAATGGCTTTTTAAGTAGTCGAACTAATTCACAAGTCAAGTAACTAACAAAGTTTAAGAGTTCAAATAAATAATGTCTTCATACCACTTTGCAAGCCATTTTTTAAGATTCTATAAATCATTTTTTAACTTCAAATACAACATGCAGAACTACTTTAAAACAAGCATTTCTTTATTGAATCAAACACAAATCATCAACTTTATACAATCTCAAAATACTCACAACCACGAACTTAATTAATTCATATCATAGTCATTGTCTCTATCACAAATCGTCCAACCAAAACAGAATAAATAAACAAGTAGGATTATATAACAAAATTTGCCTCTCTTTACATAAAAGAGAGATGTAAATAGTTTGTAACCACTAAATACACAGTCATTCAGCCAATATAACACCCAAACAATCATCTCCTAATCACAAAGCAAAAGCTAAAATGAAATTTCATATTTTAGTACATTCAAAATCAATTGACTTATTGCTCATAAGTTAAGAAACGGAGCTAATAGTTTATTTCAGAAACTAAAAAAATGCACATTCTTAGTTTAAATAACAATGACAGTAAGTCACATGCATAAAAGTTTGAAACTGACCTCAATGTGGCAGAAAAAATAGAGTCGCAGTAGCAAGTGTTTTGAATTTAAGTAATGCACCACTTAAAATGCCTGTATTTTTGGACTGCATGTGAGTGAAGATATAGAAAAATAAGAACAAAAATTTCAAGTTACGAATCAAAGAAAAAAAAAAGATTTGGAAAACAAAACCCACCAGGGTTGCACTACTGTTCAATTTCTGAATATCTGAAACAACCCAAAAATAAAAATTCAAAAATATTATTCATAAGCCAAATTAAAACAAACCCAAAAATTAAATTGCCCAAAAAAATAAAATATTCTGCCATTACCAGCTAATAACCTCCTCTACAATTCTTTCTCTGGACTTAACTTGTCAAGGAGAATGAGATTACTTGAATACTGAACCGATGGTGCCACTTCACCCCTTGTCGATGGCTTTTACTTGCTTGCCTAGTATAGGCACTGGATGGTTTAGTTGGAGAAAAACCCTTCGATAACAAGCGA
>JAQOOD010000007.1:19018051-19086801 GCA_029633175.1 Citrus glauca
AAATTATTATTTCATTTAAATTATTTAATGATATTAGTTAAAAAGTGACTAGTTGATACAAATTTAAGAAAAAAAGGTGGTGCAGAGAACATGTTAGAATTTTTTAGTAGTTGAATGAATATAAGACAAAAAAGAAGTGGTGCAGTGATAATTTTCCTATTTTCAATAATTTTGAAGAGAGTAATATTACTTTTTTAATATTATCTCAACTTTTTAATTATTCATTGGGCAAAATTTTTTTAAGAGTTCCAACAGTACCTATTATTCTATCCCACTACCTTATAAATGGTAAATTTTCATTATTAATTATTGAATGCTATTTTATACAGATGAAAAATCTTAAGATAGTACTTTAAAGACGAACATATTTTTATTTCTAATCAAACGTATTACTCTCTTTTTTAATAAAAAAATTTTAAAAAATAAAATCACGTCCATTAAGAAGTGAAAAAAAAATTCATATTACACTTAAAGTGTAAGAATTGACATAAGTATTTTTCTTTTGTGTAGTTTAAAAAAAAAGTGCATGTACAGATTAATTTGGCGTGGAGACATATGGAAAAATAAAAATAAATAAAATAATTCAAGGAGACGATATGAAGTGATATAATAATCTATTCAATTTCCTTGTAATATCTATACTAAGTCTTCGATAATATATAATTTAGTACTTTGGACTCAAGTTAATATTGACAAAAAATATTTTTTTAATGGAGGGTACCAACTTAGCCAAAATTAATTTATCCGGTTTTTTCGTAAAAAAGTTTTTGAGTTGCGAATCCAAGGCCCATTGAGATACGCCCACATGTTCTCACCATCACGGTTGTCATTTCCTAAGTGCGCCCCTTTAAGTGCACCCTGGGTGTTCTTTGAGGAGTGCCGGTTTAAACTTTATAATTCAATTCGGTTTAGAATAAAAACGATTTTTTTTTTAAAAAAAAACAAACTTGTAAAACCCTAAAAAAGAGGGAAATTTAAACAAACACAAAGCTATCGCTCAAGAGGACAAATCACAAAAATTTTCCCCCTTTCTTGGGTTAAATTTTTACAGAATTGAATATGAATTCAATATGATGTGGAAAAAGCAAGCGGAATTCATATGGTTGTCTTCAATTAGACACTACTCGAGAATCTCACCGCCGCGGCCGGCCGTAATCCGAGTATCGGAAAAGAAGGTGGCCCACTTGGGCCCACCGAAGGCTGGTCCGAAGCCACGTCAGCTCTTGTCTCTGCCTCCTTTTCCCGGTCACAACCTGCCGGGGAAGCACTGGGGCCGGCAAGGTCACGTGACTGCCGTCAGCTGGGTTAAGTATTACTTCGATGAAGTTCAAGATTCTGTCATTCAGTCCCATTTCAACAAGGGCCTTGTAAGTTTCAATATAGTTATTTTATATTTTTAGAAATGATTATCATTATTTATTGGGGTTGAGGTGCTGTATAATGAAATTACTAGCCGTTGAAGAAAAAATTAGTCGGTGAATACTGTCAAAATTAATGTAACCTTGGTGGGTATTGAGGTGCCGCCAGCCGCGGAATAGAATTGTTAGCTGCGGAATCATGAGCTGTTAGGTTTAAGCGGATGAGTCGAATGAAAATGGTACTTGTCAAGTGATACATAGTGTTTATGGAACACTTTCGCCCAGTGCAACAGTCACAAACGTACTCTATGTTGTTTATTTGGGATTGTGATTATTTTTGGTTGGTTTCTTGCTCTTTTCTTCTCTCTCTCTCTCTCTCTATCTGTCTTTTTTTTTTAATTTTTGGAAAGTTCCAATTTGGAGTGTTTTATGAAAATGGTTATGGAAACTGTTTTGTGGAATGAACATGGGAAATTCAAAATTTTTAAGTTCCGATCATTTGGAGAAATGAAACTGTGGAAGCACAAGATTTTGAAGTAATGAAATAGGGCTTTTGGTTGTTTTCCAATTCTTGTTCTTGGAAATACATGGAACATTACTGAACTTTGGATTTTGGAATTTTACATTCTGAAAAGGACTAAAAACGTACTACCAGTGTGCACATAATTTTATATGTTGATTTCTTCTCTTGTTCTAGGTTCAGATGGAATGTGCAAATATGGGTGATTCCTTTGTAGAGCAAGGACAGATGAAACCCATCAGAAAGGTGTTCATTATTTTGTTTCTAATTCTATAATTGTTTCTAGTTTCATGTGGGTTTAATTATTCTACAACCATACAGCTTATCTACAGATTAAGACTAATGAGGTGATGGAACCGGGGGCAAGAATCTTTTTACCTGTATCAATGGTGGAGGCTAGAATCTCAAAGAGATACGACACTATACCAAGTGGAACTTTAAATCCAAATGCTGATGAAATAGACTATCTGCGGAGACTAGTGAAGTACAGGGCACGTCTTAAACTTATCTAATTGAGTAATTGTTTCTATTAGTTGTCTATCTTTGTGTATGTGGTTCAATGTAGTTCATCTGTTTTATGATAGTTTTTCTGCAGTGTTTGTCAATTTTTTTGCTACATCTGACCGGTAGTTACTGAAAACTTCAGGATTCTGCTATTCTTGTGCTAAATAAGCCCCCCAAAGTGCCACTCAAGGTTTGATACAACACAGTCCAATTGCTGCGTTTGACCACTGGCTTATAGTAATATGCCCTTTTTGACATCTTTGTATCGTATACATCTTCAGGGGAATCTGCCAGTTCATAATAGCATGGATGCATTGGCGGCTGCAGCTTTATCTTATGATAACAACGATGGTCCTAAGTTGGTAAGTTTACTGCTCTAGATAAATTGATAAGGTTGACAAATGAGGACACCTTAGCATTCTTGTATTGTGATTACCTATGTTATCTTTTTTGTTAAGTGTTCTGTTTATTACTGGTGTGAAACTTAGTAGAGTAGTTTTGGTTGTCATCATGAGTTCTTGGTGGAGTCATTAGACCTTTAGGAGAAATTACTCTAATAGTTTAATGCTTTAAATTGCAAAGCTTAGTCCATAGGTAACAAATTTTCTTCTGGGGGGAGTAAGCAGCATGCCCAAATTAATGGGAAAACGGCATCTTTCATCATGCATGGAACAATGGTTTAGGAATGTGCTATCCATTTGTTTGTGTGGTTCCAAATTCAATTAACACGAAAATTTATTGACTTATCCTCTTTGTCTTATTTCTCTGACTTGTATGTCTTTCAATTAATTTTCAAGTCGTTATAGCAAATTGATTTACTGCACTTAACATGGTGTTTTAATCGTTGTGGAGTTAGAAAGTATGTGAGTTTGATGAGCTAATTATGGATATACAGTTTAGCTGTATATCAGAAGAGGATTTGTGTATGTGCCTTTGTATTAGTTTTAACTGTTTGCATATAGTAGCATGGTGGAGACTTTACAAATGGTGTCGAGTTGAATTAGTATATAACTGTTTTCATGGTGGGGACTTTTGAGGCATGATGTTCAAACAAATTAAGCATTATTTTGTAAAATAATTATTCCAATTTCATGGAAGCCAGTTGTCCTTTCCACAAAGCTAACTTTTAGCATTTGTATTTTGCTCTTGGCATTCCATCGATAATGGTTGTTAGTATTAAAATATCCCTCAACTATATATATATTGTTTTTGAATTGTTTGCCTCAACTCTGATCCCATCTCATTATTTATTTATCTTGTTTTACTTTCTAGTTTCTATGGATATATTTAGGTCCATCGCCTTGACAGAGAGTCTAGTGGCCTACTCTTGATGGGAAGAACTAAAGAAAGCGTGTCCCTTCTAACCTGGCTGTTCAGTGATGTAAATAAATCAAAATCGTTGTCTAAGGTAATTATACCTGTTCTGAAAATCCAATCTATTAAATAAGTGGGCATTTGATAATTCTAAATTTTTGAAAAAATGCAATAAGCTTGTGATGAATAATTTTAGGCTTGGAATGATGCATGTGAAGCAATGTATCAACGGTATTGGGCATTGGTCATTGGCTCTCCCAGGGAAAAGCAAGGCATAATTCGTGCTCCTCTTTCTAAGGTTTCCCTCTCAGTCTATAATGAACTTCTTTTGTGCCTTCTATCAAGTAAGAAGTATTTGTGGTCATATGTCGGAATTATTACGTGATTGTGTATTTGTTATGTTGATTGTAGGTTCTTCTTGATGATGGTAAGACTGAGAGGATCATCTTGGCTCAAAACTCAGGTTTGGAAGCTTCTCAAGAAGCCATGACTGAATATCGGGTGCTAGGTCCTATGATAAATGGATGCTCTTGGATTGAGTTGCGTCCACTCACTTGTCGGAAACATCAGGTACCATGATTATACCTATATAGTGTGACAAAACTACCTTATTCTGTGAGATTGCCATGCCTTGAATTAATGGTTTTGGTTTGAAATGCTATTATTATTATTACACATGTTAACTTCTTTTAGGCTCATGATTGGTTGTGTTAGTCTCGAGAAAAAATCATGCATGATTTTTTGTGTTCAAAATAATATTTAAATGTATACCTGTCAAGATGTAATTGTAGGTGTAAACTAGCTAAAGAATTTACCGGTGCGTTATCATGAAAGTATATTTAGAAAGGTCCAACATAATTAGTTTTTTTTTTGGGTTAATTTACCTAACCTTAGGCCACTGGGGAAAAACATTGACATGAGGACTAAGAAAGAAGAGAACGAAAGGCCATTAACTCATAAAGCAATGCCACATAAGTATCATCATCAAAACTTCAAAAGGTAGGACAAAAAACATGTCAGTAAATTATCTCCAATTCCTGAAGTCCTTTTCCTTCCCTTATGTGAATAAATTTTAATAAAGAACTTGAACCAGGGCTTTACTGAAAGTATTGTGTTTGATTTGAGATGTAGTCAGAATTAGGAATCAAATGATTCGGCATTGGTTGACTATCATCACTAGTTTTCATTTCTTGATTTGCCCCTTTTAATGAGAGAAATGAAATGAAAACATAAGCTTCAGGTGAAGAAAAAAATGTTGTAGATAGAATTGGCCACATCGAATTTGATTTCTTCCATTTCTCGCAGCTTCGTGTCCATTGTGCTGAAGCTCTAGGCACTCCAATTGTTGGTGACTATAAGTATGGTTGGTTTGTGCACCGGAGATGGAAGCAAATGCCTCGCGTTGATATTGAGCCTACGTCTGGGAAACCTTACAAACTGCGAAGGCCAGACGGCCTAGATGTTCAGAAGGGAAGTGTATTATCCAAGGTTCCTTTATTACATCTCCACTGTAGAGAGCTTGTACTTCCAAACATTGCTAAATTCATAAATGTTTTGAATCAGAAATCAGATAATCTGTTCCCGACACTTAGCTCAAAGCCAGATGGCCCAGATCTACTTCGCTTTGTGGCATCGATGCCTTCTCACATGAAGATTAGTTGGAACTTAATGTCCTCCTATTTAGTGTAAGAATACTGATTATTTGCCACTAGATTTGTAGTCTTTTCTAGAGTCTCTTAGGATACTACTAGAGGTTTTGGGATTGATTTCTGGTCACATCAGTGTTACATTAGGAGGCGGTTTGTATCAAGGGGAAAATCAAATTACAGAAATAAGTTATAGAATTTGAAAGTGCAATGTACTGTAAATTCTTCCTAACTATTATTCTTGCAATGGCATATGCATGTATAATTGCAAATTTTTTATGCCTTTTTCACCTTTCTTTCTTCTTGGATAGTTGAAGTCATAAATTTTATTAGTTTTTATTTTGAATTTTAAATTTCACAACACTTTTGCCTCCAAATAATGTTTGATGGTTAATTTCATTCTGCCCCTTTCATTTATTGACAAACCTTCCCATTATTTTTTGTAACTCGATTCATTGCCTTCATTTTGGTGAGTCCTCAGTCCTGGAAAATTAAAGCAGAGGGAGAAGGATCCTCTTGTTGGACCCAACATGTGACCACCGCTCTGTCATTTAGTAGAATCTGATTTGTTGAGGAATATACTCGATCCATATAAATTTTTCTCACAATCACGAGCTCAAATGTGCATGAACAACTTACAATAAATTCAATAGACAATGGTATTGATACATGAAATAAGATAATAAATGCTAAATAAACACATTTAGCTAATAAATAAAAAAACATTTATATTTGTATACGTATTTTTTTACACAAAGCTTGCATTATTATGTCATGTAAAAAAAAATATTTTTACTAGGGGTGTTAATTTGGATCGGAATTCGTTTATTTGATTCGATGCGAATTAAATGGGCTTGGGTCTAAAAAAATTGATTTTTTTAATAAACATGTGAATTTGATTCAATTTGCTAATTAAACGAATTGAATCTAGATTTGAAGTTATTAATTCATGTATTCATTTAATAAATGAGTCATAAACAAGTTGAATACGATATATTCATTTAAAATTCATTTGTAATTTGTATATTAAATTACTTATTTATCTATGAATATTTATGAAATAATGTTAAAGTTTCAAGGCTCATATAGTAATTATAAATGATAATAAGTTTGTATTTTATAGGATGTTAAAATTGTGGTCTCTTTTTATATTTTATTTTGTTTAATTTTTGTTTATTAATTATATTTTTACACATGAATTCATATTTAATTTGATTTATTATAAATTCGTTATAAGATGAATGAATAGTAAATAGATTAAAATTCAATTCGATTCATTTATTAATTTTATTAAATGAATTAAATAAATTAAATTAAGTATTTATTTAATACATGAATCGAATTCAAATTCTGAAATTTTAATTTATTTAATAAATAAATAAAATTCGAATGAGCAGAATTTTGACCAATTAATTTATAATTTGATTCAAATACCATTCATTTATTCGTTTTGTTAAATTATTGTCTACAAGCTCTCTCTTTTGATAACCCAGCCGCCTACGTTATCAGGAAGGCATCATGATTGCTAATGTCATATGCTCATTATGAAAATCATTAAGTTGATATCTTAAAAGATGTGAAAAGTTCACATAAAAGAGGTGAACTATTATTATCTTTGGGGCTTAAATGGTAATTTCTCCGCGAAGCATTCCCGGCTTGACGGCTTCGCCTCGCTCGCAAAGTGGAACGGTGTCGTGAGGCGTGACACCATATATAAGCTAAAGTCCCTCTTGACTGTCTAAACTGCGACCCGATGAATTCTCCCTCCCTTTCTTTTCTCTTCTCTAAAGAAACCCTACTCGAAAATGCGCCTTAATAACTGAAACTTAAAAATCATAATTTTTTTTAAATCTAATCATTTAAATAAAAAAAAAGAAATGACGGATAAGAATCCGTCGCGAAGAGAGTTACTTGATCGATGGAGAGGAATTGAAGAAGAGGAGGAACTGGACGACGGTAACGATCCCTTGAAACGACGCCGGATTGATGGGCTTAAAGAAAAATGGTAAAATTTTTATTTCATATATTCAATTTTAATTAAATGTACGTTCAAATACTTTGAAGTGAGTAAAAAAATTAATTGTAAAAATTTGGTTCTTGTCTTTTTAGTGGCAGTTTCTTAGCTCATTTCATGTGAAACGAATTTTTCAATTTTTATGCAACATTATAAGAATTATCAAAACCGATAATTCACTGCACTATTTATTTATTGTATTAATTTTTTTTATCCAGTGAATTAAACTGCTGGTTTGGTTTGGTTAATAGTTTAAGTAATAATTTACTTTTTCAGATTAGTTATTGAATTTGATTTCATTATAGTTAATTGGCGCTAATTCAAAGCCGACGAAGCCTTTAACGATTATGTGGGTGTTTGAGGGAAGCAGATGGAAAAGAAATGAAATGCATTGAAATCGATATTTTTCTTTTGTTTGGATGTACAAAGCTACCTTGGAAGAAGGAAAGTTAGAGACCTATCAAATTGGACAATGGAAGTTCTGCGTGTTTTAGTTGAAGTTAGTTTATTGACACTGTCACTGTTTTTCTCTATGGAGAACTTCTTGTTACTTATTGATTGGAAAATATTTGATTTTCAAATCCTGAAACATATCACTGCAGAGGCACCTGGTTTCGAGTTTCTTCAGTTTTTCATATTAAAATCTGCAAATTGTTTAAAGTACTGAAGAAAAAACTGTTGCATCTGTGTTGCGGACCAGTTGTCCCCAGGATTATCTGAAAACCCTATGGTGAAATAAGAAACTAGTTTGGAATAAGATTTATGATAAATATCTGACTTACACTATGCAAACTTAAATGTATATATTATTCCAAAACCCCTCTGCTATTCAGATGAATGAAGAAAAATGAATTAAGCAACAAGAGGTATCTTTAACTTTATAGAGACTAATGCCCAAAATGAAGCAAAAGGCGAATTCTATCCCACAACCCATCAATGTTCTCTTATTTTCTCAATAATACAGTTGGTTCTTTCTTGGCATATCACCTAAAATAAATAAGTTTCTTCATAGTTATATCCAACTAATACATTTTTGTGCCAGAATTCTTTTGTTGGTTTAATCCTTAATGATCACTGGGAAAACTGTTAAAATTCTTATCTTAATGATGGTAGAATAACTGTGTGAAAAGCATGCCCTCCATATTTGTATCTTAATATGTTAACAGGTTGAGTGTGCTGTATTTTAACTGTATGGCTTTTCCAATTTGACCTGCTTTACTTTGTTCAAGATAAGGGGAGTAATTTTTATTTTTCTTTTTTCAACTAGGTTTGCAGATGCATTCAATTTCTTGATTGGTTTGCCTGAAAAAAATCACATATGGTGTGGTTCATGGGACATAATGGGGCCATACCTGGAGTTGTTTTACAATTACTTTAAAGACGAGTGCCATGACTCTCCGCTCAGACTTTTGTGGAAAAGGATCTCTGGAGAAATGCAGCATTGCATCCAATGCGTTTCTCAACACCACCAAGCGCAAGAGATGTATAGCATGGAGTATGAGTCAGGTGTCATTGGTCCTCTTCTTGATGTATTGCGAAGTCTTGATGAGGAAAGGGTGACTAAGCACTTGAGAGAGATAAATGCAAGATTAGCGCGTCAAGAGTATGATCCTCAAATTGATAATAATCAAGTTATCTGCATCATGTATGAGGTAGTTCGTTCAATTGATTTTTATTTTGTATGCTCTATTTTTCATATCTTCCAATATTTGCTGAATTCACCCTGGTTTATGTTTTCTATCTATCTGATCACAGGTCTTGATGTTCCCTGTCCTATTGGATGATCAGTCCTTGTTCACTGATTTTGAAACATTTATTGAAGCAGTTGATAATATGCATGAACTGGCTTTGGATGGACATCAACTATTTCCTGTATAAGTTATTTGCTTTTTTTTGTCATTCATTTCTCTTTATTAGATTCTGTCTCATGAAGTTCACTCTACCTTGTCAGGGCGTTTTTGCATTGTTTTTTTTCAATAGAAGAGTTCGTACAATTGGTCGCAGATTAGCCAGATCTATGGGAAAATTAAGGTATTATTTACTAATAACCTTTTTTTGGGTTGTGCTGGTATACTTGAATGTCACAGATTTTATAGATATTAATGTGTTCTTTACCTTGTGGGAAGGGGCTTTAATTGCCAGTTTTCTATGCTTCAGGTTTTTTTTTTTTTTTTTTCTAAAAGTTCAACTTGAAGATTATTTTAGGTTGAAGTTTACTGTTTTGGGGGCTGAATGGTTCTGCCCTTTTGTGCTTTTCATTTTAACTTTATAAATCTAAATATTGTATTCAGTTCATCATAAGTTTTGGCAGTTTTTGGATGTCTATTTTGTGTGGCATAACCACCCTTTGGAGGGCCATTTTATTTTGTTTTAAACATTTTATATTAGTGTTATTATTTTGTAGACAGCTGGTGTGAAGAACTGTACATATGTATCTCTCTTTTTTAACATTAATATTTACTTTAGTTTCTTACTAAACTTTTTTTTCCCCCCAATCATTGGGTGTTTAGAACTGTTTTTTCTTTCAATTCAAGCATCCAGGAAATGGATGACTGCTAATTCACTGGTTATGAGGTCATATTGATCTGAATTTATACCATTCAAGAATACAAAGTCATGGCCAACTATAAAGAATTGATTTCCAAAGCCAATTGAATGCCGATAAGTCAAAAATCTCATTTTCAGATGGGGCATCTTATCATCCCCAGAGTCAAATATATGATTTTGAAGGCCAAACAATTGTTCACTTTACACTGCTTCCCTAATTATATGCATTATTACTCTTCCTTTTTTTTTTTCTATTCTTAGCAATTATGCTATATTATCCCATTTACTTTTGTTAAACACTAGTAAAGGAATGGCTAGATCTAGCTGGAGCTCAACAAGTCAATGGAAAAAATTTGCATCGTTAAGTTTTGTCCTTCAAACTATGTTTGGTTGCCAAGAAAACCCTCTTCATCCTCAATTTATTTATTTATTTCCCACTCTATCTGGTTTCTAAAGGAACATCAGCTCACAACTTTTATCACAATGATCAAGTTTAAAGCATCAATAACATAATGCTTCTGGAGGGTTCCCTAAGCCTCCTTTTTTTGTGATATATAATATTATGGTGCCCAATCCTTTATACATGGAGCTTTATTATCTTAAAACGCAGATGAAATTTAGGGTTCGTTTTATAATAAAAGCAACCAAATTGAGAGTCTTATAAAAATCTTAGGAAGATATAGATTAATTGGGAAGTAATGTTAGTGCTGTTTCTGTCTGTCTATTGCTTTCAAAGTGTTATTATAACTTTTGAAGTGAAATTGCTTTATCAACTAACAAAATCAAACCATTGTAAACCCCAACTTTTTGAGAGTTCTATATGCATAAATGCTTAGGACTTGTTTGACTTCGGAATTACTGAATTCTATACAGCAATCTGTTTTTTGTTGTACTTTTCCAGACAAAACAACCAATATACTGTATGGTTTAAGAAACACTGAGTAAGGCTAAATCATAGTATTTCTTTTTATGTGCATCTGACATTTTAGATAAGAAAGATATAAAGAAATCATGATGGTTGTTTGTTTAACCACGGAATTATATTTCTCATGGTTGGTTACTGGTCAAGCCACTAGAAGGAATGAGAATCTTTGGTGATCTTTGGTCTCTGCTTACTCGATGCAGACTTTTCTTCTGCAGACTACTTCTTTCCAATGGCAAATCATTGAATTCTGACTGCTGTGAAATGGTATTTTAGAATTAATAGTATCATTTAATTGCCTCGGAAACAAAGTATAATTAGTGTAGGCTTGAAAAATATTGATTATCGTTGCAGAATATTTGGAGATGTCCAGTTTCATTATTTGGAAGTAAATATCCTGGGCTAAGGCATAGATGATACGTGTCATCTCTCTCTCTCTCTTTTTAAACTAATAATGTTGTCTGTTTGGTTGTAGGAGGGCAACAGACTTGGAACCTATGCAGCCTTTGTTTAAGAAATTTATTGGTTTCTTAGAGACCGAAGTATTGACATCAACTTTTAAGACTTCAAGGCCCAGGGCACGATTGGAACGCTTACCTATATGGCTTGGAATCACGTCATTGTAGGGAGCGATGGCCAAAACTCTTAATCCTTTATAAATATTCTTTTCTTCTCTTTTTGGTGCTTATGATTGATTGTGTTTAATTTTTGAAGGCTTGAGTTCTTAGAACCCCCAGCACTAGAAGAAGGGATACTTGAACGGTACCCCCATTTTCTTTGATATTGTTCTCAACCATATTAGTGGAGATTCACCTGAATTTTCTCATGCAGTTAGTTGTCTGAGAGAACTCTTCAAAATGCTTGGTAGGTGCCTTTCCCCTTTCTTAAATTGATTATTCATCTAAAGTTGGAGTGACATTCTCTATTTTTCCTTTTCCACTGTATATGCTTGCTTTAAGGTTATAAACTTTGGTTGAGGTCTACATTGTCACCAAGCGTGATGCGAAATACACTGCTTGGTCAGTGTTTTCATACTCGAAGTGAGAAAATCCATAAAGACATTTTTGACCTCTTCCCTCCTTTCCTGCAGGTATGTTTATTGTTCATCTTCATTCACCCTTTCATAAATATATGATAATATATTTTTACTCTTTTCGATTTTTAAGTCTACATCATAGTGTTTGGGTAGCTTTCAGGATGACTAATGTGTATGATTCCAAATTATTTAGTCACTTGAAGCTTTGCTAGACGGGGAACATGAAAAGCAGCGCCGGCATTTTCTGTACTTTCTCCTTTATCAAGTCCCAGTGAGCAGCAACTTCAGTGTTCTAACTGCACAAATGGCCTGCAAGGTTCATGCTACTCCTAGAAATTAAACAGATTTGCATAATGTGGCATGTTGCCATGTCTGTTTTCATCATTCACTTTCTTAGACAGTTCTGTTGCTCTAGCTCATCTCTGTTGCATTTTGCAAAAGTGCAATTTCAGATTTCCCTTCTTATTATACACCGAGGCTACAAGATGAACCCACCATGCCCACCCTTCGAATGTGCACATATGTGGTATGTAAATCAGTTCCTTTGTACTTGGTTATGACTATATCTGTGGGCAATGGAAAGGAGATACGTAAGAAAAATTTATCTCAAAGTCAAGAGTGTTTGAAGAAATGAAGTTTGTTTCACTTGTATCTTCATGCAAACTCAGGGATAATTTTTTTTACAGTGGACCTTGGTTTCCATTTTCTTTAGCAAGCTTAAAGTAGAAAATAAAATCTTCTTTTCAGTTTTACTCAAACCCCTCAACCGACATATACATACAGATAAATTCACACTACTCATTTTTCAGTAACTTTAATGGACAGGGGCCCTTTCCTTGTGTCTTCTCTGAAGGATTCTTCCCTTCACAGTTCTCTGCGGCAACCTGCCTTTGACCTTATACAAACTATTATAGTATCTGATGCCGCTGCCTTGGTAACTTCCGTTCTGAAGTCTGCCAGACCTCGTAGAACTGAGACAATAATTTCTGTTGAGATGAATGAGGATGAGGATGATCTTAAGTTTCCATTTGATCCAGATGTTGATGAGAAGGACGATAATAGTTCTTGGAATGAATTTACCGCACAAAGTAGAATTACTTCTCAGGAGTTCAGAGTATGGATGTGCATTCCAATGTTGTGGATTGATGTTCTAGTTGATATCAATCCCTCTGTCCTACCAGTGTCATTTTCCAAGGTTGTCTTCTGGGCTCGATCTCAGTTTTCTATTGTAGAACCTGAAATTAGTGCGGAAATGGCACTTGATGTCAGAGCTTGGCTGTCGTCATCTGCTACGGAAATCTCTTCTACATTTGGGTGGAAGGCTCCAACTGGTTGTGATGACGGTGGAGCTGGAAAGGTGTCCAAGAACTCAATGGAGGTGTCAACAATGTGTCTTCCTTTAATAAGGGCATTCAAGAGGTTTTTAAACTCATTATCTTCTTTTGTTAATTCATCTTTTCTGATATATAGTTTTGCTAAATTTATTATATGTGTTCAAGTTGATTGAATATGACAGTGCTGCTGCTTATAATTATATTAAGTAATTAGTCAAATCTGGATTGTGGACGTGTTTTTACAGGTTAACTGCACATTTTATAGTTCAAATAGGACAGGGAGAGCTTCGAAAGCAGTGGACTTGGGAGCCAAGGATGGGTGAAAGCTTGATCCTTTCGCTTGTGGATCCTAATGATGTGAGTGTGTCTAGTTTTTATCAAATCGTAACTTCACCTTTATGGTTTTCATCAATTGACAATTTTAACACACTCATACTCTCTCTGTCCTGTAATTGAACGTCGACCAAGATCTAAATATAATTTTTTCTGTCTTTGCTTGATGCAGAATGTGAGACAATTTGGTAAGTGTATTTTGGAACAAGTGTCGAACACCAGAGGTCTTGCTTCTGGTCTGAAATTTCTTTCCTCGTCCACTTCTGCCTTGTCAGCCATTTTTCTGGGCTTGAAACATGCTTTGAAACTGGTGAGTGTTAGAATTCTTTTAAGCAGGTCTTGTCATTAGATGATAATTTCTATTTTCTTTTTCCTTTCTCTCTTCTTTAAAGAGAAAAAAAAAATCAACTTTTTTGGCTCTTCTCATAGCCGTTGAACCTATTAAAATTCATTTGACATCCAAGTTATGTTCCTTGGGTGTGTTTTGATGATAAATGGTTGCTATAAATAAAAGGATGTGGAATGTCTAGATCCTTTATGATATAAGAACAAAGAACTGATAACCCCATTTTGCACATTTCCAGGTTCAACTAGATTCTGTTCTATTAAAATTTCAGAGTTTACATCACTTTTTCTTTGTTCTTCGGAAAATATTTGAAGAAGGGCATTTACCCAAATGTGATTTGCTTAAAAGTTCATCTGGTCACTCAAGTATTACAATGTTCTCTTCCCAAGGTGGATTTCTAAGGCAGCCGCGTTTTGAATCTTTTGATGCAAATACTGGATGCTCCTCAAATATTGACTTAAAGTTATGGGAGAAGTTTCATTACACGCTGTCGGAAATTACATGGCCTTCTGTAAAGAGGTGTTTGCAAGAGGGGAAAACATTTCTTGATTACAGTCTGTGTCAGGTAGATTCAGGATCTAATTAGGACAATATTATCTGTTAGTCCCATTTTGTTTGATTCCTGTTCTTGTGAATTCTTGATGATTTGTTTTTTGTAAATTCGTTTATTATTTACTTGTTGGTTTCATTGTATGAGCATTTGAAAAACCATTTACTTTCCAGTAGAGTAATTAGATTAGGGAACACGTCTGTGGGTGTCTGTGCCTGGGTGCATTCACACCTACTTGTGTGGGTCTATTGAAAACCTTTTTTTTTGTTTGTCCGTGCCTTGTAAATATTAGCTATTAAAATAGCAACTCTACTATTTTGGTTTGCTAGGAAGTATGAAGTACTTGTGCATATCATCTATGATTTTCTTGTGGATATAGCATGGACTGCTTTCTCTAAGCAGGCTAATTTAGTCTTGTACCCCTTTTTGTTTCAGATGACTTGTATTCGCGTACTTGAGATCCTACCTGTTGTTTTCGGAAAAGTCTGCCCATTGCTTGCTGAACACTCTGGGTATTCTGCAACAACGACGCAAAATGTATTTGACTTCAAATGGCTTCATGATCTGGTGGATTGGGGAAAGTCACAACTTAAAGTCATTATTGTCTACTGGAAACGAACAATAACTTGTTTGCTAAACCTGCTAAAAGACTTGTGCAGTGGTACTTCCTTGTTGACCGTCAGTTCCATTGAAAATCTCATTTCATCTGGTGAGCTTTTCATTTGATAACTTATTTTGGCAAATACCACTTTCCTGTTTATCATCAACTATTTTGCTCCATGTTGTCACATATTTATTTTTGGTTAAATTTTTCATTCCTTGCTTAGATCATCTTGACATGGATGGATTGGCGGAAAAAGTTTCATTCCTTTGTGTTTCATTATCAAAGGAATCATCTCACGATAGTGGAAAGACCTTGATGTCAATGGCACACTTTCCTGAGGACCTCTCTGTGGAGAGAAAATCTGCAGCTTTAGATATAAGGCCTTTTCCTGTGAAGGATATGGATGTTGAAATCCTGGATTCTGAAACAATAGCTAGCAAAAGTAAAGATAATCTAATTGTTGTTTCAGATGATGAGACAGAAAAAGAACCTTCAGTTGATCAGGGCCTTCTATCTGATGTCAAGTCAAGACAATGTGTTGTGGTTAGCAAGACTGGGGCACCTGTATCTGATAAAAGAGCTTCACAAACTGAATCTTTGAAGAACAGGGTTTCTGTCTTGGATTCTTCTAAGGATTTGTTGGATGGTTCTGGCCCTGCTTCCCCAAAGCAGGTCTTGGACAAATCAGTCGGAAAATCTCTCGATTCTCTAGAGTCAAAAGTTGTTGATGGAAAGAAGAAAGAATTAAACTCCAAATTCAATGCAAGTGATTCTCTTTCATTGCAAAATAGAGTTGGTTTGAGGAATATACCAGTTGAATCCTCCAGTTTCAAAAATGTGAATCAAGCTAGCAGCAATGTGGTTGCAAAACCTACCAATAAATTACTGAAAGAGTTAGTATGTGATGTAAAAAATGATCCATTGGAGTCTTCTTTTAAATCTGGGAAACATCAGCAGACATATCTGACAAAGTCAGGCCCTTTTGTTCCTAAACGACAAGTCATTCAACTTAAATCACCCTTTGAAAATCGATGTGGCTTGCATAGGATGGAGACTGGAGTTAAAAGGTTCGAGCCTCCTAAGCTTGATGACTGGTATAAACCCATTTTGGAAATAGATTATTTTGCAACAGTTGGATTAGCATCTTCTAGAGAAGATGAGAATCGTGTTCATTGCAAACTGAAGGAGGTTCCAGTGTGTTTTCAATCACCTGAACAATTTGTGAGTATCTTTCGGCCGTTGGTTCTGGAGGAGTTCAAAGCACAGTTGCATAGTACCTTTCTTGAGATGTCTTCATGGGAGGACATGTACTATGGTAGTCTGTCTGTGCTGTCTGTTGAGAGGGTTGATGACTTTCATCTTGTTCGCTTTGTCCATGACGACAATGATTCTGTGACTTCTAAAATCTTCTCAGAGAATGACCTTGTTTTGCTCACTAGAGTGGCTCCACAAAAGAACCCTCATGATGTTCACATGGTTGGAAAGGTATCATTTCTTAGTTTCTGTAATGTGTGAAGAGTTGAATGAGAGTCAATACATTTAGTCAAATGGCAAACTATTTTGACATCTTTTATTATTGGAAACTATAGTTCTAGGAGATTGTATCACTAGCATAACTGCCAGCCTGGGCTCTTAAACCAGATGAGAACAGCCTTTGTCAAAAGAGAGAAGAGTAGTGTCCTTTGAGACCTGCTGTTGTGGCTGTAGCCAATGAGAAGGGCATATAGTTGGTGATGGTGACAAATGATAAAGGCATAAATGTTTTTGATAAGTTTGAGATACTAGGGATGTGCGCAGACTCACAAATACAATTTAAAAAATAATATTTAAGTCTTAAAAATAAAGAAGTCTTTGGAATGATTCTACTATCCTTTGACATTATATTTTCTTCAAAATGTGTGTATGAGTATATCTTATTCTCGCCTCAAATCTGTTCTTAATCTTTATTGGATAAGTCTTTGAAGGACCATAGTACCTATGTAATAACAAAGTTATTCTTAAGTGGTGATTAATAGTTTTGCTGTCCTTCATCCTGCTGTAAGACTTAAATTTCAGTTCCACTTGTAATCTCTCCCTTTTTCAGTTCTTGAAGATTCACCATCTTCCTCAAACATGCCCACGATTTAATATCTATCAAGCACAGAAGGTTGATACTTGTAAGATATTTAAGTGGCAAAGTACTGGATCTTATTTAGATCGTTGGTAGAAATGGACCCTTCAGTTGGATCAGTGCTTGACATTTATATCTCTCTAATTTGTTCGTTATTTACATCGTATGTTTTTATTATTCTGAAGGACTCACCTGTTCCTCAGGTGGAACGACGTGAGAGAGACAACAACAGAAGGTCAAGTATACTGCTGATCAGGTTCTATCTTCAGAATGGATCTGTACGTTTGAATCAAGCTAGGAGGAACCTTCTCGAACGTAGCAAATGGCATGCTACTCTCATTATGAGCATTACACCTCAGCTTCGAGAATTTCATGCTTTATCATCACTAAAGAGTATCCCTTTACTTCCAATTATTCTGAATCCTGTCAATGTTTCCCGTGGATACAATGAATCAAGAGAACTAGACCTGGTTAAGCTTTCTCAACTGCAGCAAATTTTAAAGACTTCTTTTAATGAAAGTCAACTCCAAGCTATCAGTGTTGCTATTGGATTATCATCTAGCTGGAAGAAAGATTGTGAATTGTCTCTTATCCAGGGTCCTCCAGGTACTTCTTACTACTTTTGGTTTTTTTCTTTGTTCTCATTTGCCCTTCTTGTTTAACTTTTAGTGGATCAGACATTGGCAGCATTATTTTCTTTTTTTATTTTTCTATTCTAATAACTAGGGACTGGGAAGACCCGAACTATAGTTGCCATTGTGAGTGCATTTCTTGCTACTAGAACTTCCCTAAAAAGTCATCTGAAACAAAATTATAGTTCATGCTTCAATTCAAGGCCAAAGATTAGCCAGTCTGCTGCAATTGCAAGGGCATGGCAGGATGCTGCCTTAGCCAAGCAAATAAATGAGGATTCAGAAAGGGATAAAAAATCATCAGAAAGTTCTGTGAGAGCAAGGGTGCTCATTTGTGCTCAATCAAATGCAGCAGTTGATGAGCTGGTATCAAGAATATCGAAGGAAGGCCTGTATGGTAGTGATGGTAAGACGTATAAGCCATATCTTGTAAGGGTTGGAAATGTTAAAACAGTTCATCCAAATTCACTACCCTTCTTTATTGATACGCTTGTTGACCATCGTTTGGCTGAAGAAAGGATGCATTTAACCGATCCAAAGAATGAATTCTGTACACGCTCTTCTACCCTACGTTCTAATTTGGAAAAGTTAGTTGACCGTATTAGGTTTTTTGAAGCTAAGCGTGCTAACACCAAGGATGGAAATTCAGACCCTAAAAATTTGTTGGATGATGAAGTTCATAAGGGGGATGATGTAAAATTGTCTGATGTCGAACTAGAGGCAAAGCTACGGAAACTGTATGAACAAAAGAAACAAATTTATAGAGAACTTGGTGTTGCTCAGGTGCAGGAAAAGAAATCATATGAAGAAACCAAAGCTTTAAAACATAAACTGAGGAAGTCTATATTGAAGGAAGCTGAAATAGTGGTAACTACTTTAAGTGGCTGTGGTGGAGATCTTTATGGAGTATGCTCCGAATCTGTATCAGGTTTTAAATTTGGCAGTCCATCTGAGAATACTTTATTTGATGCTGTTGTAATTGATGAGGCAGCCCAGGTAGTACTTGTCCATGAGCTTTAGCATGTTAGGCTTTTCATTGTTTCAGTGGTTGTGTTGCTTCATTTTGAGTTTTTAATCTCTGTTCTAATGGCACTACAGGCTTTAGAACCTGCAACTTTGATTCCTCTCCAGCTTTTAAAGTCATATGGGACGAGATGTGTTATGGTAAGGATAACTTAATTTATCTATTAGACTTAAAGAATTTAAATTGAATACTTGAGTTGCTTACTGAAGTTTGAAATTTGTTAAGGTTGGTGATCCGAAGCAGCTTCCTGCAACAGTTCTGTCTAATGTTGCGAGTAAATTCCTGTATGAATGCAGCATGTTTGAGCGTTTACAGAGGGCGGGACATCCAGTTGTCATGTTAACCAAACAGGTGAAATGAATCAGACTTGGTTCATTTAATTTGTACAGGTGTCAGGTATCATGGACATGTCATGCTTACGAAAATGACACTAGATGCTAAAATAATATATCTTAACTTATTAAACGAGTTGTTTTCACCCTCACTAATTTAAAAAAAGAGGAAAAACTTTAATTTTATAATTAACCTTGTATTCACTTAGGTATGGATGTATACATATGTTCATGTTTATGTATATATGTATATGTGCATGTGTGTATATATTTTAATGAGGGTCCCCTACTTTAAAGTAAGAGATAAACTAGAAGACAAGATAAACACACACTTTAGCGCAGTATATTTTATCTTGTAGTATATTGAAATGTGTGTTTTTGTCTTTTCGGGATCCCATATTCTATTAAAGTATGGGACCCCCATTAGAACATTCCCCCCCCCCCCCCCCCCCCCCCCCAAAAAAAAAATCTAGGAACCAAGTCTCAGATATTTTTGTGGATCCACCGGCCCTATTTTTATTTTCACTCTTTTTAATTTCTTCTAATGATGGCCCCACCGCTCAACACCATTTGAAGAAATCAAAAATTAAAAAAAAAGGGCCCACCATTGGAAGAAGTGAAGATAAATAAATTAAAAGTCAATGTGGTGGGGCCCACCATTGAACTAATTTTTTTTTTAAAAATAAAACTGGTGCGGTTGGATTCATTGTAATGGAACAGATGAAACTGAAACCTAAATGTGGGATCTCTGGTTATGAGTATAATCTGGGATCCCTGGTCCTGTTCGCAACTACAGGGACCTTGTAGAGAGCAACTGCATATGTGGTGCAATCTTTTAGCCCCTTGTGGATGTTGCTGAAGTTGTGGAATCAAACAACACTATGTGGTAGTGTTAGTCACCATAACATAAGCAACATCTCTCAAATCAATACTCTCTCTCTGCATACATATATCAAAAGATGCGTTGCAAGGTTTAAAGCTATCACTTGTGAGAAGTGTTATTAAGGTTGTTAGTTTTGGCTTATACAAAGTTGGTTAATGTTCTCAGAAATTTAATTCCATGGTTGTACAAGATGAATGTATATTGTTAACTTGCAATTGATGGCTCATTCTAGTTATGAATCTCTATGATGGAAGTGCTTATAGTAGCTAAGCTTGGACTGAACTGATTTCCAGTTTTTGGTTATCCTAAGGGCTTCCTGTAGGATGTATTTTGATTCCAGTAGTTTTTCCAGCTTCATTTTCACTTGACCAATGTGGGTTTTTAAAATTTCTGCATTTCAGATACTTAACGACTGTATTCTACCGCGTTGGCATGAGCTCTTCTTTGTAATATCATTTTATTGTCTGCCAGCCCTGCCTTGAGTTACATTATTCTCCTGCATCCTCTAAGATGAGGAAGATTAAAAAACTATTTTGTGGACTGGGATAGTTTTTTTTTTTCCCCTGTTGTCCTTGGAAGAAAAGAAAGTTTTGTATTTTTCAATCAGACTTCACTGTATCTAAGTAATTTTGGATATTCATACGTGCTAGTTATCATATTTAGTTTATCCTATGTAAAGTCAAATACGAATATATATATTTTCTTTCCTCATGGGCCTCTAAATTAATTGTGTTGAAGACCATGGAACTTTTGGATATTCAGAATCTTACAGACTGTTGGTTGATGGTTTGAGCTTTACCATTTAGTCTACAAGTTATCAATTGGTTAGCTAACATTAATCAGGGAAATGAGAGAGAGTGACTCAAAGACAGTAAAGTACATCCAACTAGAGAAAGTTGAGAGAGAAACTTCTCATTAATTTCTTTAGATATCAATATAATCCAGTCCCTTAAAACGACTAAGAAGGCTTTTATTGAGCTTTATCCCCAACTTCAGTATAAATATGGGAATGAAGCCTGCCAATAAGTTGATTATTTGACTCTTATATTATGGGCACATGAGTGCTGCCGATATGGCATCTGCCTGGGACTACAATATGTTTCCTTCTAAGTAATATATCTGTCCTATGGAACCAAATTAGGAGAGGATTAAACTTTGACATCTATGATCACTACCAATAGTTTGTTTTACTTACAAGCTTTCTTCTATTGGCAGTACCGGATGCACCCAGACATATGTCGGTTTCCTTCATTGCATTTTTATGAAAATAAGCTTTTGAATGGTGAGGAGATGTCGAGAAAATCAGCACCTTTTCATGTTACTGGAGGTCTTGGGCCCTATGTATTTTATGACATTAGTGATGGCCAAGAGCTTCGTGGTAAGAATGCTGGTGCATTCTCCCTTTATAATAAGCATGAGGTTGATGCTGCTGTTGAGTTGCTCAGGTTTTTCAGAAAGAGGTATTTGTTTTTCACCCTAAATGTTAGTTTTGATTTTAACTTATGTTTGAATGTGCAGTTGTTCATAGTTGATTTTTTCTTAATTTTGTATATTACCTACTTCATGAAGGTATCTATCTGAGTTTGTTGGTGGAAGAATTGGCATTATCACACCATACAAGAGTCAACTTGGGCTTCTGCGTTCTCAGTTTTCTAATGCATTTGGATCTTCTGTTACATCTGATATAGAATTTAATACTGTGGATGGTTTCCAAGGCCGAGAGGTTGACATACTAATACTTTCCACTGTTAGAGCAGCAGATTCATCCTCTGCTTCATCTGGGAGCCGCTCAAGCAGTATTGGGTTTGTTGCTGATGTAAGAAGAATGAATGTTGCTTTGACGAGAGCCAGACTCTCTTTATGGATTTTAGGTAATGCGAGGACTTTGCAGATGAATTATAACTGGGCTGCTCTTGTAAAGGATGCTAAGGAGAGAAATCTGGTCATATCAATTAAAAAGCCATATGCATCCATGTTTAAGTCCATGTTTAAATCCTCTCTTAGGAAGAACCATTCTTCTGAACTTCAGGATGATCATTTAAGCCAGCTGAAACACACTGAAAAGGATGGAGATACTAATCAGTTTGTCAAACAGATTGGTCGCAAGAGTAGGGCAGGTGTAGAAATGAAAACAAGAGATATCGACCATATGGCTCAGTGTAACAAGGCAGTTACTAGAGATAATGATACTGTTTCGGCAAAGAGAGAAGATCTACAAACTAGCAGAAGAGCCGGAGATCAATCTGATCTTCCCAAGACTGATCATCCTTCTGCTGCTGCAAATGGTCAGAGCAGAACATCAAAGAGTGTGAAATCAGGAGTTTTAGGAGAGCATGTTTTGGATAGTGAAACCAGAGGTGAAGAGAGCGGTGAAAAGAAATTCAGTTCTTCAAATACACTTACAGATCAGAAGAAAGATGAATATTCAAGGAGTAAACTAGACCAGAGTGCACCTTTAGATCAGCGGAAAGATAAATATTCAAAGGGTAAATCAGACCACTCTGGACATGAAGCAAGTAATAGTCATAAGCACTCGAAGTTCAAGGTTTCAAAAGGTTCAAGCAAATCTTTTGAGCAGGACAGAAGCTTGAAAAAATTGAAAGGTTTGGATCCATCAACTGGAGGTAGTCAAAAGGAGCAAGAGGCAAATGATCAAGGAAGAAATCCTAATAGTGTAGGCAGTTCCGACGCTTTAATCGCAAAAAGAAAGCAACAACGTGAAGCTGTTGATGCCATTCTTTATTCTTCTCTGATTTCCTCGAAGAAGCCAGAACCAGTGAAACCGGCACCCACTAAAAGGTCTCTTTCCCCAACTTCAATCGCTGGTGGTGGCATCAGACCACCCAAAAGGAAAAAAGGTGAGCCCGCTGCATTACTTCTCTATGTAAGTTTTTTAACACTGTTCTTTGTTTGAGAAGCATGCTTCTGGGTAGTAGCTTTCTAAATTTGCATTTGTAGTCGTTACCAAAGTGGCTTCAAACTCTTGCTACATGGGTTTCTTTGTTTTTAATATTCGCATTTGAAATATTATTTACATACATTTTGTTTTGCTTCCGGCAGTTCCAGCGGCATCCTCAGAAAGTGCATTGCAAGACCGGTGAAGGGACAAATTATTGAGCACCCATGCTTGTCTTTTGGTGTCTTTGGTCCAAAGATTTGAATGGGGCTTGACAATGATATTCCTTATTCGAAACTTTTAAGGAAAATTGCAAGGCTGCCTTTCACGGCTAGGAATGAGATAATCAACTGCATCTCTCGCAAGTTTTGAAATATCATTATTAGGGCCAGCAACTGTTGTGGACGAGTGGTTCTACTTTTACTACCTGATCGGTGGTCGCTCTGTATATCAACCTTGTGTGTAATCGTTGATGTAAATACTTAGTTTATAGTGCAAAAGCATTTTCCCAAAATATATTTTTCGAAGTCCTAATCTTCTTTGCATAGGCATCCTGAAATTTGTTGCAATTATTATTCATTGGATGACATTTCAATTAATATTCGTGAAAATGAAACATTTGCTTCCATTCATTTAGAAAACCGTGCGGATTATGCAAGACTTGTTTCGCCTAAAACAATGCCTGCCGTTTCTATATATTAAATAAGGTCAAACCCAGAACCAAATGTGCTTAGGTGAATCAAAATTGCTTGAAGGAAGACTACATAATTCTCCGTTCTACTTTTTCTTGCTGTTTGTGGGTAAAACGCTCTTCAACAGCCCTTCAACGTGGTCCGTGATGAGGTATAGTTTTTGTGTTTCTTTGGATGAATATTGAGATCATTTTATCTAAATTTTAACCAAAGGAATATAGAAGACTTAATAAATAGAACCTCGATAAGCTAACGGCATTTAACTAAGAAAAACCTATTAATCAATGGATATTAATTCATCGACTTATAAATTAGCACTTTGACCCGAAGGCTCGGGATTGGCAAAACATATTATTGTATCGAGATTTTAATTTGCCCAGGTTCTGCTACAATTCTATTGAATGTATCAGGAACCCACCAATCTTCTTCACTGGACTTCGTTAATAGACAATAACTTTTATAACAAATAGCTTCCTCAATATCCACTCAACTTCATTTTGTCAAGTGTCTGACTAATGTAGGTCAGTCAGGCCAGCACATTGCACCATTTGGCCAGAATACATGGGAGGTATTTGCTACTTCAGTCATACAATATGTAAATAATATTATGTTATATGTTCATTTATTTTGAAAACCAATATAATATGTAAATAATATTATGTTATGTTCATTTATTTTGAAAACCAATATTTAAGTAGTAGTTATATTAAATTCAACTACACGTCACATATGTAATAATTAATTGTATTATTTCTAATGTGCCATAGACTTTCTCTTTGGGAAAAGATGCAACAATTCCTCATGCTGCTATTAATCAAAATGAATCCCAGTAACATAAGAAAATATATGACAATATTTTAGCACACATGAACAAATAACTGTTTTATTTCTGCATTATGTATGTCATTTACACATGTAATCTTGTAGAAACTTTTCTCCGTGCTGTTTCATGAGTCATCACTCTTCATATATTTTCATTTTATCTTTCATAATCTTTTCCCCCAATATTCGTTCCAAGCCACACCCATCATGTTCTCATTATTTCACACCACCAACTTTCCAATGATTATTCTGTACAGTATCAAGGATTTTTTTTTTAATTTTTGTTTCACTTTTTATTTCGCTTAGAGTTGTGAATTATTAAGTGCAACAGGTTGAAAGTACATGGTTGATTTTGATGTATCAAATACTGCTTTAGTTCATTTCTCTACGATGAAGATGTATTTTATATGGGTTATTTTTATATACCTCCCCTGAAGTTTTATGTAATAATAGTTTAATAGAAAATATGACAGTATTTTTATATCCCTCCCCTGCCGTTAATATTTCCATCGGTTGACCGTTTGTGGACTGATAAAATGACAAAAATACCCTTTCAAGTTTCAAGGCTGAAAAAGTAATACTAATTAGAAAAGGAAAAAAAAAAGGTTGTTCTTGTTGGTCGTGAAGGACAGAGATTCTCCTTCTCCTCTAAATCTCTCGTTCATTGTTCATTGCACAAGAGAATGGGAGTGCAGAAGCCATGGAATAAAATTAAATCAATTAATATAAAAAAAATTTCTACAAATTCAACATACATTGAAACCTATTAATCTTTTACAACAAACATCCACAACATGGCAACACTAATTTTTCTAATCATTTGGGTATGACTACAAGTGAATTTCGAGTACAAACATCCACACCCTATTTTCTTTGACTTTTGCCCAGCCCTTTATATAGAGAGAAAAAAAGAAAAGAAAAGAGAGAAGCTCACGGGGAGAGAGAGGAAAAAGAATCAGATCCAACTCGACCCGCGACCGTGATCCGATCGGATCTCCCATTTCGGTCAAGTTTTGGTGCCGATCGGAAGCCCTTGAGCCGTTGGTCATCTCCATGCCGTCCTTGTCGTCGGAAAGCGTCTGGAAAGCCATCAATTGAAGCCGTGAGAAGCCGCGAAAACGCCTCCTCAATTGACCACAGACCTCGCTCGTCGACAGTCTTCTATCAGCATCTTCTCGGCTCACAAGGAGAGAGAGGAAAAAGCCACCTTGGCTGGTATTGGAGCCGTGAAAAGCCGCAGAAACTCGCTCCTTGACAATCTTTTATCAGCATCGAAGCTTGTCTTCTTCATGGGTAAGTTCAAAATGGTGATGATTCTTGATCCTCAAACTCAATAACACTCGCTTGTTTTCACACTTAAGCTGTTGAGGGGTGAATGTTGCGTGAGTGTAAATCATTTTGCATAAAAGTTACACTTTTGTAAAGAGATTTTTCTTTTGGGTAATGAAATGGACTGGGAAATGGGGTGATGCAGTAGGTATTTCACACTTACCAATGCCACTACAGCTAACTTTGTAAGTTTTTTAAATTTTAAATGCGGTTTTACAATTGTAACCTTATATACTGATACTATACTAACACAAATACTAACAGAAAGGGAGAAATGTAATAATACTATCATACTTTCTATTAAATTATTATTACGTGAAATTTCAGGAGAAATATGTAAAAATAACTTTATTTTATATGCCATTATGCGAATACAGGTTGTTCTGCAGCAAGATCATGACCAGAAACCAAATCCTTCATTGATGTATCAAATCATATCACATATAAATTTTCTTGTATTATTTGCAATAATTGGCTTTGCCAAGACACCAACTTTTCTTCATTAAAGCATCACGTAGCCAATATTTAATGAGTGAGCTCACTCTGAGGAAAAATTGAAAACCATGGTTGAAACTTGACGGTTCTGACGCAGTAAATGATTTTCAAATTCGTCATTGAGCAAGCGATTGGATCGAGTAAATATATATTTTCAAAAGGTCTCCATAAATATATTTAATGTAACTTACAGTCATATAAAATTTATCTACAGATCCATAAAGACTCATTATTTTGTTACTCATTTTTATACTGAAAAATATAATTATAAATTACATTAAATGTAACTTAAGAAAACCCCTAATTTTACTCAGTGGATATTTTTGATAATTTTTAAAATATATTAAATAATTAGCTCCAACTGTAAAAATTAGAGGAACATTTACTTCCTTTTAGCTTGTAAATCAATCTCTTCACTCTCAACTTTGAATTTTGTAATTGTCAAATATCTTTTTAATATTCCTATATGTTTTCTAAACGTCTATAAATAAAAAAAAATCTGAATAATCTTTTTCAGTTGTAGTGTACTGTTGGTACAACTTGTTTTATTATCAGCCACGTAGAATTAATACTTTCAAGCTCATTGCATATAATGGAAAGAAGTGATTGCTTCAATATTCAATGTGGAATTACTTGCACATTAACAATTGATGTAATTATAAATTGGCATATCCTTTAACCTTTTTTTATTATTATTTACAAGGCTCCGAAGCCTTACAGCTGAAGTATATCGATTAGCACATGGATAATCATGTGACCTATGCACATGATGCATTACTCAAATCGTCACAGCAATCTCCAATGAGTAATGCCATGTGAGGATTAGAATAATACAAACTAATTAATTTATGTTTAGTGTGATTAAATAACTCAATGTCTTTAATTTATTGATATAGTAATATCTCTGGCTATCAAGTGAATGGTGTTGATTTGTATTCATTTAATTTCATTTTCTTCTCAAAGAGTGTTACATATACATATCCCTTTAAGTAAATTGTCGTATTCAATTTTTACATTCCAAATTAATATTTTAGAAATTTATTTGATATGATCGTGGTGTATTGAGGTTCCACTGTTTGATAGGTAAAATTTAGTGTTGGCGTTTGTAATGTTAAATATATATATATATATATATATATATTATGGATATTAAATTTTATGATTGGAGCTGCAGTGTGGAGACATGATCATGTACATCAAATTTGGAGGTTACATGTATGAGCAGTTACAAGTTGACAAAAGGAAAAAGAGTTCCAAAATGAGTCAGAATTAATCAAAGGCTCACCAGAAACCTTCATTATTTGGCTACGATTGACTCCATTCGATTCACCTTAGCTTGCTGCTGCTTCCTTTGGGACTAACGAGGAATCCTGACAACATTATCTCCTTCCATTTCCTAATTCTCTCAAATTCATCTCTTTTGACCCCCTTTTTTTTTTTTTTGGCATGGGTATACATATAGATATATATAACACCTACAGCAATCATTGGCTTCTTTTTTATGAGGCATTCAAGAAGATCACATGCAATTTGCATTTTGAAAATCCATCGGTAGCCACGGGCTTTTTTTTTTTCATAATAAATATTTTTGGGTTGCTTCGATATAAGGTCTTGTACTAAAGCTTTCTATTTGCATTTTGCACAAATCATTGCGTCTTTTTTTATTTCTTATATTTTGTACTTTTAGTTTTAAAGTTTGGGTCATGTTACAGTGCATCAACTGCACTGTACATCTGCTGCAAGGTTTAGGTTGTTCTTGATAAATTGTTCGTCAGATGTAACAAGTTCGCGTAACCTACCTGGTAATTAAAATAAGTTATTACTAATAATTAAAAAAGTTCTTACCTATAAAAAAAAATGGGACAGACGTACAATGCAACTAAAGCACCATAGCCACAGCTTTAGAGTTTTTAACTATTAAGTTTAGGAAAATTATCACTGCATTATCTCTTTTTTATTTTATGTTCATCTAATCACTGAAAAATTCTAACATGTACTCTGCACTATCTTTTTTTTTTAAATTTGTATCAACTAACCACTTTTTAACTAACACCGTTAAATAATTTAAATGAAATGATAATTTTACCTCTAAATAAATTAAAAGATCATTTTATTTTACAAAAACTTTAAAAAATAAGAAAATTATAATTATAAAAATACCCTTAAATATTAATATAAATATATATATATATATTTACATATGCTTTAATAATATAAGTCATTACACTATTAAATCATATTACCTAATGTACACACACACACACACACATTCTCAGGTACCCTTATCTTTTTTAAATGCATAAATATTGTTAAGCTACACAACTTAATAGGGTTAATTTTTCATATGCTATAAAGCCGTGTAAGTTAATAGCATTAACAACTGACTCTATTAAATTATACGGCATAAAAGTGTGTCCGTATGAAAATAAAATGAGAGCACCCGCACTAGAGAAGAACTATAATTTTCAATCAGGAATCCTTAACCATATTAAAGTCAATGATAAGTTAAAAGACAAAAACGCATATATTTCACCACATTACTTGATAAAATACAGTGCATTAGAGTTTGTATTTTTATTTTTTTAACTTATTTCCAGCTTTAATATAGTTAAAGATCATTAATTAGAACATTACACACACACATTCCAATCTTATCCAAGATCCAAAACCAGATTGGTACCCATACATATATATTTGTTGTTATTTGATGAGAGATCTCTTATTTTTAATATGGTAAAGGACAACCTAGAGATATAAAACAAAAAATTTAATAAATTATATGATAAAATATACTGCATTAATTAGAAAATGTATTTTTTCTTACTTTTTAGCTTATTAATTTTCTCATTGGAAGATTATATATATGTATGAGTATAAACAATTTTCTAATGAAAAATCTCTCAAGTTATTAAAATAAAAAATAAGTTAAAAGATAAAAAAATACATATTTTAATATTAAAAAATCCATTGTATTAAGACATATGTTTTATTGGTCTTTTCGGTACACTAGGCACCTTCACGAGCTTGGATTGATTACAAAGCTACTTGATTTTCGGTTCAAGTCAAAACGAAAAAGTGAGTTTTGTTCTTGAATTAATCCTTGGCGTTTCAATTACTTCATTAAGTAGAGAAAGATTAACAATATTTTAAGGTCCACTAGGCACCTTCACGAGCCTTGCAAAAGCACTTTCTCGAATCCCATCATGAAGATGCTAATAACGATAGTGATAATAATTTTCTAATTAACCCTTCCAGCCGCTGAGCTTTAATTAACAAAAAATTAAATCAAAATGTACGATTTGTCCATTTTGTTTGACCTTTGACCAAATAATTAGCTCTCAATTATTACTTATTCTTTAATGCAAATTGGCCAACTGATTCCACATTTTATTTCCTTATTTATCACATCTTTCTTCAATTTATTGTCATTGGTAGCGTCGTAAGATGTGAACACAGGTACTCATTTTACTAAACGCATTACCTGTACGGTCAATTAATAATCGCATTACTTGAATTAATTTATACTAAGATCCTTAATATATATTTGCTATCCAGTACCGCATCTTGTACCGCATCTTGTACTGTCTTTCCAGCTATATTGCTATTAAATTCACATTCACTCAATTTTCTTTCAAATAATAGTTCTTAACATTCTTCATTGTCTTTTGTTTTCATGATCATTTTCTCTCCGTAACGTTTAAACTCTTAATGCAAAACTAGTGTGACAAAATTGACAACTCTATTGAGCAGGAACACTGAGATTATTTCTTTGCGGTAAAAGATCAAACTATTCCAAAATTTATAATCAAAATACAAAATCTTATATTCTATGCACGGGCTAGAACATATTTATTATAATAAGTAATGAGAAATTATCATTTTACTACTAAAGTTTTACTGATATATCATGTCAGTACTAAGATTTGTCGAAAAGTGCATTTTACTACTAAAATTTTGCGGCGTTATCAATTCACTATCATCTCGTTAAGAAAAAGTTAAAAGTTTGCTGATATCATAAGGGTATTAAAGACATTTCTAACTGTAAAAGTAAAATTATCTATTAATTTGATAAATAAATTATTATTTTACTACCAAAATTTTAAGAAAATTATCATTTTACTACCGAATTTTTAGGGAAATTATCATTTTACTGCCGAATTTTTGGAAAAATTATTATTTTACTACAAAACTCTTGGGGGTAAAATTGACTTTTAACTCAATTTCCGTTAAACATTAACTTTTTCTTAACGGAATGATAATGAATTGATAACGGTGCAAAAATTTAGTAGTAAAATGTAGCTTTTTGACAAACCTTAGTACTGATATGATATGTCAGTAAAATTTTGATAATAAAATAATAAAATCTACTAAGTAATAGGAAATATTAACAGCTTGCTCTCACACTGTATTACATTGTCCCATTTGAACGGACTTATACTGTTTTACTTTTGGATACACATAAAAAGCCTCATACCATTTAAAAATAATTACTTATTTAATTTTTCATCATCATCATATATATATATATATATATATGTAAACCAACAACCTTCTGACCAATCGACCCCTTGGGTGTTATATCATGACAGGTTTGCTATTTTCGCTGTCATGCAAAACGTAACAGAAAAAATTAAATCAAAAGGCAACATTCAAATCCAATATATAAAAGATTAATCATTTGGTTGATCAAGGCCTTACATGCTCCTTTTTATTTTGTATTTTAATAATTCTGCACTTAAATGTCAATTTTGTTGGTCTAATATTCAATCCTTAATCAGATTTGTTATTATTTTAATCGGGCATGTCACATGGAATTTCTGGAGTCCCATCTTCCACGATCGTCTCAGCACAGGCAAAATCCAATAAAGAGAAAGAGATTAATATACAATAATTTAATTAATAACATTATAAAAATCGGGATTCAGGAAACGGATACCAAGACAAACTGATGAGAAGTTAATATTTTGGGAGAGCACCCCGATATGCCCCGTAGATTTTTAACTGTTGAGGCACCTGCATCAGAAGCAAATTGCAATAAATAACACCATCTGTCCATGTGGGTGCATTTTGAGTGACAGTCACAATGAGACTATTATTTACTAAAAAAAACATAATTAAAAATAGATTGAGATACGTTACAACCACTTATAAAATAAGAAAAATTTTAGAATACATTAAAAGTATTATATTGTCATATAACGATTAAATGATATTATGACATATATATATTTATTTTAAAAAATTATTATATAAGTGATGATTATTTTAAATTTAATTACTCATGTCATACATCAGAACTATTCTGAAATTTCTCCTAAGATAGAGCATTCTTCATAACCACATGATCAACATGTGTGGATAGGATTCGTGCTCCACCTTAGAGCAGTTCTAAAATAGCCATAGCCTTTAAAAATTTAATAATGATGTTATTCTTAAAATTGAATTAATAAAATTTCTGTGCTTAGATTAGTGTGAGAGAGAATCGGTTATTTTCTTTTTCTCTAAGTCAACTGAAAATTATCATATAAACTAATGGGATTATTAGATGTATAATAATTTAAATTTATTTTTAAACATTATATTTATTTTTATCATTATTGAAATTGTTTGATTCAAAAGTTTAAATCAATCGATAAAATTAAAACAAAGATAGGTTCGATGAAACTGAAATAAATAAACTTGAAACAATGAAATTATATTTTGGACACAAAACCTCGATGACTTGTGAGGAGGGAAAAAAATAAAACCTTGATTATAGTTAGAGGTTAACCAAAATATTTGAGCTATTAGGTAACAACTACTTAACATTAGTATGCGAAATAAAGCCTTACATTTTAAAGAGAGAAGGAGAGTGAAAAATGAAAAAGAATGCAAAGCCAAGTTTAGCCAACAGAGAAAAAAAAACTGTTGGCTTGAAGATGGGGAAAGGTAAGCATATATTTATCTAGGGATTAAAAAAACCAAATAACTCTTACCGGTTAGTTCATGATAATGAGGCAGTTGGATTTGGACCTTATATGCTAGCAACCGACGTATCCTAACTTCTATGGTTAATTTTTATTATTTATTTTTCTAATAATTTAATATTCTTATTTTCGGTACAACATGTATCCTCTCACTTCTTTAAATCTCCACTTCATCAACCACTTGAGAGTTGAGACTCACACACACACAAAAAAAAAAAAAAGACCCAAAATATTAAAACATAAACCCACAAGAAGCTTCATGGATTCAAAGAAGTCTAACAAGATTAGTGATATTGTCAGGCTTCAACAGATCCTCAAGAAATGGAAGAAGCTTGCAAATGCACCCAAAAGCAGAAGCAGCAGCAGCACCGGAAACACTGGTAACAATAGCGGCAATTTCTCAAGTTCTGGTAGCACTACAAATAGTGCTACTAAAAGCATCAAGTTCCTTAAGAAAACACTCTCTTTCACTGATGTTTCAACAGCATCAAACGATGTCGTACCGAAAGGTTTTCTTGCAGTGTGTGTAGGGAAGGAGCTGAAGAGATTTATAATCCCAACTGAGTACTTGAGTCATCAAGCATTTGTGATTTTGTTAAGAGAAGCTGAAGAAGAGTTTGGATTTCAACAAGAGGGAGTGCTGAAGATTCCATGTGAAGTCTGTGTGTTTGAGAATATCTTGAAGTTGGTGGAAGAGAAAAGAGATGTTGTTTTTTATTTGCATGAATTAGGGTTTAATATTAATGCAGATAATACAGAGATGATTAATTGTTGTTACTCATCTGATTGTGAGTTGACACCTTCTCATCATCTTCAAATGTGTAGATGATAAATCAACCAATATTCTTGACGAATATCTTAATTATTTTCTTCAAGAATTACTTGTTTTGGTTTTTTGCTTTTCCTTTTTGTGAAGGCAATATTTTTGTACTGGGAAGCCCAAAAAAAAAGAAAAAGGAGCAATTGTATTTTGGAAGAGGAATTAGTGCTGAATTAATAAGGTAGATTTAATTTCATAGGAAAATAGTTTTATCAGCTGGACATCTTTTTTGATCCATGCTGCTGGTGTTGTATCTACAATTCATTACCTAATTGTGAGTGATAATTTCAGTTGTATTTTTCAATGTGATGCGAAAGAATTACTGAAGAATCTGTTTAATAACTGAAGAATCTTGATTGTTAAATTTCGAACCAAATACAAACTTCCGTTTGAAGGAGTGATTGTTTCCCATTTGGAGAAGACAACAAAAAAAAAAATCAAGATTCTTTGAAGTTAAAATTTTTTAAATTTTTTAGTTGTAGATACAGTAGCTGCAATTAGCTGACAATGGCCTTTGACCGTTTATTGATTGGATGCGAGATTCTGATATATAATAAACAAATTGTCATGGGTTTTGCTAGGTTACAATTTGTCTAATTTACAAACCTTGATAATGAGATCTACTGTGATATTTATATGTGCTGTAAACTGTACAAGTTGTAACTTAACAACCCAATTGCTATACTCTTCGATTCGACAAAAGCTTGTGCAGGGCAGGTAGTATTTCCATCTACTCAGTGTTTACCAATTGGCAGAGAATTTATGGGTCGCTTAAGAGAACGCACCTGTAATGCTACTTGGCAAAGATTGAGTTGCTGTGGGGCGCTGTGCATACCACTACATAATTATTTTTCCTTGGATTGGTTTTTTATCTATTAAATTTCGTTTATGTCGAAGGACTAAACTAAATGCTTGTGTCTTGATGTGACCACTGCTGGTTCTACCATGGGACGCATCGCTCTGTCTACTGGCAAAGTATGAGTAATTGGTTATAGCATCTCAATTAGCTGAGATAAGATGTCCGACTTACAAAATATTTTTCATTCCTAAGATGACAAGAGGAAGTCTAGATTCAAAGTTCGTATAATCATTCAATAAATCATGAGGAATATTTTTAGATATTGTTACTAATTTGTCCGATAATTATTAAAATAAACGTGTAGTAGATCTGATAGATCTTTGAATAGTAATTAGTGTTATTAGTAAAATCTTTTGAGATGGTATCCAAATGGAGCTCAAACCCCTATCACATCATGAGTAGAGAGAACATTTATAGTTTCCATGAGGACAATTATTTATTTTAAAAACAACATTTTAGTACTTTGCTGAAGTATTGTGCAAATATATTCTACGACCGAGATAGTGCTCCAAACACATTTACCATAAATATTGTTTTCACTAGTACCTAACAAACTTTGGTCATAGGAAAAATTGATGAATTAGATTCCTTACTGTGGTACTCTAAAATACATTAAAATATATACAACTGTAATTTATAACGTAATTGTATTTCCAATATTAAGTATTAACTCTTATCAATGAAAAAATCTTTCTGCTATAGCTAGTCATCCACTAGTAAGTAATGGCACTGAAATTCAAGCTTTGATACATGCAAGGTTAACTCAAGGCAGCTCCAAGTTTTAGGCTCTAAAATACCAAAAACAAATAACCATATCGCAAATTTCACTTTGGAAACATATGTATCAAAAGATAAGTGATATGGCATTAGCTCTTTGCTCCACCTGTTGGATTTGTTGAATGGAATACTTGCGTATAAACACCATGCTTTTTAGAACTATTAATGGTATTTTTTTCTGTGATTCTTGTAATTTATTTATATTTTTTTTCGATAGATTTTGAGCCTTATTGACACTAATCTGATTAAGCCACATTCTAAATTTGAACCAAGACATTTGTAACTATTGCCTGTTGGGCGCGGTTTTGGGATGAGATGACGGAAATGTCTGAATTGGGCTTTGAAAGAAATTTGTTCTTGTAATATATCATCAAAACAGTCCTGATGATCTTGAAAATTTAAAAAATACCCTTGATGATTTTTAATTTTTAGACACGCCCATGTGAAACTTTTAGTTCACTTATAATTTTTTCGGAAATATTTTTTTTGTTCTCTTAAAATGTTCTGATGTTTTAGTGTGGCTATCCGCCATCTTGGATTAGTAAAGTGCACAGGCCGCTTGCACCAATTGGAGTTTAAACATCAGTGGTTTGTTAAGTGGTAAATTGAGGAATACTACTTGTGATGCTTATAATTTAAAGTTTGATTGGTTGGGATTGCCTATAAAAAGGGTTGCAAGACTTATGTATTAATTACAATTTTTAATTTCCAGTTCACGGAAGGAAATAAAAGCCTCAGTTAAGTAGTTTGCTCTCTAGTCCTATGTCATATGGCCCCTCTCATATTTATATCAACTATATTATTTATTTAAATTATCAATTACTTGTAAAATTCTCTTCAATGTTATAACACGTTATTAGTAGGAGACAGCTCTGATATAAGAAGTATTTATTTTATTTATTTATTTAATAAAAATTTCCTTACAAGTATGCTCTGTAATTACCATTAATTTGGATCATCCACATTAGAAAATTAAGCTAGTTATTACATTTTTCTTGTTCATTTTATACTACTGACGGTACAAACAAAGATTGAAGCATACAACTGAAACCTATAAAATTAAGATTAATGTGTACAAAATTCTTATTGAAGCCTTAGAGTATCAAGACTGAAGCGTATACATGTGAAGCCATAAATTTAAATATTCCCCTTCAAGATTGATTGAAGACAGTGAATCCAATGAAGCTGGACCTTGAAGCCCTTAATATTTCTGGTGAAAATAATTTATCTTGGATTATGAGATTCTACTACAAGCTATATGCATCTGTTATTCATCATCTAGAAGCCATGGGCCTTATTAAAGTAATCAAGATTATCCAATTTCCACGAAGCCATTGCTTGAACTGATACAAAGCTATTGCTTGAAGGAATACCATTCTACACAATGATTGTAATAATCAAGGATGCAATCATGGTTTTGACTGTGGTCATAGACATAATCACAATTATAAACTTCGTAGTGGTTACAATAAAAATTATCATAAATGGACGCCATTCTAGAGATCTTGTCATATACTTAGGCAGTTTATTGACTTGTATCAAGTAGAAATGGAAGAATATTGAGATAAATTATGCTATTTCAGTTAATGATAATATAAATCTAGATGTCCGAACTTCTTTGAAGATCATAACGAGAAGCTAAGTGACTTAATTGGTGATGGAGATATCTATGCTAATAAAATTAGTCTCTATTTTTTATAAGTTTTTATTAATATATCTGTTTTGTAATTGTATTGTGATATAGTCTAATAAATTTTTTCTTCTGTGAAAGGATATGAATTTGCAAAAGGGATTACATGATGGAGAGATGTGTTTAGCTAATAGTGCGATTACACACGCGATTGTCTATAATAAGAAATACTTCATGAACTTAATATTAGTTGAAGTTAAAGTGAATACCATATAAAGTCCTGTAGGTTAGATCGAGGGCTCTAGAAGAGCCGTATTCATCTTAGCAAATGGAACAATGGAACATATTATGTATCCATGACGCTTTGTATTCAACCAAGTCTAGAATAAATCTCTCTAACTTCAAAGATATTCATCATAATGAGTTTTGTATAGAAACAGTAAATAAGAATGATTCAGAATATCTCTACATTGCTTTTAGTGTTTTAAATGTTTTAAATGTATAACAATGATATTTCAAAATGCATAAAATTAGATTAACTGGCATGAGGGACAATTTTCAAATTCAAATGGCATTTTTTTTTTTGGTGGATGAAAATGACAATGGAAGTTACAAGTAATAATTACTTGTATTCAATATGAATTATTAATTAAAGGCTACTGATTTTTAGATATAAAATGGGAGTTTTGGTTTTTAAAATTTTGATTAAATTTCCATTTTCATTTTGTAAGCACTTCACTCATCGTAATTACGCTAATAGCATTCCTAAATTGCTACTCAAATGAGATTTCAATTCTTATTTTTAGGGCTATGTCAATAAAAAAAAGTTTCAAAAAACTTTTCAAATGAAATTCTTTAAATAAAATTGTTTTCTTTCTCTTCAATATTGAAGAGTGACTTTTCTCTCTTCAAATAATATTATATTATATTTTATATCATCATTATTGAAGAGAAAGAAGTATTATAACTACATTATTGAAAAATGGAGGGTATTTAAATTTGGTAGAAGAATTTGATAAAATAATATAAAATTATTTATATTCAAAGTGTCTTTCGGGAGAGAGCTTGTCTTTTTACTCTTTCATTTGCCACATAAGTATGTAAATACGTATTGAAAAGTAAAAATAGATGAATGTTTTGGTGTTGCTCTAATTTAGCTGAACGGGATGATATAATTACCAATATAGTTGTCTTGAGAAAAACATGGTTTCTGAGAATAAAGATTGGATGATTTACTATAGAGTCACCAAACATGTTTGTTGTGAAATAAACTCTTTATTTAATTATAGTCTAATGAGGGAATGAGAAGAATTTATTTTCTTTAGAGATTATTGGTCTATAGTGTCCTGCCTTAGAGAAAAAAGTTCTTTTTTCAACAGACTTTCAGAAAACCCTCTCACTGAGTACATTCTCTCTTGTTGGAATAAAGATTAGTGATTAATCCAATCTTTAGCCCAACATCATACATCACACTCTTAATTTCATATAAAAAATGCTTAACAAATGCATTTAAAGTCAAACAACACGGAAGAAGATAAAGAAAATAGGACAAACAAGAGTTATAGAAGTTTATGTTAAAATTCCTTAAATCGTCATAAGAATCCAGATTAAAATTACTGAGCAATATAATTTCGGAAGCATACCTGAATCCATTGTTGTGTGTAGAGATTCTTGATTTTTGATGATGGACTTCCAAACTAATCTCTATCCTTTTTATTAAAGAATTCTCACTGAGAGGATTTTGAGAATAAAAGGAGGTTGAGATAGGATGGGAACCATAACCACCGTATTTAAGAAAACTAACGAAATGGTTTAATTAAAATTGTCTATTAGTTATTTTATGTTAACTATCACTTCTGCCCCTCATAGAAGTAATAATTAAAACTCTAATATATATGTATTTAACCCATAACAATTATATCCTTAACCATTTAATTAATATTAAATAGATCACTTAATTATTAGCTAATTAAATAATGGCACACATATTTTATTTGTTTCACGTGTGGCCCTAAATATTAAATTAATTAAAAATAATCTAACAGTTTAACTGTAGTGGCTTACATCCTCTTGAGAAACAAAGCTGTAGGTTCTTTCATTATAGAAAATCAAGTTACAAGCTTACATGGAATGTTTCAATCAACTCTATGAACCAAGGTGCAACCTGAATGGCTTTATGTATTACTTTATAATGATTGAGCAATTTGGTTAAGAAGCAAGCTTGCATTCTGGGTTTGTTAAAACAAACCAAGAAATTTCCCACCTCTTTTAACTGCCTTAACAACCTCTTACATGCGCAAGACACGTGAGATCCATAAGTGAGTTAAACGGCATCCAAAATCGTTGTTTCAAGCTTATAATGTTTTAATTGAATCACGTGTCAAGCACATGCTTCAGTAACGATACTCATATGACTCGAGTTTGATGTCATACATGTGTTCGAAGCCTTAAACCGATATGTCGTCCAACCCAAAACTAGCAAGTCGGCTGATCCAACATTTTTGTTTGTTCTAAGATTCTAATTCTCTTTTATACTTCAGCATACGTGTTCCTAAAATACGATAGAGTGCAAAATCCTTTGTATTGAGCGAAATGATTGAATATGTTGTTTTATTCTATAACTATCAAAATATAAATAGCTTAAATTGTCTAAAAATTAATAATAGCTATTTTGAAAATAAATGTGTGACTCGAAAATATGTATATAAACCCACCTAAAGAAACCAATTTTTTTACACTAATTAGATACATGATGATAATAATTGAAGTACTGATAATATGGTTGCATGTTTGCCCAATTAGTTCGTATCGTTACATAGTTGCATTTGCGTTGAGGCTATGGTGAAAGAATGGAGAGGCAACAATAATTTGAAGGAAAGAATAAAAGAGTGGTGGTGATTGGAGGAGTAATTGCTATAGCTCCCTTCTGATAAGACTACAATTATTTTACGTTGGAATTTGATGGGCTTTTAATTGCTAGTGATTGTTTAAATTTTTTATATTTTACAAAATTTCGGGTTGAGGCAGTTTGAAAATACTTCAACACTATAGTTGGCATAGTTAAATAATATTGTAGTTTGAATATACATTAAATATCAAATATTTTTTTCATTATTTAATTAATTTTATTTTATATTAATTTTAGATTTAAAATTTATGTAATCCAAATGATGATGATGATGATGATGATATGCAAATATCAATTCAATAAAAAAAAAATAAGTGGGGGCATACAATAAATGCAAAACAAAATTTAACATAGTTTAGCACAAAATAAAATTTCATGGTTTAGCACTTAGTTATTAAATGGCTTCACTACTAAAAAAGAACACATTTTTATTTGGTTCTACAATGTCTTGTCCCTTTCGTATTAAGAGAGGCGTTCTCTTTATAGCCTTGCCACTGATGACATAGAATTTGAATTCAAACTCTTCTTCCTCATCTCCATCATTTGACTTCATCTCAATGGATGATACCACAGTTTATTTCTGTCCCTATCTCTTTGGATCAAGCTTCTAGATTTTTCTACATCCAAGTTGGGCTGAGCTTTAAATAAGCTTCCAAACCATGGCCTCAATAAAACGACAATCTTGCATCTTGTGTATTGACCTATGGTTCTAGTTGGACTAATGGGCTCTACTACAAGTTTAGTGGGGCTTTTGGGTTTCGTGGGCTCTACTACTGGTTTAATGATTCTTCTGCTGGTTCACAACTCCAGCACCACTTTTCACTGGCCTTGCTACAAGACTAATAGTTCTATTGCAAGATGCGTGGTTCTAGCTATTTTTTTTTTTAACTTCTCACATTTCATGTAATAACAATGATCCCTTAGCTCTTGAATCTGAGCTACCAAAAGTTGACAAGAGCTAATGTCATTCTCTATCTTTATTTTCTATATAAACATCCTGTTAGGGATTTTATTATTAACATCATTGTGTCAATGATATTATTATTTATTTTTTTATTAGGGATTTGTTTCCTATTATTAAAGATTTATCTAGTCTTGGAAATTAATTAGATTAGATTATGTGGAATATTAAAGAATATTTTTAAAGGCATGAAGAAGAAAATTAGCGTGTAAGCAGGATTTCATATCAAAGAGCTCCAAATAAAGATGAGTACTATAATGACAAGTATATCAAGTTCTTAATTGAACTTTTAAGGAAGTATATCCTATTACATCTCTAATAGGGTTTGAGTGAAATACTACTCATATATAAAGGAAATTATTTCATACATTTAAGACGGTGAAGAAGATGTATCGTATTTTATACCAAAGAAGTAGCCAATGTAGAGAAAAGAATGAACCCTATTTAGCCGCATATGATGTTTTGTACCTCTATGGTGTTTTAGTTTTCTTCATCAAGTTTTCATCACATGAAGTCTTCCATTAGACATTCTTTATATTTACTTTGGTCTCTTCGGAATGAATATCAATCGCTTGTTGCATTGAAAGAATCTCAAGGAAAGAAGCAAACACAATTGAAGACGAGGGATGCTTACTAAGCAAGGTCAACTTAGTTAGATATAACAAGGTGACAAGAAGAGTTCAATAGGTTGTAATCTTTACATTACATGGTGAATTGCTTATTGTTTGTACATGGCCCATAAATGTAGGATAGTGATCTGAACTATGCAAAATTCCTCTGTGTGCTTTACTTCCTACGATTTACTGTTTATGATATAGTTGATAGATTTGTAATGAATGAACAATAACATGAATAGTGGATGAATAGTTATGATAAATAGTAACTATGAACAGTAATTGTATATAGTATGTATGAATAGTAATTATAAATAGTGTCGTTGAATAGTGAATCCTAATAGTATTGCTTGAATAGTTTATGTGAACAATAAATCTTAGGATTTATTAATTAGGAAAATTAATTTATCTAGTGCTTTAATTTGCCTACACTTGTTAAAATAGATCTAAATTCTTTACGAGTGGTATTAGAGCATTGCCACTAATATCTTGTTTAGTAAGATTTTAGGATCTTGATTTTTTTGGTAGGCATGGATTTGCATAGACAAGGAGGATTTATTGTTTGTCCACCATTACTTGATGGCACCAATTATTAGCATTGGAAGCAAAGGATGACTAATTTTATTGAATCCATTTGAAATAAGTCATGGAATGTGTTAGAAAGGCTATACTTAAGCTTGTGAATGAATATTTCAACACTGAAATTCTAGAATTTGACTTTAATTCTACGGCGCTCAATGTTAATGCGAATGGAGTTGACATCAATCAGCATGATTTAATCTCTACATGTACGACAAGAAAGCTTGGGACATTCTTTGTAATACTCATGAAGGAAAGAATTTAGTAGAACATTGCAATTGAATTTGAGAATCATAATATGCATAAACATGAAAAAATTACTAATTGAAGTGCTAAACTTTGTAAGATTGCTAATACTTCATATTCTCTTGGTAAAAGAATTTCTGAGGAAGAATTAGTTAGAAAAATTTTGAGATCTATGCCAATAGATTTCTCATTAAAGTTGCAGTTATTGAAAAATACTGTGATATGAGCACCAAGACTAGAAATCAAGTGATTAGCAAACTTAAGACTTTTGAGACTAATTATTTGAAGAAAAAGAAAGGAAAAGAGTATTTCTTTTCAAGCTGAGATGCCAAATTTAGAGAGTGATGTTGATGATGCTCTTGACGCGGATAATAAAGTTAAGACATACAAAAATCCCTGGGTAAGTTAACCAAGAAGATTTAATATTTGACTCGAGGAAATTCTAGAAACAATAAGAAAAATAAATTCTTATCAAAACGACAATCTGCACAAGAGGGTAAATATTTTTCCAGTTCCAATTTATTAAAAACTATTATAGATTGAAGTATTTGATGCAGTGCTTCTGACAGTTTCAGTCATATTCAAATTCAATGTCCTGACTACATCTTGAAAAAGAAAAAGGCAATGCAAACAACATAGAGTGATAATGATAACTCGAGCATTGATGATGAAGATATTGTTGGTTGACTTATTGCTCATGTTAAGAAGCTGAAACTTAAAGATTTTGATGATGAAAGACCAAAATCAAGTGGTGATTCTCCTTGTGATTTATAGTTTCTTTCCCATAATAATATTAAGACTTCAAGTGTGAAGTTGAGTGATGAAAACTCTAATTCAGAAGCTAAAAGCAGTTATGATGTTGATGTCGTTGTTAGATCTATGAGTGAAGCATATAATCGCATGTATTCAAAATATATAAGAATGAATGAAAAATACAAGCTTAATTGTTAGAACTCCTTCGTGAAAAGTTAAGGTTTGAAAGTGAGACAATCAACCTTCAAACCATTATTCTTGAAAAAGAAGAAAAATTGAAGGTAGTTTTACCTAAGATAAAAAGTACTAAAAAATCTTTGAGAATACTGAATTCTAGAACAAAGCAACCTGATCAAATTTTTGAAATTCTAATTATGCATTCTAAGAGAGTGGTGAATTGGAATTCTAAAAATTATTTAATTTTAGAACAAAACTCAATGCAAATCTAAAACTAATTTAAAGCAATAACAAATAAATCAATCACAATATAAAAAGATATGGAAAGAGAGATTCAAACACAGAGATTTTTACGTGGTTCATCCAATCTCGCTTACGTCTACGCCTCCAAGCTTTCCGGGCTTAAGGATTTCACGAAGCAAGCCTCTAAGGTTATTAATGCTTACACTTGACTTCAAAGGTGTCAATAAACCTTTACAACAAGAGATTATTCCCAATCTCTTAACCCAAGTGTATCCCAACAGTTATAATCACTCAAATTTTTTTTTTTATAGATTTTATTGTTCACTCACACAATACTTAAGATTACAAATCAGTGATAAATATGTGAATAAATGAAGCAAGAATGAGTTTAATGCTCCATGAAAGTTGTATTCTCCATTATAAGCTCAATTGATAGTGTTGTGATCAACCATTGTTTGAATTTGAATGAGCTTATTTATAGTTGAAGCTGAAAAGTAGTCGTTACTGACTATCTGCTGGTAAATGGATCGCCGTTAAATGTTAACGGTTAGCCGTTTGTTCTGGTCAAAGTTACCGTTGAGAAAAATTTCAAATTAACGGTTAATTGTTTGTTCTGGTCAAAGTTACTGTTGGGCCAAATTTCAAATTAATAGTTAACCGTTTTTTATTACCATTTCGCCGTTAAATTCTAGAGACCTGCACAACAAACTCCAGTTATCTGTTCTTACTAAACGGTTAAAGATTAGCAAGGAATGACATTCTAGAATTTATTGGTTTGCCGTTTGGTGTTAACGGTTCACCGATTATTTCCAATGACTTGCAAAAACAAAATAGCCTTATCCATTTCTGTTAAACGGTGCAAGATTAGCATATACTTCCAATCTAGAATTTACTGGCTAACTGTTTATTAATAAATGGTTCGCTGTTTAATTCCAATGACATTCCCAACATATTTGTGTTTTCCATTTTGGCTAACTGGTTAGAGCTTAAACAATTTTTCCTCTCTGGATTTTATTAGTTAACTGTTTTAAAGAAAACGATTCATCGTTTATTTCCAGATTCACTTAACTAGCCAAATATTGTAGGGAATCATTTTTCAATTTGAGTTTAGCAATTATCCATTTTTCATGAACATAATTGGAATGATTATAAGGCTTTTGTTTATTAATGAATAACTCTAACATTTTAATCAAACTCATTTAAAGTTTGTTATCATCAAAATTAATATTATGAACATATACAAGTTAACAATTTTGACCACAGAAACAACTAATTCAGATTATCATGGTCTTAGATATTATAATTGAATCATTTCAAATTCAAATACTATTTTTGTTAAAGCTGCTCTACTAATGACCGAACTACCACTGTCTAAATCAAAGCTCCTAATGAAATAAAAGATAAATCAATGGCACATTGTACATTGAGCTCGCGTGGTAAGTAAGAAAGGTTTATTCCTACTTGTCACTTTTGCCCTGTTAAAGGACACCTAAGACCTAGATGCTTTAAGCTAATGAAATACATAAAGAAAGTTGTTTCATCTAATTTATCTGTATATGATAAATCTGGATATGTCTTAAATCAAAGCTTTAATCTAAAGCTGACTTTATTGGACAATTTGGATTAGGAAAATTGAATTAAAAGCATATGTATCATTTACATCTTTGCGAGCTTGTACTAATAATTTTTGATCATTTGATAGTAGTTGTTTTAGATATGACTGGTATTGTAGTGCCTTAACAAATTATAAAGAATATAATCAAGAACATGTAACTTTTTTTGATGGTATTAAAACTCATATATTTGGAAAAGGAACTTTAAATGTTTGATGGTTTTCCAAGACTTGAAAATATTTTATATGTTAAGGATTGGAAAGCTAATGTTTTGAGTATTAGTCAAATTTGTGACTAAAAATTAATGGTAAATTTTGATAGCCGTAAATGTCAAGTGTTTAATAACAAGGGCCAGTGTATACTTGAAGGAACTAGATCATCTGATGATTGTTATAAATTGATCCAATATATTACTTGTCATAAAGTTACTTTTGGTTGTTGGGGGAAATCGTCATCTTCTAGCTGTGAATTTATCAACAGTTTTGCAGCACGGTGAAGAGGAGTAGGATCTCTTTCCATCTAATACAAAAACAAATTAAATTCATGTAATGACAAAATAAAAGAAATTAATTGTTTCATTTGTTGGCAGTAGCTGTAATTCTTAAGTTTCGTACAAGTAGTTGTAAAGAAATAATTGTTCAGTAATTAGCAACCAATTTATCGAAGTTCTAAAAGTTGTTAAAGAGATAATTGTTTAGTAATTAGCAACTAATTACCTGTCCAGCATGAATTAAAGCCATCATAGCCCATGAAATCTGTACTAAATTCGAATGATTTCCTTCTACATAGGGGTGGCAAACAGTGAGTTTGGGCTGAGCTTTTTAAGCCCAGGTTTAAGTCCACTTTAATTTTAACTTGACGATCTGGGCTGGACTTTATCTTTATTTATTTTTTAAAATTATTATAAATTTAAAATCAATTAATAATTAATAAATTATTATAATTATAGATAAATAAAAGAAAGTAAATAATGAAAATTATAATTTTCTTTAATACTAAATTTTTTAATTTAAACACTCTTTTAATTAATTAACACAAAAGCGAGAATTTAATATTATAATTTTAACTTTTTTGAATTATCATCGATTTATAAATTAAGAATTTAAATTTTTTTTTATATTTTTAAGTTACTTTTTAATTTTAATTATATTATTTTAATTTATAAATTTATTTTTATAAAAAAATATTGGGCCTAGGCTTGACCTGAACTTTTTTTCTTAGGATTTTATCTAAACCGTCGTGTGTGAGGGTTGGACTGAAGCCCACAAACCTGACCGTGCATTTTTACCCACCCTACTTCCAGAGGTACATATTTCTACATCACCAAACACAATGATTATCACTTTCCAAAAGTAACTGATCTCTTAATTGTAAACCTGAACAAATAATAAAAGAAGTTGGAAGACTAGTTACCACACGCCAAGAAAACCTATTGAAAATTTAGGTAGCAATTTGTCGTTTGTTTGTTGAAATTTGAATATCTGTATAAACTCTGATTTGAATATATAAATTTGAGTAATATTTATCTTAATAAAAAATTTTCCTTGCCTAAATTTTGTTATGAGAATAAATATTTGAAAACAATAAAACAATATTTTTCGCATATTTTGTTTAGATATGAACAAATAAAAATAAAACTCATATTATTCAAATTTATACATTCAATTCTATATATTTATTTATACATTCAATTCTATATATTTTTTATGATCTGATTCAGGCATCCATTTCATATGAAGACTAATTACATATATCAAACTATATGTAGTCAGAAAATATGTTAAGTCAAAATTTTACACTTATGTTAAGTAAAAATATCTGAATGACTAAAACTAGATCATTTTGAGTCATGGCGATGCTATATAGCAGAATGCCAAAATCTATTGGAAGAACCCGAACTTCATTTTATATTACTACCTATTTTAGGATTTAATATTTTTTATTTTATTATCGCCAATCCCATTTATTGATGAATTCATGTGAACAATAAAGTCAATGATAATTTATAGAATTAGACTTTTTTTTACATTTATAATTATTGATTAAATCCAAATAAAATTACCTTGTTTGGGCAGGAATGGTAACCCTCTCCCCAACTACCATCTTCGCATTGAATTTTGAGTAAAAAATCTGTTGCTTTGCGAATAGCTAAACAATTACTGCAAGTCATTTTGCAGGGACTATCCCTGAAATTGCAAACCATGTACCGTTTTCCCCAGCTACCATACCTGTAAAAGCATAATTAGTTCTTCAAATATAATTTTCTAGGCTCCGCTTAAAATTTTGGCAGTAACTGAATAACTATTTAAATGTTTTTAATTTTTCTATGGGTTTTGTTGACCATTCAAAAGTTAAAAAAAATTAAAAAATAGTTAGTTCTTATAGTCAATTATTTAATTAATCTTATATTTTAATAAAGATCCAAAATACCCGTAACGTTACTTTTATAAATATTAGATTTTTTTTAAAGGTAAAATAATATTTCCACCGTCTAATATAACTTAAAATTCATACAAATCAGACCAGCGAATTGCGACATGTGATGAAAAAGGTTTTTGGTGATTCTAAAGGATTGCTCTTTATTTATTCACTACTTGATAGCTGACACGTGTATATATATATTATCATGATTGGTTGAAGCATCCACGTAGTAAGAAGTAAATGAAAAATGAGCAGTGTCTTCTAATTCAATAAAACAAATTATAATAGACTTTTTAAAAAAAATTTTAAAAATACAATAACTAATTATACGGTAATTGGCTCAAACTGTAGGATTGAAAGGAGCATTTATCATGCTTTGGCGATATGGATTCGCCTAGAGTGTTACATGAAATTCTAGTTATGCAACCCAAGAGGGGGGGTGAATTGAGATTTTAAAAATTAAGCTAAGTAAACCACATAACAATCCAATCTAATGCCTTAATAAATTCGAAAATAATAAATTCAATGAAAGCACAATAATAAATGAGTAAGGGAAAAGAAAGCAAACTCAAGGATTTTTACGTGGTTCGGCAATCCCCACTTATGTCCACGCCTCCAAGCACACTGGCCTTGAGGATTTCACTATCCAAACATTTCCAAGGCTTCAACCGATTACAATTGACTTCAAGGTGTCAATGAACCTTTACAACAAAGAGATTATCTCTCAATCTCTTCACTCAAGTGTCTCACACACTCAAACTCTTACAATTGAGATGAATAAATGAGAGTTAAAATAAAACTCACTCAATGAGTAGATATTCAAAAATAAAGAACAAGAAATGATTCAATGTTTTGTGTTTTGTAAGTTAAAGGCTCAAGATATCTTGTGTGCTTTTTCTTTTTACTTGTTGGAGAGTTTAAAAATGAGTTGGATTTGAGTTCTTATAGATTGAGCTAAAAAACTAGCCGTTATGCACTTGTCAGCCCGAAAACGGTTCAAGGTTAACTATTAACGGTTAACCGTTTCGCTGGTCAAAAGTTACCGTTGGGCCAAATTTCAAGTTACCTTTTCACCGTTTAGGCTTATCCTTTCACAGTTTAGGCTTACCCTTTCGCTGTTTAGGCTAAACCTTTCACTGTTTAGACTTACCCTTTCACCGTTAACTTCCAGAGACCTGCAAGATGAACACCCATTATCCGTTTATAGTAAACGGTTAAGGATTTGCATGAAATGACTCTCTAGATGTTATCGGTTAACCGTTTGTGATAAACGGTTCGCCGTTTGTTTCCAATAACCTGCGAAACAAATTTGGTTTAACCGTTCTTACTAAACGATTCAAGATTAAAATAAACGGTTAACCATTTTCAGTAAACGGTTCACCGTTATGTTCTAAAATCATAATTTTAACAAAACTTAGCAAAACATGCTTTTTGGAAATTATCGGTTAACCGTTTTAAATAAACAGTTAGCCATTTGCTACAGTGCTATAGTGAAATTATTTTTCAAATATACAGTTTGACCTTAAGACTTTATAAAACTGTACTATGACCCAAAATGTTATGAAAGTTTACAAATAGATCCAATTTCAGAATTTTCAAATAATACTTTGTTAATCTCAAAACTTTCTGAAATTATGATATAGCCTAAAATGCTATGACACTTTTCAAATAAGTCCTTCTCAAAAATTTCAAGTAATACTTGTTGATTTCAAAGTTTTCAAAAACTCTTTCAATTAAATCATAACTTGAAAAAAACAACCAATTTCATAAAATCATTTTTCTATTAAATATAAAACCTTTATAATGTAAGAGTAATGATTTATTTAAAATGTATAAAAAATAATTTGAGCGTAAAAGATTAACCATTCTTAATCTTATTTGTTATCATCAAAATCAACATTATGAAAACATATATGTTAACATTACATACACCGCTCCTTAAGGACTCAGTGTCCTCGATGGGGTTTGCCCGACCATCGCTCAAAAGGACATGCAAAGCCACTCTGATACCATAATGTCAAGCCCCAACCCAGACCTAGTAAGATATTGTCAGCTTTGGTCCTTAACAAGACCCGCATAGGTTTGTTTTTGGGGCGCCGATATGGCCCAAAACGTGTCTTGCCAATTGAGGTGTAGATCACCCCTTATAAACCCAACATCTCTCCCGTGTTTTATCGATGTGGGATTGATCTAGGGTGTTACATAATGTTATGACCCAACCTATACCTGGCAAGATATTATCCCCTTTGGGCCTTAACAACGCCCGCATAGGTTTGTTTCTGAGGCGCCCATACACCCTTAAACGTGTCTTACCAATTAAGGTGTAAATCACCCCTTAAAAACCCAACATCTCTCTCGTGCTTTGCTTATGTGAGAATTGTCTAAGGTGTTATATACACCCCCTAGGGACTCAGAGTCCTCCCTGAGGTTTGCCCTACTATCATTCAATAGGATATGCAGAATTGCTCTGGTACCATAATGTCATGACCCAACCTTGACCTGGCAAGATATTTCCTACTTTGGGCCATAACAAGGTCCACACGATTTTGTTCCTAGGACACCTATATACCCCAAAATGCGTCTTGTCAATTAAGGTATAGATCACCACTTATAAATTCAACATCTCTTTCGTACTTTGTCGATGTGCGATTCACTTATGCTGTTATATAATGCCATGAAGCAACCAAGACCTGGCAAGATATTGTTTGCTTTGGGCCTCAACAAGGCCTGCACAGATTTGTTTCTCGGGCGCCCATACACTCCAAAACTCGTTTTGCCAATTAAAGTATAGATCGCTCTTTATAAATCCAACATCTCTCCCGTACTTTGCCGATGTGGGATTCGCCTATGGTTTACATACACTCCCCTTAGGGATTCAATGTCCTCACTAAGGTTTGTGCCACCGTCGTTCAAGAGGACACCCGAAGCCACTCTGATACCATAATGTCATGACCCAACTTAGACCTAGCAAGAAATTGCCCACTTTGGGCCTTAACAAAGCCCGCACGATTTTGTTCCTAAGATGCCCATATACCCCAAAGCGTGTCTTGCCAATTAAGGTATGTATCACCTTTTATAAACCCACCATCTTTCTCGTGCTTTACCAATATGAGATTTGCCTGAGGTGTTACATATTGCTAGGTCTGGATTAGGTCATGACATTATACTATACTATAATGTCATTATGCAACCCAGACCTAGCAAGATATTTGAAATTCTAGTTATGCAACCCAAGAGGGGGTGAATTAGGATTCTAAAAATTATTCAATTCTAAAACAAAACTCAATACAAATCTAAAACGAATTTAAAGTAATAACAAATAAATTTATCACAATATAAAAAGATAAGGGAAGAGAGATTCAAACACGGGGATTTTTACGTGGTTCGGCCAACTTCACATACGTCCACACCTCCAAGCTTGAGGTTCCACTAAGCAAGCTTCAAAGGTTTCAAATGCTTACACTTGACTTCTAAGGTGTCAAAAAACCTTTATAAAAAGATATTATCTCCAATATTCCCAACACTTATAATTACTCAAAACAAAAATTATAAATTTATTCTTTACTCACACAATGCTTAAGATTACAAATTAATGCTCAATTTGTGAATAAATGTAGTAAGGATGCGTTTAAAACTCTATAAAGGTTGTATTTTCGATTGTAAGCTGAATGAGAGTGTTGTGATCAATCCCTATTTGAATTTGAATAAACTTATTTATAGTTGAAGCTGAAAAATAGCTGTTACAGACTATCTACCCATAAACGGATCGCTGTTAACTATTAATGGTAAACCGTTTGTTCTGGTCAAAGTTACCGTTAAGACAGATTTCAAATTAACGGTTGACCTTTTGCCATTACCCTTTTATCGTTAAATTCTAGAGACCTGTAAAACAAATTCTAGCTTTTCGTTCTCTCTAAACGGTTAAAGATTAGCAAGAAATGAGATTATGAAATTAATTGGTTAACCGTTTATTACTAAACCTTTCGCTGTTTACTTCCAGTGACCTTCCAAACATATTTGTGTTTTCCGTTTTGGCTAATCGATTGTAGCTTAAGTAATTTTTTTTCTCTGAATTTTATTGGTTAACCATTTTAAAGATAACGGTTCACCGTTTATGTCCAAATTCACTTTAGTTAGCCAAATATTGCAGGGAATCATTTTTCAATTTGATTTTAGTAATGAACATAAATGGAATGATTATAAAGCTTTTATTTATTAATGAATAGCTCCAACATTTTAATCAAAGTTATTTAAAGTTTGTTATCATTAAAATTAATATTATGAACATGTACAAGTTAACAATATTGTGCGCTTTGGGCCTTAATAAGACCCGCACGGGTTTGTTTCTGGGGCGCCCTTACACCCTAAACGCGTTTTGCCAATTAAGGTGTGGATCACCCTTTATAAACCTAGCATCTCTCCCATACTTTGCCGATGTAGGATTCATCTAGGGTGTTACATACTCCTCTTTAGGAACCCAGCGCTCTCCCTGAGGTTTGCCTTACCATTGTTCAAGAAGACACGTAGAAACGCTCTAATACCATAAAATCGTGACCTAACCTAGACTTGGTAAGATATTGTGCGCTTTGGCCCTTAATAAGGCTCGCACGGGTTTGTTTCTAGGGCGTCCGTACACCTTAAAATGCGTCTTGCTAATTAAAATGTGGATCACCCCTTATAAACTCAGCATCTCTCCCGTGCTTTATTGATGTTAGATTTGCCTAAGTTGTTACATAGCCCCCCTTAGGGATTCAGCGCCCTCGCTGAGGTTTGCCCCACCATCGTTCAAGAGGACATGGGATGCCGTTCTGATACTATAATGTCATGACCCAACCTAGACCTGATAAGATATTATCTGTTTTTGGCTTAACAAAGCCCGCACGGGTTTTTTCAGTGGTGCCCATACACCCCAAAACGCGTCTTGCCAATTAAGGTATAGATCACCCCTTATAAACCTAGCATCTCTTCCGTGCTTTGCTGATGAGGGATTCGACTAGGGTGTTACATGTGGTTCTTTGTCATTTATTTTTTGCTCTTGAAAGTCGTTAGTGCATTCATCAACTACGAGAACAATAACTTTAGAAGAAGTCACATGCAAAAGAACTTGCACTTTAACTTATTAGATATCCACCTTTCGTTGTGGTAAGTCCTAATGCCTTCAACTATAGCTTTAACCTGGTTCCCCATGAAAATAAACTTTTTATTTAGGTTTATGGTTCAGATCATAAGGAATCCATGCATCGAGTTTGAAATATAAGTAGAGCAACCAGAATTAATCCATTATGTGTTATAAGGAACTTCAATTAATTTGAATTGAAACATAAAGCATTAAGTTTACCTTTCTTTTCAAACCAAGCTTGAAACTTTAGGTAATCTTTAGCAAAATGTCCATTTTCATTATAGAAATGACACTTCTCACTCTTATGGACTTAGGTAGGTTGCGCTTTGAGTTTTAGTGCTTCTTTCCTGCCTTTGTGGCACTTTTTCTTTTAAGCTTCTTCTTAACTCCTTTAGGACCTATGAGATTAACTGAGTGAGTTCGTTGTTTCTTAAGTCTTGCCTCTTATTAAATGAGCATGGTCTAGAGGTTATTTGTACTCCATTTGTCTTTAATGGTATTATAGTATATTTGAAATGGACTATAATCAAAAGGTAAAGCATGGTCTTTCTTCTCAGTCTGGGAAGATTTGGATTTTTTGGTCAGCCCCGTTTTCGGTGGACTTACTGCATGACATGGGACAGGTGCTCCATTGCCGGGTTAGTCACTCCCTCCTCCCTGATTCTGTGTTAGTATCTTATGTTTATGCTAGTTGTTCTATGGATGTGCGAGAGGATTTATGGAATGCCCTTGAGTCCTTTGCCGATAGCCACGATCTTCCGTGGATTGTAGGCGGTGATTTCAATGTTGTTCAGGCTGTCTCGGAGATTTCCGGTGGCCATCCACAACCTCAGAGGGCCATTGATGCTTTTAATTCAGCTTTACTTGACTGTGGTTTAGAGGATGCGGGTTTTGTTGGCAGTCCTTTTACTTGGACTAATGGTCACACTTGGAGACGGCTTGATAGAGTAGTATGCAATGCTCGGTGGTCAGCCTTTTTCTCTGTTTTTCGGGTCTTTCACCTAAACCGCACTGCATCCGATCATTCTCCTCTTCTTCTGTCTTGGGATAGAGATTCTGTTAGAGGCCCCTCTCGGTTTAAGTTCCTCCATGTATGGCTTAAGCATCCGGGCTTCTTTGATATTGTGCGGCACTCCTGGGACGCTCCGGTGATCGGCGCCGGGATGAGAGCCTTTCAGCAGAAGCTTGTTCGGTTGAAGTTCTGTCTGAAAGCTTGGAATAAAAATATTTTCGGCAACGTCTTCTCTCGGGTTCAGCAAGCGGAAGAGGAGGTGGCTCAGAAGGAGAGATTATATGATCTTTCAGGTTCTGCCGATGACAGAGCCTCTTTTTCTGAGGCTAGGGCTCGGTTACAACAGGCCTTACTATGTGAGGAGATCTTTTTACGCCAGCAGTCCAGTGTTAGATGGGTCCGAGAGGGTGACTCTAACACCCGCTTTTTCCATGCAATGATCAGGAAGAAGTGTCAGCTATTCCATATCCACCGAATTCGTGATGATTCATCTCCGGAGTGGATTACTGATTCTTCTGCTATTGCCGATTCTGCTGTGGGTTACTTTCGAAATATTTTGTCAGGAGCTACCGGTCAGTTCCATCAGACTGATTTTGACACCATTCCCATTCTGGTGACGACGGAGGACGATGAGGATCTATGTAGGGAACCAGATATAGAGGATGTTAGACAAGCAGTTTTTTCTATTGACCCTGAAAGTGCTCCTGGTCCGGATGGCTTTTGCAGCAGGTTTTACCAGTCTTGTTGGGACATCATCGGTAGTGATGTGCTAGACGCTGTTCTTGATTATTTCCGAGGATCGGCCATGCCCAAGGGATTTCAGAGTACTTTTTTGGTCCTTCTGCCCAAGAAGGAATCTCCCTCTTCTTGGGCTGACTTCAGGCCAATTAGTCTCTGTAACGTGAGCAACAAGGTTATCACTAAGCTGCTTGTGCAGAGACTGTCCCCCATTCTGCCTCGGATTATCTCTCCTTCCCAGAGCGGTTTTGTCCCAGGAAGGGTGCTTCATGACAATGTGCTCCTGGTTCAGGAACTCGTTCACGATCTCAACCGCCGTACTCGTGGAAACAATGTGGTGTTGAAACTTGATATGACAAAGGCTTATGATCGTATGTCTTGGCCCTTTATTCTCCAGATGCTCCGCTGCTTTGGATTCTCCGAGCGTTGGATTTCCTTGATTCGGAGAGCAGTTTATGGTCCTTGGTTTTCGGTGATTGTGAATGGAGCCATTCGCGGGTACTTTCAGTCCGAGAAGGGGCTTCGGCAGGGTGATCCCATTTCTCCTTATCTTTTTATTATTGCAGCTGAGTTTTTATCGCGAGGTTTAGATCACCTGTATTCTCGGTACCCCTCGGTTCGGTACCTTTCTGCCGCTCCTATTGACATCTCCCATTTGAGTTTTGCGGATGACATTGTTATTTTTGCCAATGGGAGTCGATGTAGTTTACAGCGGGTCATGGACTTCTTACATCGATATGAGACGGTTTCGGGGCAGTTGATTAGTCAAGCCAAGAGCAGCTTCTACATTGGGAAGCTGGCTACAGCTTCTCGTCAGACTATTGTTCAATCAGTTACTGGTTTTCATGGGCGTCAGCTCCCGTTTACTTATCTTGGGTGTCCGATTTTCACCGGGCACATCAAGATTTCTTTCTTTGATGACATGGTTCGGAAAGTCAGGGAGAGGATCTCCGGCTGGGCCAACTGCCTGCTCTCCTTTGGTGGGAAGCTGATTCTCATTCGCCACGTGCTATCTGCTTTGCCCTTACATTTATTTCATGTTCTCCGTCCTCCCTCGATGGTGATTCAGAGCTTAGAGAGATTATTTACTCGGTTTTTATGGGGTGATTCTGAGGGGAGACGACGGATCCACTGGTGTAGATGGCCGACAGTGTGTTTTCCAGTAGATGAGGGCGGTCTAGGCATTCGATCTTTTGATGCTATGGCTGAGGCTTTTGAGATGAAACTCTGGTGGCGCTTCCGTCAGCAGAATTCACTTTGGGCTTCCTTTATGAAGTCCAAATACTGTAGATCCGTGCACCCCGGCATCATTTCGTTCCGCTATCCTGCCTCCCCTCTATGGAGACGCCTTTGTGTGATTCGCGGTACGGCAGGACCTCATGAGCGATGGCTTGTTGGGCAAGGAGAGTGTAGTTTCTGGTACGATTGTTGGTTGGGTTCTTGCCCCTTATTCATTTACAACCCTGCAGCGGCTTCATCGAAGACGGTTTCCTTTTATTGGCAAGGCACTGTTTGGGACAGAGGCAAACTGGAGGACATACTTCCTATTTCTATTGTTGAGCAGATCTTATTGGTGCCTATTGTTAGTGAGGAGCCAGATTTGATTCGTTGGGATCTCAGCCCCGATGGCAATTTTCATTTACGCACTGCTTGGGAGGTGGTGCGGTGCTCGAGGCCGAGAGATGATGTTTTTTCTATTATCTGGCAGAGACACATCCCTTCGAGAGTATCCTTTTTTCTCTGGCGACTTCTCCATGGTTTTATTGCTACTGATGATGCCTTGTGTTCGAGAGGTTTTCACATGGTTTCTAGATGTGTTTGCGGTCGGGAAGCTGAGACCATTCGACACCTTTTTTTAGATTGCCCGAGGACCCGTCATATTTGGGGACACTATCAGCAGCTTTCGGGGTTTAGAGAGCTGGGCTTTTTGTCTCCCCGTGCGCTGCTTCTACTCTGGAGACGTCGTGCCCCCTCCCGCAATCATATTTGGGTTCTTCTGCCTTGCTTCATTTTATGGCAAGTTTGGAAGGCCCGAAATGCTTACCGTTTCTGCTCGCAATCTTTCTCCACTGATGCAGTTATTTTCCAGGTTGGGGCTGACCTTAGACTTGCTGGTTCTGCTTTTGGTTTCAAGCCTCCCCAATTGAGCGGAGTTTTGGATTCTCGTTTTTTGGAAGGCTTAAGAGTTTTGGTTACCACTCGGAGACCGATTCGACTAGTAGCCTGGACGAGACCGACTTCTGGAGTGATCAAGCTCACTGTCGATGGTTGCTCAAGGGGCAATCCTGGGACGGCTGCTTCAGGGGGTATCTTACGAGATCACCGTGGAGTACCCTTAGCTGCTTTTGGATCTTTCTTGGGCAACAAGCCCATCTTATATGCTGAGCTCATGGCGATTTGTGAGGGTTTGGAGTTAGCCTCTCAGCTTGGTCATCCAATTCTGGAGGTAGAGTCGGATTCGGCTACAGTGGTGTCATGGATTCATTCTCAGGGTCCAGTTCGATGGGATTACTCTTATCTATTGCGTCGGGCCTGTCGCCTGATATCATCGGCTTCCATTCAAGTGCGACATGTCCTTCGCGAGGCTACTTTTGCAGCAGACTTCTTGGCCAACTGGGCATGCTCCCATCGTTCTAGTCGGCGTTTCTTTTCCCCTCAGGAGCTGCCTAGAGGCTTATCGGGTATCCTCCGCACGGACGCTCAGTCCATCCCTTATGTGAGACAATAACCTTTTTTTCTTATTTCTTTCTGTTCTCATTTTCTCTAGGAGGTTTTGGCTCATGTCCCCCTCCTGTGTATTTTCTTCTTTATCTTTTTATATGACTGGTAGGGGTCCTGCCTAACCCCCCACCTTTTCTTTGGTGGTTTAAAAAAAAAAGAAAAGGTAAAGCATTGGTAATGGATTGCACAAAGAAGCTCTCACTCACTTCAATTCATGTAGATCTCATTTTTGTTATTGTAACTATCATCTCAGTCATATATTGATGTATGGTATGTATACCATCAAACTTATAATTGGTCAATGTGCCATTAATACCCTGACAAAGGAGTTATCAGCTGATTCAGACTGAGAATTCTCTTTTATAAATTCCATATATTCCTTAGCATGCATTTTAAATTCTTAAAGTTGTGGACTAGATGTTGTTGGCAACTGTAATTCTAAACAATACTTTTAGAGAGAGAAATTCTTATTCCTCATCTTGAGAAAATTCTTTCCATTGTTAACTCGGAAGTAGAATTAACATACTAATCATTTGAAAATCAAAGATTAATTTAAGAGGTCTAAGAATGGATTAGTGAATTTCAAACGTTGAAAATTGACATGATAAACAGAGAATGGTTGTTGAGTGGTTTAAAACATCTAATGAGTTTGCATATATCAACAATGAGGAATTCTTAAAGGGTGCTTGCCAATTGCGAGCAATAAGTAATGACCATTATCCTCAACTCGACATTTCTTTTCTAAACAATAATAAAGATGAGTAGATTGCATCTCTTATATGTTTCTACTTTCTTTTGTATCATTCTTTTGTACTTTCCTTTTATCATTTTGTAACATCTGCTCAATTAAGTATAGTTTTCTTCAATCTTCCTACATAATAAAGTTGTGCATTTTTAATACTTCTGCTTTCTTGTCATTCTTTATTCTCTTTTAACTTTCTTGCTTTATAGCTTTAACGACTCGAAGAAAAGTTTTAACTTTCCTACTTTACTTTTATTTGGTAGACCATGAATTTTACTTTTTTGCTTGTCTTTTCCCTAAGGAAGCATGAATTCTTTTAACTTTTCTGTTTTTCTTACATCATTTCTATTTAGGAGAGCAAGAATTCTTTTTAACTTTCCTACTTCTATCCTTTTTAGGAAAGAATGAATTCCTTTCACTTTTCTACTTCCCTCTTCTTTAGGAGAGTAAGAGTTTCTTTTAACTTTGCTACTTCCCTCCTCTTTAGGAGAGTAGGAATTTTTATCAACTTTCTTACGTCATTTCTCTTTAGGAAAACATGAATTCGTTCTTAAGTGTGCCTCCACTCATTTGGCCTTTCCTTGGCTCAAATACTTATTGCACACCTTTTAAGATGTCATGTCGAGCAATCTATATTAGGACTTTATTTTAAGAAATGGGATATCTTTGGTCATGTCAATTGATTAGGTTAGTACCATTACATTGCCACTTACTGAGAGTTGAAATACTTGTACCTTTTCCAACCGATTTGTATTGGCATTATTCTCATACATTCCCTAGCTTTATATAAAATTAAAGGACATATTTTTCTCAAACAACAAAAGAAGATTTACTAATTTAAACAACATAAAAGAGAACATACAACTTTAATATTCGGTGTTCGTCTGATTTTCCTTTTTATTTTTTTCTCTACTATTTCTTCATCCTTCTTTCTTTTTGGCTCATAACCTTTGTTATTTAGGGTCTATACTCCTTTTTGTATTAGTTAACTCATCTACGTTGGAGTAATTTTGAGCTCTTAATAATAACTTAGTGAAGGTTCTTGGTGTATTCTTTGTAAGCAAGTAATCAAATCTCTCTAGTCATAACCAACCATAATGACAATTAGGACCAATGTGTTAGTGTAGTTTTCGATTCTCACTGCATCTTTATTAAAGTAGTCAATATAATTTTTCAATGATTCATCATTCCCTTGTTTAACTAACAAAGGATAAGTTATAGAAAGCTAATGGTCTTTGACTCTTAAAAAAATTATTAACACATGTTTGGCTTAACTAAGCAAATAAAGTTATTGAGAATGGCTTCAGCTTTTTATATCATTTGCATGTTACTCTTATAAGAGTTAGAGAGAAAAAAAAACATACACATGGATGCTCTTACTGCACCTTGCAGCTCCATCCGTTACCTATAGGCCTCTAAGTGCTTAGCTAGATCTCTTTTACCTCCAAGTAACTTTATTTAAGGCATCTTAAATCTTAAGGGAAATAGTACATTTAATATGCCCTTAATAAAAGGAGGTTTTGATGAGAACCCCCTAGATCTAGCTAGAAAAACACACAAATAGATTGATAAGAATCCAAGAAAGCCAATATGATCAGAATTCGAATAAAAGATCCAAACCCCTGAGAAGTTAAGTCTCAAGAACCCGGATTGCTAAATAGGACGCCATAAAGGTTAGCAACTCCTTTGATAAGTCAAAAGTTCTTTCAAGAACAAGTTGAGAAAACCCTTTGATATCAAACTCAAGATTACCAAAGGTGCCTTCAAAGAACATAAAAGAGTGTATATATATGGTGGCTAACCCTAATTTAACTTAAAACACGAAAAAAAACCTTAAAATTAAAAGATGAAGTCGCATGGGCCTTGGCCTGCAGAGGCATTGATCTTAAACAAACCGTAATTTGGGCATATGATGTCAAATATAGGCCCAATATATCGTTTCGAAGCTCTTAACGTAACGAATGTAGCTATTGCTTTAGAATTGATTTTCTAGCCCTTTTTCACTTTAAAAATTGTCCTCTCCAATGTTCACCACCTCATTAGCTCGAATCAAGTATACTAAAGCTGGTTCCTTATGTTTCAAGCCCATTTTGAATATTGGTCTCCTGCAAATTGAAATTGAATTGAATTCATCCAAAGTAACTTAAACAAATCCTTGCATAACTTCTGTGATCTTCTTAGCTCGTGCTCTCATGGTTGGCCCTTCTGGAGCAAGCAACAGATCTTTAATGCTCTGAGCACTCTGGATCACATCAGGTTCCACCTATTTTAATAGGAATATACTCTGTAACATCTATCCTCTCCTTAACTTTCCTTAATTTTACTTCGAGGTTTGTTGAATCAGTAATAAATTCTACTCTTCATGCCTTTCGGACTTACGTCTTACATTCAGCCTTTGGAGTAAGTCCTACCTGAACTCCAATATTGTTGAACATCGCCCTTTCATAATTATTTTTCCTTGCAAGTGTTCTGGCTCTCCTAACACGTCTACCCTCCTGAGAAGGCCTTTGCATGCCACCATAAGACCGTCTTCCTTTCTAATCATATTGCTGATCCTCAATAAGTGGAACTGCCTTACGGATCATTTGGTTTTCTGTGTATTAAGCATCCAGGTTATATTTTGTGTCAAGTCAACCATTTTATTGTGTGAGTGGTGGTCGTGGGCTAGTGTTATTATGTTGACTCCATGGTGGACTTATAATTCGTGGCAATCTGTGGCTCCATCATTTACATTGGTTTCATTGACTCATACTTTGTGGCACTTAATAGGTTTTAATGGCAACTAATTATATTGTCCCCAAATTGGGTGCTAATCTTTTAACATAGAAATCTAGTCAACTAAAAAATAAATAAGTATGAACATATAATAAATGCAACATAGAATTTATTGTGGTTCAGTATTTGACATACGTCTATAGACATAAATTAAATAACTTTACTACTAAAAACAAAACAACTATTTTTGTAATAATTTCTAGTCCCTTTTGGTATAAAGAGATATGTGAAATGCAAGTTATGCAACCTAAGAGGGGGAGTGAATTGAGATTTTAAAATTTATGCAATACAATTCGCACAACAATTTAATCTATTGCCTTAATTAAATAAAAATAATAAATTCAATCAAGCACAATATTAAAAGAGTAAGGAAAGAGAAAACAAACACAAGAATTTTTATGTGGTTCGGCTATCCCCGCCTACGTCCACGCCTCTAAGATCACCTAGCTTGAGAATTTCACTATCCAATCCTCCCAAGGTTTCAAATATTTACAATTGACTTCCAAAGTTTCAATGAACCTTTACAACAAGATATTATATCCCCAATCTCTTCACCCTAAGTGTTTCTCATACTTGTACACTCACAATTTGATGAGAAATGAAAATCACAACAATGAAACTATTTTTATGAGTGGATAACAAATTATAGCTCAATAATGATTTAATAAATGATGGTTTGCGAAATGGAAGCTCAATATACGTTATATGATCTTATTTATGTTTCCATTAGTTCTTCAAATGAAGTTGGAGTTGAGTTTTTATAGTTAAAACCTGAAACTAGCTGTTATAGGTAAATTCCTGTGCCCAAACAGTTAGCCGCTTGATTTATTCGACTAGCCATTCATGAACAATGATATTACCATTACTTTTGAAAGTTGCTACAGTAATATTGTTCACTAAAATTACACTTTTGGCTAAAAACTTTTTCTAATTATACTACGGCCTAAAATGTTATAAAAATTTATAAATGTGTCCAATTCAGGATTTCCTAAAAATAATTGTCTTTGCAAAATTTTTTAAAATTATAATATGACCCCAAAGATATTATTATTTCAAAAAAGGGTCTTTTTCAACATAATACCCATATTTTTTAAAATTCTCAAAACCTTTCATTTTAGTCCAAAATATTCATAAATTATAGTATGACCCAAAACATTTCAAATGTTTGTAAAAATATCCAACTCCAAATTTAATAATAATACTTATTAAAATCAAATATTTCAAAACGTAGCATTGAAGTCCAAATTATTCAAATCTACAAAATACTCTACTTTATAAAAATAAAACCTTTTAGTTTATAAAAAGTAATTAATTAAATTAATCTCTTGAGCTTCCCAAATGCTAAATCATGCATTAATTAAATCATACTGGTTTTACAAGAATTTATCGCAATAATTTGTTCGTTGAACTTTAAACTTTATTCTTGATTTCGCCATTGTCCGTTGAGTGTCTTGAGCTTCATTTCACTTGACTCACTTGAATAAATATTATCCTTCAAAAGCCAATGAAAATGTGAAATACAATATTTATTAAATTTATTTAAGACAAATGTTTGTTATTATCAAAATTACAACATGTGTATCTTTTTAAACTAACAAGATGTTATATTTAAAGCCTTCTATTGATAGCATAGAAAGAGAGGTGTTATATTTCAAACCCTTCGACATCTCGATCACTTAAGATTCGGATATTCTGTAATTTTATCTCTATGAATGATGCCATCATGTATTTTTATCTCCATCTTCTTGGATTAAGCATCTAGATACTTCCATACTTGAAGTTGGGCTGAACTTTAACTAAAAATCTAATCTATAGTCTCATTGGGCTTGTGGTAATTGGATTTGGACATCTTCTACATAGTCCGTGATCTTGCATTTGGTCCATAGACTTATGAATCTGCTGTAACACTAATGGGCTCGACTACAGGTTTAGTGTTTCTATTGCAGGTTTTATGGGCTTTGATGTGCCACTAATGATTCTGCTATAGGTTTGTTGATTGTACTACTAGTTTCACAATTCTAGGGTCACTTTTGACTTTTTAATGGTTCTACTGCAGGAACAAGAAAATTGCCGTAGGATTTTTGTAACAATAGTATTTTTGTATCAGTACAGAAATGGTGTTTTGAAACCAAAAAAATCTGTGTGATAATTTTGCAAAACAAATACAAGAAAATATTTGATATTATTTTTAAAAAAGGAACAAAATACATAAAAAGAATACAATTACAATAAAATTTCAATAACTTAATACTAGATGAATTACACCCTTAATTAAGTAATAGGTTTTACCAGTAACAAGTAGAAGTCATTGTACTAAATTATAATTCGATTAAGTAATATTTGCTTAATTAATAAATTTTTTTCTTATCTCAATGCTATTAATTTATCAAGATTTTAATGCATTTGAGAACTCTCAAACCCTCTGTAACATGATAATGAAAATTAGGGATAAAAAATAATAATAATAAGATAAATTCACTCTAGGTGATTAATGTAGGTCAAAAGTCCAATTTACGATACAAAACTATGAATAAAATAACAGAAACATGGCTGATCACATCGTCCATATGTGTGCATTATTGCATACCATAATTGTAGAGGTACTTTGCCATGTTTACATATTATAATGACAATAATTCATAATTATGTGAAAGATATCTAGAATATCTTAAATAGTTTCAGAAAATCGTGGACGATTGAAACTTTGAGCGGTATTCTGCCAAAGCCCACATCGGAAAAATGTTTCTATATGTTGGATAGTGTAACATGCAATTCCCCATAAAAGCTCCAGTGAGTTCCTACCATCGATCAAGCAGCAAGTAATCAATTACACCTCTTTAGAATGAATATCTTAATTAAATAGTCTTCTTAAATGGAGTAATAGTACCACTACACTTACATAATTATTTTCCTAGCGATTTTACGTAATAATTACCTGTTGGGGGAAATCGCCATCTTCCAGCTGCGAATTTATTAGCAGTTTTGAAGCACGGTGAAGAGGAGTAGGATCTCTTTCCATCTAACATAAAAACAAATTAAATTCATGTAGTGATAAAATGAAAGGAAGTATGTTTTCTATATTTGGCAGAGTCTATAATTTCTAAGTATCGTAGAAGTAGTTGTTAAAGAAATAATTGTTTAGTAATTAGCAACTAATTTATCGAATTTTAAAAGTTGTTGAGAAGATAATTGTTTAATAATTAGCAACTAATCACCTGTCCAGCATGAATTAAACCCATCATAGCCCATGAAGTTTGTACTAAATTCGATCGATTTCCTTCCAGAGGTATATATTTCTACATCACCAAACACAATGATTATCATTTTGTAAAAATGACTAATCTTCTAATTGTAAAACTGAAAAAATAATAAAAGAATTTGGAAGATTAGTTACTATACTCCAAGAAAACCAATTGAAAATTTAGGTAGCAATTTGTTCTTTTGTTTGTTCAAATTTGAATATGTCTAAACTCTAAATGATCTGAATATATAAATTTGAGTAATATTTACCGTAATAAAACCTTTTCCCTGCTTGTATTTTTTTATGAGAATAAATATTTGAAAAATATTAGAACAATATTTTTCACATATTTCATTTAGATATGAATAAATGAAAATAAAACTTATTTTGTTCAAATTTATACTTCCAATTCAAGTCAACTTTTATCAAATGAATTCAGACTTATCAAATTCAGACTTACTTACATTTCACATAAAGACTAATTAAAGCTATCACACTCTATGTAGTCCGAAAATATGTTAAGTCAAAATTTTCCAGTTATGTTTAATAAAAGTATATGAATGACTAAAACTGGATCACTTTAGTCATAACGATGCTACAGCAAAATTTGAAAATCTAGTGGAAGAACCAGAACTTCATTTTATATTAGTAATATTTTAGGATCTAATTTTTTTTTATTTTATTATCGCCAATTCCATTTATTCATGAATTCATGTGAACAATGAAGTTAATGCTATTTTAGAGAATTAAACCTTTTGTACATTTATAATTATTAAGAAAATCCAAATAAAATAACCTTGTTTGGGCAGGAACGGTAACTCTCTCCCCAACCACCATCTTCGCATTGAATTTTGAGTAAAAAATCTGTTGCTTTGCGTATAGCTAAACAATTACTGTAAGTCTTTTTGGCAGCGACTAGCCCTGAAATTGCAAACCATGTACCGTACGTGAAGCAGATTCCCCAGCTACCATACCTGTAAAAGCATAATTAGTTCTTTATATTTAATTTTCTAGGCTCCGCTAAAATTTTCGTAGCAATTGAATGACTATTTAAATGTTATCATTTTATGGGTTTTGTTGACCATTGAAAGTTAGAAAGAACTAAAAATAATGGGGTAAATCTGCTCATTTAGTCTCTATAGTCAATTATTTAGTTAATCTTTATATTTTAACAAATATCTAAAATACCCTTGACAATACTTCTATATATATTGGATCTAGTTTTTCAAGGATAAAATAATGTTTCTACTATCTAATATAACTTAATATTCATACAAAGCGGGCATGCAAATTGCAACATATGATGAAGAAGGTTTCTGGTGATCCAAAAGTATTTATCCTTATTTATTCACTACTTGATCGCTAACATATGTATATACATATTATTATAATTGGTTACGTAATAAGAAGTGAATGAAAAAGAAGCAATGCTTCAAGAGTGCTCAAGACTTTTTCCATACAATAAAACAAATTACAATTGACATTTTTTATAATTTTTAAAAATATAATAACTAATTAGAGGGTAATTGATTCAAACTGTAGGACTGAAAGGAGCATTTACCCTATATAATAATGTGCTACTGCTTGTTCACTCACATTGATGGTAGAGAATTGAATTTCATTATAGGGTATAGAATTGAATAATTATCAAACTATTTGAAAAAAGAAGGGGGGAGGGGAGGAAGCACAAACGTTGATGTAATCATTCTTTCATGGCGGAAACGTACCAAGAACCGTCAAGTTTTTGTGTGTCTTCAATAAATTTCGCAGCATTCCGGATAAAGTTTTCAACGTCTTTTGCCTTGTATTTCGGATATAACTTCTTAAACAAAGTCATTGCCTTCAATGCCGATGCGGTGCACTCAATTTTACTGGATCCAACACAATTCAAAATTTCTAAATAAGTCCAACAGAATTTATAGCAAGAATGTATATGATCAAACGCAAATTTGAAGAAATCTTACTCATGTTCAATGATGACTTCGTCAAAGAATTCTATAGGATTGAGCGACTGAACATGGAAAACAAAAAACCCATGAATATATATGATATTGAAGGTTTTCTTTTTATTAAGGTGGGTGTGCGCGAAGCTCAAATCCATTTTTTAGCCTACTACCCTTTTAGCCAATTACCTCTTAAGAAAAATTACATCTTAAGAAAAATTTATGTGAGATAATCCTACCATAGCATCATGCTAATATGACCAAACTATCCAACAAATCTTTGACATATGGAAGAGAGAGGCAATTTTTAAATTTAGAATTGATAGTGGGACCAACCGAAGGGTCCATTACAATTAAGTAATGGGTCCCATAACTATAAACTAAAAAATTATCTCTATTTTTTCATGAATCAAAATTTTGTTGGATGGTCCTACCACATCATCGCATGGTGTCGAAGTAGGACTATTCCACATAATTTTTTTTCTCTATCTTCCTCAAAATTCAAATTTTGTAGTTTTTTTTATTATATGAAACTATTGTTCAAAATATAATATATTATATGATGTTATAATTGGTACTTACAATCACATAATTATTGTGACTAGTTTACATAAAATCTTATATAATATTACTCAGATTTTGACCTTCTCTAATATTTGAGAGACTTCAACCTTCACACAATAAATAAGTAAGGAAATTTAAATTAAATTTCTACAATGCTTTAGTAGAGGTTTGAACCACTTTCCTTACACTTGTGAGGGAGTGTGACTACCCATTAGGCTAAGGCTCAGTGATTTCAAACTTTATAGTTAGTCAAACAAAATTGTTTAGAAACCACTCCACCAAACTCTTGAGATTGATTGAGTAAGGTTACTGAGAAAAGTTTTGTATATGTTGAATTTATTTTTACCTCTAACCATGATGGTGCTCTCCTTGGCTCCCAGGCTGGTACTCCACCAGTTTTACTCTACATAAAATTTTTTGGAATAAATAATAGCCAAAGAAGAATTTTTTTTGGGGAAAAATAATTGGCGAGTCCAATCTAAATACATACACAAATGAAGCCTCCTTAATACAATTATTTGCATGTACATCTATCCAATAAAAATTATGTGATATAATTTTACTAGACAAGTGTGCATGTGGATATGCAACTGATGGTTAATAGATATAATTGTTAGATAAAAATATAAGAATAATTAAATTCTAACTATATACCATCAAAATGATTTACAGGAGAGAATCCTTATTTATATATACAACCGGTGTCCAAGATTAATTTTCGTTCGGATGCAGTAAAATTTGGAAACTATATATATAAAGATAAGGTCGCAAATAGAAATTGCTTGCTCCTTACCTGCATAGAAAGTATGCAATTTACAGCATCATAATATCTTTCGGGTTCCATTTTTTCACCAACAATTCCTGGTGGCAGCATTGAGAAGTATAGACAACACTACATCCATGAAATACGAAAAATATTATTATAAGGAAAAATTATGACCATTTTGATTGCCATGTGTACCCAAAAAAGGCTATTTCAATAATCTCTAATTACCAGTAAGGCTTCTGCAGTACAATCAGAAACTGGCCATCCATGATCTTTATTAGAAAATGTCCACCCTCCTTTAGAAGTGTGACGAAACATGCTTTCAAAATCTCCTGGAGGATTATCAGTGACCTGCCAAATTGCATGCATATATATGTGTGAACGAAAGAAAAAATTGTGGGTGTGTACACCTATATATAAAATTTACAAAACAAAAAAATGAAAAATAACCTGAGACGTTTTAAGGAAGTCATGTGCTTTCATAAGTATTGGACCAATTTCATCAGTGAGATTGCAAGCAAGTAAAGCTTGAACGGCAAAAGCACAGTCCCATGTCTGACTACCGAAACTCTGCATACATCATTTACAATAATTGTTCAACTTGAAACTATAAAAATGATCGCAACTTTTCTGCCGCATACTTTGTTACAGTTATAGCGCATTTACTGATAGGTAATCGGAATAGAGTGTAATTGGAATAGGATGGAATCAGAATAAGAAATGAAAATCAGAATAAATTATTTACTTTAATTGTAGGAATTGAAGTCGGCATGAACTGCATTGTCATTGATGTGTTTACTTTATTTTAAAATGAATGAATTGTTACAAGTTATTAAACTAACCTTAATTGATTATTGTCATTATTTATTAAATAACTGTGATTATTACTCTTATTATTAAAAATAATTATTGCTAATAATAATAATAATAATTTATAATCAGTAAAATAAAAATAGTAATTATTATTATTAGTAATAATAATAAGTATTAATCATAAAGTCTAATATTTATAACAATAATAATTATTTTTTATAACAACAATTTATGTTGATAATAGTAATTACAATTAAAATTATTAGTAATTATAATTAATACTTATTATTATTGGTAATAATAATAATAATAATTATTATTTTGATAATAGTAAATATAATTATTATAATACTATTATAATTATTAATTATTTTAATTAATATTAATAATAAAAATTTTATTATTTTTATAATATAATAGCAATAATTAGTTTGATAATATTAATTACTATTATTATTATGAAAAGCTTATTGTGATGATGATGATGAAAGAAGGAGGGAATTAAGGAGAAAATCCCATTGACAGAGAACAGCCAAAAAGAGAGGATTGACTATATGAGAAGGAGGTGTTCAGGAAAACCTGCACTCTCATTCCATCTTCTCCCATCCAAAAGTATTCACCGATCCTGGCAAGATGCTTCTTGAAATAATCACCATTAGGATCTTCCGCCCAACAGGAGAGCATGTTCAGCGGCTGTTCGATTGCATGTATCAATTAACACTTATGAATTATATGAATCTCACAAATATGAGTGTAGCTTATTATCTAAATAGTAATAATATTACACATATTGCCATATTTCTAAATTGATTACCTTTTCAACACATCCAATGGTCATGTACCGACTGGCCTCATCTTCATAATGAATGTGAGTCATTGCCGCTTCTAGAGACTTCTCTCGCAATTTGTTAAGGGGCCATCGATTAAGAGCAGGCTCAACTAGATTATGTAGTGCATCCCAAAGCAAGTTTTGAACACTTGTGTGAGGAAAGAAGAGATCCTCCTGCAATAAAAATGTTTTCATGATCCTTCGATCAATCAATAAAGTCTCTCAATGGATTAACTAATTTTATTTGAAGGATTGAGCCTCCATTCGTTACTGTATTTCGTGGCTGCGTAAGTCATAGTCGTTGTGGAATAAAAGCCCTAGTTATTTCCATAAGACAATTGCCAACAAGTTAAAATAAACGAAGTTCTCTCGTAATTAACCCCGAAGTTTTCCCCAAAGGAAGTTCAAATAATAAAGAAATTAATCAATTTAGTTAAACGAACCTTTGCACATAAATGCCGCAATTTACTCCAATTAATCTCATCGTAAGGTTGGATGTAAATCTCTTCTCTCAATTGTAAAACAAGTGGTGTGATTGGACCGACAAATCTTTTTCCATAAAAATAACTCATAGGCATGTATGTCAACCGGCAGTAGCAAAGCAATTTTCCTGTTTTTTTGAAACAAAGTGAATATTCAGAATAGTAAATGAATTCACAACAGATTCTACAACTTAG